>NW_011626980.1:219899-322330 GCF_000204515.1 Acromyrmex echinatior
TGAAATGAGTATACTTGTAATTCATCGATTATTTTGCTATAAAACAGGTAATGGTTCCTTTGTTTTATACTCTGTTTTAAAAGATATTAATAATAAAATAAATTATTGTAAATTAGAATCTGGAAATTCTCGTTCTACTTTTTACTACATGATGTTCTAACATTATTATATGAAGCAGCGTCGCTTTGATGCAAACACGATCTTTACAATTATAACACACGAGAGTTGAATTTGATTCCAACTTGAACTGTAACTCTACGTCTTAAGAATATTATTAATTTTACTGAAGATGGCCAGAATTGTGGCCGAAACGTTTAATGTTTTTATTGTAATTCGTAATGCAAGAATAATTAAATATCATTAACTACATCTTGTGCTGTGGTTCTTTATGCTCTTTCTTTTCATATTTTTTATAATATAGATATTATGAAGCTAGCCAATTATAACTATTCCTCTGAAAAATGGAATAATTGTGATAGGCTAATTTTATAACATCGATGTTATAACTTTGGTAAAATAGAGCTGTGCAAATATAGTCACAGTCAACTATGAACAATAATCGACTATAATTGATCAATTTCTTATGGCTTAAGATTTAAAGATTAGATAACGGTTTATTATAGAAAGTTCATTATAATGGATTTTCTACAATGAGTCATTGCCTAAGTTTTAAATCTTAAGCCATGAAATTGACCAATCATAATTGGTTATTTTTCTTACATTCAACTATGATTGGTTAATTTCTTATGATTCACTTAAGTAACAGCTTATTGAAGCTTATAGAAAGCCTACAAAACATTCAAAATGATTCAAGCAGCAAGACATAAACAGTAAGTAAATTAATATTTTGAATTAGATATAGTATATGTCATTGTCTTATAGATTTGTTTTCTATGGATAAACTAATGTACATTTTTGAAAATTAAAGTGAGGTAGGTATATATTTAATATTTGTGAAAAACAAGAAAGAGTTCTAGTGCAGTCTAGTACAAAAAACAGACCATATGTCTCTATTATAATTGCCCGATTTGCTTATTGCTTACGTCTTTATTGTCTTTCAATTTTTGTGTCAAAGCTTTTGATTACTAATTCATATTCCAAAATTGATGTTTGTTAGTTACATCTACGCCATTTTATTCAAACAAAAAATGAATTATTGATTAAGTTTTTCTTTTAAAGATATCCATATACAGGATGTTCTATCACGAAATTGGCAAAAATTAGAGATTTGTTAAATAAACATAAAAGCAAATATTTTTTCATATGTTCAAATATGAGGATTTACGTCATGACGACAGACAATACGTTTACATTATTTGCCATCAAAATTAGGAAGAAAATTGAGTGGTTCAAGGGAATTTTATCGAGTGATCAATCAGCAAAAAACACTCAATTATTCATGAAAAAAGATCTTTCTTGAGTGATGTCGAGCAATATATTTTTACTACATTTCACAAGTAAATTGCAAGATATACTTACGATCATTCATTTTTACGTATACGTTTTTATATCATAGTTTATATACACTGATATACACGCATATTATGTGGGTGCGACTTCTACTTTTAATGCACTCAAAAACAACAAGTTTCATTGAAAGCATTAAACGAACATGAAGAGTAAAGTGTATGTTGAATCAAATCTTTTCTTCTTCGACATAAAATGGTCTTAAGTCTGTCTTCGGAGTCGATTCAATTAGAATTAACAGATTTAAATAACAGATCTTGTCAGGTCAGATGACTTACTAGCGACTGCTTGCGACGCATTCATTCCAGAACCCAGAGTTGCCAGATTTTTTAAGAATGCCGTCGCCGATTGGAAGTGCTCATGTCGCCGAATGCGTTGTCTATAATGTGCGCATTCAGCGGACTCAACAATTGAGTGAGCACTCGCTGTTATTGGTGTATTCTTCTAGATCTAAAATTCTGATTGGATGCGCTAAAAGAATGCACCAATAATAGTGAGCGCTCACTTAACTGTTGAGTCCGCTGAAAGTGTCCAATAAAAGTCGTAGCGGTCGTAGGATATTAAGTCGTTATTAAGAAAATCAATCGTAGTAGATTATTCTTCTCATATTCAGGCTATTCTACATTATCATATCGTATCATTTGGCGCTACAAATGTTTTGAAGCTTTTGATTGATCAATCGGAAGAAAGAATTTTATTAATTTAACTAATCAAAAAATGCTTCAAAGCATTTGTATCATTAAGTTTGTGCATCAAGTGGACCATAACTGTAGATGTCGCAAGTCATGAGCTTGTTGCTTCAGCCAATCGGATGTTTCAATTTTAAAGTCGCATGATGCTTCCGACGTTTCCGACGCTACGATATGACGATTGTAGAATGGCCTTTAAGCTGGTTCTACATTAAGACGATTCTATATTAGTTACAAGCCGGTCGCAAGTTTGTTGCGACAGCCAATCTGAAGCTTGCATTTTGAAATCAACGCTTCATATTAGCTGTCGCAACAAACTTGCAATCGGCTTGTAACTAATGTAGAACCGGCTTAAGGGCAACAATTACCTAATTGACAGAATGTAAGAACTAACCAACTACAGTCGAGTATCCCTTTTACAGTCGAACGACAGGGGAATACTTGACTTGTAGTTGGTTCTTCTGAATTCGGTTTAAATCCTCGGTGGAAACTAGGTCAATGTTGCGGGATTTTGTATGCAATAGCCCTTAAGCCAGTTCTACATTAGTTACAAGCAGGATGTCGCTGTCGCTAGTCGTTTGTCATATATTGTATGTTGCACACGAATACGACTTGCTATTCTACAATTGAGTCGTTAATCGAAGTCGGAAGGTCAGAACAAATGTAAAGAATGGATATTTTAATGATATATTATACTAATTTGGTTCATGTAATCGTACTGTGTTTGGTTCATGTAATGTAACATGATTATATGAATCAAATATCGATTTATTATCTCCAGTCTTGAAAAGTAGACGATGTACCGTAAGAAAAGTGGATGTTGCTATGTAGTTTACATCCACTTTGTCAGAGGGCAGTGCGCGGCAGCATTTTGCGATTACCGGTTTTGGGCCGTCATGTCCTCTCTCAGATTTCTCTTTCACTAGAGAGAGAGTTGTGCTACTGTATATATTGTGGCATTATGTTATCCTTTCTATCATGGCATGACCTCAGGTTTTTCTCTGTTCTGAATTGACCGTCGATTAACATTAATTGGAGTTGATGGAAGAGGCCTATATTAAATAATTAATAAATTGTGCAAGATTTAATATCAAAAGATTGGGCTTCACACAAGTGTTAATGCTGTATTAAATTATCGCAAATTACAACTAATTTTTTATATGTGCCGATCTGGTATGACAGACGCAAGAAGTTTGAAGGAAGCTATCGAGCAATATGAAATCCAGGTACAATATTAAAAATTAGTAGAAGAAGGTCATCTATACTAATATAAGTTTCCTAAAGAGACACATCTTTATTTCTTGAAAAACTAACTATTGCATTTTATTAATACTGATAAAAACATGATGTTTTTACATAATTGAAGAAATGTAAAAACTTATAATTTACATGTTGTGGCTTGTTCCTAATCCTAAATAAAACAAAATCGATTAAAAACGAATTTCAAAAATGCAAAAATAAAATTACGGTTTTCTTTTGCAAATTGCATAGTTTAAATAATAGTGGTTATATTAAAATATCGTTTTTAAAAATGTAAGTAACAAATAAATAGGAAATAAAAGCTGAGCGGTCAAGCAGATCTTTAATGCTGAAAATGATTTCATGTGAATTTATTAGGTGTTGGAATTAATTCGTAGCGTTTTTTAATGAAAGAATGTTATTTATTTCACATGAGCATTAAAAAATACATTAATGAAAGTACTTCCCATCACTTGTAAAACGCTACGAATTAATTCCAACACCTAATATATATCACAATCTAATCCTATATAAACTGCATGCTAAAGTTATTTTCAGTCTTGAAACACCGAGAACTGGAATAGTAATATAAAAAATTAAATTAACAAGCTTTAATAATATTGATGCTTATAGACATATATCCTTATATATATAATAATCTTTAAGTCCTTTACAATCTGTAAATTTTATTACAAAAAATTGTAGTAATAAATTCACATGAAATTGTTTTCAACATTAAAAATCCAGCTTGATCGTTTAGCTTTTATTTCTTAATTGTTTGATTTGTCTTCTATATCATCATTGTATATGTAATAATAAAATTGAAAATAAGACCGTTTATGTTAGATACATTACTTTAAATACGAAGCGCCACTATGGTCTAAATGTTAAGATGTTGAACTATTATATATATTCATTTTTAAATGAATTAATTTCAGAAATTATATTTTATATGTTTTCTTAGTTTTATTTATATTTTTTCTTTTTCATTTTTTCCATAATATGGTTTTAAATATAAAATAGCAGTATATCATAAACCAGCACACATATGTGTAAGATAGATTAAAGCTATAAGTTATTTATAAGTCCTTATAGTATTATATTATTATATCAAATAGCCTTATTGAAACTAGGCAATCGCCTGTGTGTAAGATAGACCATAAGTAACTAAATATATTGGAAGATTTGGCTCAATTTGAATAAATTCAATTATATTAAAACAAGAAGGACTATTAGAGCTTAGCAAGATAACTTATGCTATAATACAACTTTATTGAAATAAATAATAAACAACTTTCAATAAAAACTTTCAAACATTCCGATCTTTTTCTCACGGTCTTCTTCGGTGAATATGTTTAACTTACATATGTTACTCAGTATATAATTATAATCTTCTTATAACACTTCTTGTTCCTATTAATATATATTAATCTAAATATTCTTTTTGTTTGTCCTGTATAATATTTTTACTTGTAGAATCTTCATTTCTATTTTTTATTTCTATGCAGCAGAATTGATCCTCAAGGATTTTGATTTGCTGACCATATACATAATGACTGTCAATGTGAGACTATCATTGGTTGCGTTCAGCAGAACACAACAGTTTCGCAACCGTTTTATGATTCTCTGCTGAGATAGTACCATTCCTCTTGATCTAAAAGCATAACCCAATCAGTGCAAAGAAAACTTTCAACAGTTGCAAAATAAACGTTTCTGCTGAACGCAGCCAACTTGTACTGCAAATTGTTATACTTGTAATTTTGTTTAATTTTTGGGTAATTATTTAGAATAACTTCTCCTCATCTCAAATCTTAATATATATATATAATATATATATAATATATATATTATGTGCGTTATATGTTCTGCATTAATTGTACAAATTCACTGCTATAAAAACATAAATTCGCTACTTTAAAAACACAAATTTACTGCTTCACAAACACAAATTTACTGCTAATGCAAAGAATTTGTGTGCTACAGTAGTGAATTTATGTTTTTAAAACAATAAATTTGTTTTTAAAGCAGTAAATTTGTTTTTAAAGCAGTGAATTTGTGTAATCAATGTAGAACGTATACATAGAGCTGTATCGAATTGGGATGATAGATATCTTAATCTTTAAAGTCTTCAACTTTAACGCTTAATAATTCGATTCACGAGGCCGCGTTTTTTTGCCTGATTTCATTTTGAGTGAAAACACGTCGAATAAGTATATTTTTATTAAGATTTGTGGTAGAATATTGTTTATAATTAAATTATATTATTACATCAGTTTTATTAACTAATAAACATTAAACAAAGTTGCAGTATAACAATGACAATAAGGGACCGGGGCTATCTGTCTATGAGAGTTACGTGTCTATAGTACTGTTATCTGAGGTACTAGGACACAATGTCTCTACCGTTCTACTGAGTAGTTGAAAAAACTTCATGTAAAGGGATTTCCGACGCATTTATTTTCTTGCAATGTATTTCATAGACGTCATGTTATAGAAAAGTGACAACTATTATTGAATGCCGAAAAATTAACATATTAACATCTTTATAATATGATGCTTGATGGTAGCATCAAATTATTAAAATTACTTGTCAATTTATTTCGCGATTACTAGAGTAGTTTTAATTTTTTTAGTTTTAATTGCGTTTATAAGTCTGGAAAAACAATTCGGCGCACAGTTTGAAAAAACTACAATATAGTATATGCAAGTACATATATAGTATATATCAGTAATTCAAGATTGAATTATTTAAAGCAATGGAGATCCAGCTACCGTAATAGACATTTTAAATTTCTAGTATTGATTCTAATCAAGTTTTCTTTTTGTGAAAAGTTTCAAAGTTTTTATAAAAAAATATTTAGTCAAATATCTGTATTAGTTTTTTTTACCAAATTTGAGAAAAGTATTTGAAATTAATTGTAGACACATAACTCCGATCTTCCCTATTATATTGATGGTCATTATGTATATGATCAGCAAATCAAGATAAGTGAGTGTCAATTCTGCTGCATAGTATAAAATGAAAGTTCTACAAGTAAAAATATTATACAGAACAAACAAAAATGAGTATAAGAATATTTAGATTAATATATATTAGTAGGAACAAAAAGTTTTATAAGATTACAATTATATATCGAATAACACATGTAAGTTAGTCATATTCAAAAGAAGACTATTAGAAAAAGATCGAAATGTTTGAAAGTTGTTATTGAAAGTTGTTTAAACAATAACAATAATTATATTAGGACTCTCGAATTTTAAACAATACAAAAAGATAAATATAGTAGTGAGAGTCAGTAATGATGAAACGACGCAATTATTTAGTGAACAAACAATAATCAGATATTGGATTGGATGTCTTCTTTATTTTGAATGTTTCGACTCTCTTTGGAGTTCTCCTCAGCAAGAATGATACAAGTATAATTAGCTCACATGTCCATAATGCTTAAGTCACTCGCAAATTTACAAAGATGCAGCGTTGTTAATCATCATGGAACATGAAGCATTGCATTGAAGCTTTGTTGAACATATTAAATAAAACTTAAAAAGTAGAAATATTAAAATCAATATAAAGATCACATTTTTAGAACATACGTCCGATTCATTTATATATATAATATTATGCCAACAGATTAGCGAATAAGGTCTGTGCGCACCGAGAATTTGATAACAGACTGGCAACAGAAACCAAACAGGAATTGCAAAATTTTGCTCGGTTTCTGCCATCAATTTGCTAGAAAAGCATGTCAGCAGACTTTTTCTTACAAAGTTTGTTGACATTGTCAAATAATACCAATCCTGTGTGTAATTTGTTGCCTTATTGCAATCAAGAATTGATAGTACGCTCTGCGCCAATCTGCTGACATAATATATCAAAATCTATCTTCATAGACTTTACTATCTGAGTAGTTGATTTATTCATATAAATAGTCCTGTTTATAATTTTAAATTATTTATATGAATTTGAATTTATTTGCAATTACTTTTATTTAGCGCTTTTTATTTACTTTTGCAGCTGTCGCAAGTGGATGCAACACTATCTACAACGCCAAAAGGTCCTTACAGAGACAACTTGCTCAGCTTGAAATCTGACATTAATGAACTTATTTTCTTAACGAAAGAAAGTTTGCAAAGTCTTGAAGAAAATGTAGAAAACACAAATGAAGATAATCCTGATGACAAGACGGAGGATCTATTGGACAAAGAATATGTCTTTTTTAAGGTTTATTTTAGAAATAATTGTTAATTCTTACCAGAAGATTAGGCCGCTTTATTTTTCTTATTAGTTAAAATAAATTAGTTATCATTAAAAATAAATAAATTATCTAAAGTAGAACAATATAAAGTGTATGTTTTATCATATGCAGATTTTGTTGCAGCATATTTTCACAATTTTCAAACATTATGAATGTATATATAAAATTTGGTATGTAAAGTTATATTATTAAAACAACTTTGATGCATTATTAAATGTTGCTTAAATCCATTAGGCAGAGCTAGAAAAATCTTCAAACGACAATAAAGATGAACAGGACAACAAAACTATAGCTGCTTCTGGTAGCATTGAAGTCAGTATACAACTATTCTCTATATCATAGCAGTGACACAATTATACGGTGCAAGTTAACCTTTTAGGACGAATTAAAGGAGCTAGAGGGTACGAAATGTAAAGCTCCTCATAGCAGTACTTGGGGTGGTATCGGTTATCATAATGCTATGATATGTTCTGTTTATAAGGACAGTGGTGAAACAATTAAAGATATTCATGACATTAAGGCAAGTTAATATGAATTATAAAATTGTTATATATTCTAACTTGTAACTTGTTTTTATTGTTTCGCTCTTAAATTTGATCATCAATCCCAGGTTCGAGTTTTCTTTCTCAATCCAATATACAAGGAAATGATCCCATGTCCATATTTTCTCAATGGTAGTTGTAAATTTTCCGATGAAAATTGCCATTATTGTCATGGCAAAATTGTGCCGTTTTCAAGCCTACAAGAATACAAGTAATTTTTTCCGATTAATTAAAAGATTTATATTATTCAAAATTTACTTCAGTGTAACTTTTGATTTACAGGGAACCTGATTTTCATAACATTAAAATAGGAAGCAAGGTGTTAACTAAACAAAAAAATAATATGTGGTACAGATCCATTGTTTTAAAATTACCTGAAAAGAATGGAGATGAATACAGAGTAAAATTTGAATCAAGTGGCAAAATTGTAGAAGCCGGTTTACAAGATCTCTTACCTTTAGGTAAAAAGGTTTAAAAATTAATTACATACACACCATTTATAACTTTTTTAAAAAAGGTATTGTTTATAGATGACACAAGTATTGATTGTTTACAGATGACACAAATTTAGAAATGTCAAATACATTTAATGATAGCAATAACGATGATGAAGATACGAATAATGTTGATAATGAATTACAACCTAACTCATACATAAATAACCAATTAGTTCATAAATCTCTTTTGACATTACAATCAACCAATGAAGCTTTAGGAAATTGGGAAAAACACACACGTGGTATTGGTAGTAAATTAATGATGCAAATGGGTTATGTGATTGGTTCTGGTCTTGGAAAACGGAGTGATGGTAGAATAGAACCTGTTGAAACTCAAATTTTGCCTGCAGGAAAATCATTAGGTTTGTTTAAGTTTCTCTGATCGTGCAATACAGTATTAATTTGCTGCATTTTTTCAGATTACTGCATGGAATTACGTGAATTTGCTGGTGATGATAAAGATTTGTTTTCTGCAGAACGTAACATGCGTAAACAACAACAGAAATTAGAGCAGCAAAGAGAAAGAGAGTATCAAAAACAAAAACAAAAAGATGATAATGATGTGTTTAATTTTATAAATAAAGCGTTAAGTGATAAACGTAAGTTAAAAAAAGAACAACGTTTATTGAATATGATTATGATAATGCTTATTATATTTAAATATTGTTAATTATTTTTGTGCAGCTGAAGAAAATATAGCTAGTAGTTTACAAAGCAAAGATAAACTTAAGACAGAATCTAATAGGAACTTAAATGTAGCTAGTTTTCAAATTGGAGAACATATAAATCGTTTAGAAAGAGAATCATTGAAACTCAAAGAATCATTAACAAAGCATGCCAAGGGTAGTGTATTTTACAATAGCATTGCAATGAAGTATAATGAAAAACAAAAGGAACTTACCAATTTAAGAGCTTCTGAAAAAAATATCGTTGCTGAACAAAACCAAAGGAAGAACAAAGTTAAATTATCTATATTTTGATAACATAGCAACAATGGGATATACTTACATATGCGCGCGCAACACACACATTCTTTCTCTCTTTCTCTCTCTCTCTCTCACACACATACACATACATACACACACACTTTATTAGGAATGCTGTATATAAAGTAAATCTAAATACATTGTTTCATTAATGTTTCTTATATGAATACAAGTTTTTCTCTTATAAATCCCAACAACTGATTTATGCCTGGTGATTGAAAAATCAGTAATACAGGATGTCACAAAAAAGTCAGGACTGGATTATATCGGAAATGTTTCTCCGCAAAAACGTTGCGTCAAGTAACGTAACATTCTCAAGATCATTTAAGGCCAAACCAATATCAAATAATGAATAACTTGATACCTTACAACTTTGATATAAGTTTTTTTCTGAAAACATCATTTTTTTTAGATAATTCGGTATCCCGATTTTTTTGTGATATCCTATAAATTGAAAAGTTGCCAAGAAAGGAAGCGTCCCGTTAGCACTATGCAATAGCACACATCCACTCACATTGACTGATGTCTAGTAACTTTACTGCTTTATGCGATAACAATATCTTCCTACAAGAAAAAGCAAGATTTACGTCAAGTTTTAATACTTGTCCAATAGATATAATGAAAGGAACACAAAGAGTTAAGTTTGATGTCATTTATCGATTATATATAGTTTGTTTCTGACAGCCTTTTAAAGTGACAATAGAGAAATTGAATTATTGCACTGTGATAAAATTCCTTTATTTAAAGAAAGAAACTTCTACGAAAAGAGAGGATTCTGATAGTGCACATTACTAATTGGATTTATGCCCGTATTCATAATCAGGCCTTATATTTAAGGCTTTCTTTAAAATTTATCTTCAGATACTCTACGAAGAATTATTTCATTAACTGAGCATCTTAAATTTAAGGACTGAATATCTTAATTTAAGGAAGCCTTAAGTACAAGGTCTGACTATGAATACAGTAGAGCTACTAGAAACGTATTTGCGTCCACCATTTTTATTTCTTTTCCCACTCCTGTTCTGTCCTCATTCCATCACTGAACTGTGACGGATTAAGGTCATTACAAGTTACGATTTGTATTTGCTGCTTGAAATTTTGTAGTTCCTTTCATTCCATTTTTGCTCTCAAAATCAGTTGAATATTTATCATAATATTAATGCAGGACCTAAAAAGTGTCTGGCATTCAGGTTATTTCTAGATAAGGTGCAAATATGTCAATTTGAAAAAAAGGATTGAAATTTCTCATCTGCGAGAAAGTGTAGTGATATTTATTCACAAGTCATTATTTTAGTCAGTATTTATTTTAGAGCAATACAGCAAGTTGTCGACAAATATTATCCGCAGAAAATTTAAATAATCTAATACCTTTTTCTGATCTATTGATATAGTTTACCACAATGCAACAAGGCATTTTATAAATTTTTTTGCCTTCGTTAATATACAATATTTCAGTTTTTTTTTTATATTCTTTTTATATCCTCTTTTCGTCTCTTAGTTTTATGGTAAAATTTCGAAGTGCAGAAATACATAAATACAATACGAAGCTACAAGTTTTCCAACATCTTAGAAGCTATAACTTATAACAACCGTAATGACCTCAGCTCAGCGGCGGAGTGGGAACAAAGCAAGGAGTGTAGAAAGGAGAAAAATGGCGGATATGCGAATACTCACGTTTATAGTGCCTTAAATACAGTGCATTAAAATACAATAAAATACTCTCATTGATAAAACAATAAAAAGTTACTAGACATCGGTCGATGTGAGCATGGTGGAAGGGATAACATGGTGTATGTAGAGTCCCATATTATAAACGCATCACGATATCGTTTTATTCTTCTTTCACGAAATATTAAAGAAAGATAGGATATTACATCGTGCGCATCATGCGTGAAACGGAACGCATCCTAAAAGATGCGCAAATAGGATTCGTTTACTGATTAGCTGAGCGGTCATCAATCAAAACCGAGAATCTTGGGTCCGCAGCTTCGATTATCAATACAAAGCAGCTGTACTAAAGATTCTGTGTAAGATTATAGGTTGAAGATACTAGATTAAGAAACATTCTTATTTTCCAACATTATAAACAACGTTAAATAAGAGATTATAGAAGTTGCGAAATATATAATTGAGAAATGCAAATTAAATTGGTATGTGATATCAATATTTTTAAAATATAAAGAAATTGCGTACTATTTAGGATTTCTATTCTTTCACTTTGATTTCTATTCTTTCTGTTATTAATTTGATTATTTTATCAATTTAATAATACTGTCGTTGATGCAAAATTCCTGAACATCTTACTAAATTCTTTCTTTTCTAATGAGTTCCAACGACACCAGTATCTGTCTCTTTAGCGGATGTATCTTCCGTGACAGTCAGCGCAGAAGATCCTTTCTTAAAGAACGAACAGAAAAGGTCATGCTTTCTGTTTGTCGTGCAAAAGAACATGACAAAATTCGTTTGAAAATTTGTCTTTTTTAAAAATATACATCTACTAAGATCAATAATGCTATGCTAAGAATCGAGAAGCGGAGCACAATTATAGACGCTTCTGTCGCGCGTGCTGTATACCTGTTCGTCAAGCTGCAACTACAAAAGTATTTCGAATTTTGGTTTGAAACTTTACGAGTACATTTTCTGAGAGTAATACTATTGATTAAAGAAAAAAAAAATTAGAAAATAAGAACTTTAATTTTAATAAAAATTAAAAATTTGGACCATCTAAACCAGGTTCCCTTAAGATAAAGCATTACACGTTTACGATGATATTGTGAGGAAGAGAATGTGAATACCGAAGGAAAAAGTTAAATAGAACCAGCGATTACTTCAATTGACTGTGTTCCAAAAATTGCTCTTACTAAAAATCTATAGTGCACGTAATGTAAATTATAGATTTTCAGTGCTTGTAATAAATTTTGGAATGTAGAAGTTTTTACTTAAAGGATATTGATTTTAAACTACAATAATTAACATTTGTATACTATCAATATAAAAACCATAATTAAAAAAAAAACTGATATAGCATCACCTCACGTTGCGGCAATGTAAGTAATTCCGAATGGTATGGATTTCCTTTCTCATTTAAAATTATAATTTATATCAACAATAAATTAATGTTAATTATTGTAATTAATAGATAAATAACTAATGTTAATAATATCTTTTAAATAAAGATTTTTATTAATAAATAATTGACAGTTTTATTTAACTTTCCCTTAGGTATCCGCCATTTCACTACACTCTCCAGGTTTTAAGGTATCATACTAATCGTAAGATATCAAACTAACTGTAAAATCATATTAACATCTAACGATAATCTTAAAACAAAAATTAAATAACTATGAATAATGGCCAAAATTCCAATTTATTTATCACTATTCTATTTAAATTATATTTATTCTATTTATTCTATTCTGTTATATTTTACAAGTATTTGTAATTTTATTGCTTCTGCTGTCACAATCTGACAAAGGAAAAAAAATTGCAAAAGCAATATTAAAAAACTAACACTATCAGTCGAAAGATCACGTTTAAATATTCTAGATAGTCAAATCTTGGGATCCTATAAATTCTATACCCGATTTAGTACGAAACATATTTGGTCATTTTAACTTTGATACAAAATATCTCGAGAACAATATATTTTTGGAAAATGTTTCAAATGTATGTAGAGTTTGAAAAGGACCGTTAGATGAGCTACTTAGATTTTTGGTTTAGGGTCTTTTGATATAAGGCTCCAATAAGGCCCAAGTTAATTTTTTTTCTATAGAAATGTCTACTTTTTGTTGCAGATTCGTATCCTATGGAAAAAAACAAAGAATTTTGTACCCGGTAATTTTTCGCTCTTCCTTTAATAAGCGCAACATAGCGCTCAAGTTCTTATTTTAAAATATATTTCGGCCAATGTAGATAAGACCAACAGATGATCCAGCCAATTAAGGCAATTTATTTTAAGATATAAAAAAAAATGTCGGTACGTAGTTTTGCATATCCTTCGCTGTCACCTTCGAGTGGATTATCCGTTGGCCCCTTCCCTTCATTAACCGAAATATATTTCAAAAATATTTGAGCACTATTTTACACTTATTAAAAGTTTAGCGGAAAATTACCGGCAAAATTTCCTTGTTTTTTTTTCTATAAAATATAAATCTACAATACAAAGTAGGCATTTCTATAAAAAAAAAATTAATCTGAGCTTTATTGGGTCCAAAATGGGCCCTAAACCCAAAATATACGTAGCTTATCTAACGACGCTTATCTCTCTTCAAACCCTCTCTCTTCTTCATACAACTTGCATTAAAAATGTATTGTTCACGAGATATTTTGAGTTAAATTTGAAATGGCCAAATATCGTACCAAATCGGGTGGAGGAGGATTCCAATACAGGATTCCAAGATTTAGAATATCTATTTCAAATGTGATGTTTCGACTAATAGCGTTAGTTTTTTGATATCGCTTTTGCAATTTGGAACGGTCCCTCGTGAGACAGTAGTGAAAAACAACAGGAGCTATAAAGATTAGCATCTCTCGTTTCCATTACTGTTTTAAAACAGATTCTCATCTTTATTTTAATTCAATGAAATGTAATTAAAACATAAAGTCTTATAAACGAAGACATAAAAAAGCATTTCAAGGAATTACATCAATTTTATTCTCAGACGTCTTAACTTCTATTAGCACGATTACCCCATCCACGACGATGTGTGTCTTTATATTCATCCATTGCACGCAGTTGTTCAAGATATTCGGGATCGTCTTTTTCTTCTTTTTTTTCCTTCAAAACGGTTTCACTATCCTCATTAATTGCCATTACATCTTTATTCGCTATATCTTGTAAACATCGAGAATCGGTTACACTTTGTTGTGATGAATCGGGCCAGCTGAAAATAACACAATTTCTTTGTTATTACCAATTTTTCTTATCAATTTCAAAATTTAATAAAAAAAAAGTTTATTCCAAAGTTTATTACACTATTCAACAAAAAAATAGGAAACACTTTTGAACACGCTCAAAATTGTGCAATATTCAGAACACAGTAACTCGATGAAAAATCATCGCAGACAAAAACCAAAAAAGCTTGAAATCTCTATATTTGAAATAGGTAATTGATATTTCTCAATCTAATTCATCCTTTATGGAGCTATACGAACATAAATGAATACCTGCCAAATCTGAAAATTTTTTTACAAAATTTGGTAAATATGCAGTATAAGGAATCACACTCCAATGATCTTGACCTTGACATATGTTGTCAAGGTCCTATCTCTGAGTGACCTCCAACAAGTTTTATCCGTCGTCCTTCATTAAAAAGTTATTAAACAAAAACATTTTACTTGGGGGTACATAATTTCCACGCAAAGCGACTCTCATTCCATCCCTCCTGCTTGGGGAGACGCTTAACTTCCATGTGAAGCGACTTTGCTCTATCTCCCTTCCCCTCCCCTCCCCTGTTTCAAGGCGCACGATTTTCCAAAGAAATATGGTTAATCTCGGGAAGTCATGCGCCCCTTGGCAGGGGGGAGAGGTGGAATGGGAGTCGCTTCTCATGGAAAATATACTTTAAAGCAGAAAATTTCTGTTTTATATAGTAGAGAAAAGATATCATTTTTCAAACTTCTTTTGTTAATAACTTTTTTTAACGAAAGACGACCGTCAACATGAAAGTGATCCTGTCGGAGATCACTCAGGGTTATGACCTTGACAACACATGTCAAGGTCAAGGTTATTGCAGGATGGTTCCTTATACATTATATATTACAGCAGCCGAAAGAATGAATTTTGATTTTCAATTTGCTTTTTTATTGAGTGTTGTACGATTTTTTTTCACCGAGTTATGAACGTTGAAGCAAAATGATCACTTTTGCTTCAATGTTGAATTAAAAACAAATTAAAGGTAAAAACTTGTAATAAAATTTTTACATATAAAATGTTAGTTGGCGGTCGTCTTTCGTTAAAAAAAGTTATTAACAAAAGAATAATGATTGTAACGAGATTTTTAAAAAAGCATTTTAAGAGTAAAATCTCTACTTTTAAAAAACATTTTAAAGGTTGAAATTTCTACTTTTGAAGTCAGTTATTGATATTTCAATTGGACTGATACTTTATGGAGCTATACTAATACAGGCACAAATGGATACTGTCAAATCTGAAAATTTTGTGCAAATTTTACAAAGGCCTATGGCATAAAATAAAAATCACATAAAAATGAGATTTATATGATTTTTTAAGGAAATAAAAATTATCTTGCAAGAAAAATATTCTTTAATAACGTAAGATCTCCGCATGTTTAAATTACAGAGACGCTTCTGAGCCAGAGAGTCCTATTTCTTATTTTATAATTTAACTCTTTGAAGCATATATTTTTCTTTACGTAGAATTCAGTTGAAATTTATTACTCGGGGGTTTTCAGGATCGCTGATTACGAATCTGACCTCAGATTTTCAAAATTCAAAATGGCGGATCCAAGAAAATTTCTATGCTTAAACCATCCCTTAAAGCAATAATTGATGACAATGGATGGTCGAAAATGGTCATCAAATCATGATATCATCTTGAAACATCACATAATTATATACATTAATGAATAATTAAATAATTGTTGTTAATGAGAGGACCTCAATATCCCCGTTGCGCTATGTGGAGCGCTATTTTCTCTTTGTTGGAGACTTGTGTCTCATGCCTTGTGGCTTGCCCGGAGAAATTGGTTGCGCGTGATAAATGATAAAACCTTGCCTTGATATAACATACTTTATTTTTTATAGATTTGCACTCGCGTATACTATTAGGTCAAAGAATAAAAATACGGTTTTTGCGCACCAGCGGTCTTGTACGTGTTCACCGCAAGAAGATCGCACACGGAAGCATCTCGAAAACCGACAGAGAGAGAAGCGCGGCGGTTACACACAGGCAGCATAGTCGCGCGCATGCCCTCCCTTTCGGTGGGCCCCATCAGCGACACGATACGTCGCTAACACGCCACGATCACGCAGCACAGCCAACGGGCTGGTACCAAGCCACACACACTCTGATAAGCGCCAACAATTGTAATTTATTAAAAAATGAATTGAATACTTGATTGTCATACAAAATTGAATTATATGACTCGTATTATAATCAGGATCATGTGCACTTTACCGGCCACTACACTTTTGTATAATATCACCACTGATGATGTTTCAAGATATCATGATTTGATGACCATTTTCGATTATCCATTGTCATCAATTATTGCTTTAAGAGATGGTTTAGGTATAAAAATTTTCTTGGATCCGCCATTTTGAATTTTGAAAATCTGAGGTCAGATTCGTAATCAGCGACCTCGAAAACCCCCGAGTAATAAATTATATAATAGTCGGCACCACTGACGATGATATCATGATTTGATGACCGATCATCCATTGTCATCAATTATTACTTTAAGGGATAGTTTAGGTATAGAAATTTGCGTACAGATGTTACTGCGACTTAAGACAATTTTAAATTTATAATGTTATATCAACATTAATAATGATCCAATAGGGGTCGAAATGTTTGTTAGTTGTCTACTTTATAAATATACATTATAAAGCACATACAACTTGTTCGGCTCGTAGCCTCTTCCTTTTCTATTAATATTTTACTAATTTTTTAAATTTGAAAATAAGCATTATATTTATAAAGTCGTAATTAACATAGTTGTTTAATTAAAAAAAAATTTACAAGTGTCTTTTCCCAAAAACTAATATATAGATTATTTTAGAATACTGGCAGAAAAAATTTCTGTAAAAAAATTAACTTGCAGCTACATTAGCCATACATTAGTAAAAAGTGATTAAATGTAAGAGAAATGATTTTGATGAAAAAAGTATCAAATATTTTCTAATTTTTTTTTGTAAAAAAATTGTCTAAAAAGTATTTTCTGTCAAATTTTCAAACATTTTATATTAATTTTATTTGAAATTAATCTTATTTCATTACAAAACAATATAAAATAATAAAAATGTGTTAAAGCATAACGTGTGTTAACTTCATATAATAGACATTTTCAACTAATAGACTATCTACAATGAGTATAATATTGTATACTAAGCCATAAGTTATAAGAAATTGATCAATCGATTATTCTTTTCACTTTAGACTGTGATTGGTCGATTTTTTACGACGGTTTACGCCTTACCATACTACTCCCATTACAGACGACCTTTAATAGTCTTAAATTTTTGACTGGCGTAATCTCTACTTACTCTCCATCCTTGATTTTTTGCTCGTAAAATTCTTGCACCGTTAAGACTGGTAAACTTGGGTAGCCTGCTCCAAAAACTTTCTTTTGTATTTCGTCACGTGTAATGATAATGGGTTGCAGTTTTGGAGCTGGTGATTTTTGCTTCTTTTGTATTTCAGAAGTCGAAGTATGCATCGATTTCATTTCCTTCATATTCTCCAAAATTGTTTTTTCTTTTTTTAAGAAATTTAAATCATCAATGATTCGAACTGCATATAATTTTATAAGAGTAACAAAATATTCTCTCTTAAATTCGTCATCAATGTTAGGATTATCTAAGTTCTTCTTTAAAGTATCCAAACGAGATTCCAAATCCTTCTCCTGTTGATATCTTTGTAACTTTGCATTTCTACGGATCATCTAAAATAAGCAGAATTAAAATAATTATACTTTATAACAGTTTACAACAATCATATAATTAAAAAACTCAACCATATTCTCTAACATCCTTGATTCTGATGTATTTTCATTATCTCCTGCTTCCTTTTTCTCATCAACTGTACTAATTTGTGGTATTTCAACATCTGTTACCAGACCATATGCTTTTAGCCGTTTTAAAAAATCTATAAAATAGATTTCTGCTACTTTAGCCAAATGCAGTCTATCATCGATAATGCATAACTGATTGGTAAGTTTTCCCAATAGAGCCGGTAATAAAAAATACTTGATATTCTCTGTGGCTACTTCTTCAAAAGTTTCGTTATCGCTAAACATATCCACTATAGATACAAGTCTCGTTGCATCCTCAAACATATGCATTGCTCGTTTTATGTCCAACTGCAACAAATAACAAGAAAAGAAAAAAACTATTATAATTTTTATTGCAATAATAAACGAGTTCTACTTTAAAAAGAAATAAATTTGTATAGATGATCATCCTAGTATGTATATATATATATATGTATACATATGTATGTACGTACGTATGTGCATGTATACACGTGGCGTCATAAGTGCCTAATATCCATTTCCACTAATGTAAATTAACTTTAATCTCGGTTCAACTTACTCTTCGTCTTTTTTAATTTAGAATTAAGAATAATTAATTCTGAATTTGCAGAAATATAGAGGCATGTTCAAGACGCGCGTTCCTTTCTAAATATTCGTGGATTATGACTAACGGTTATTCGAAAAATGGTAACGTAAATTTAAAATTGAACTAAACTTAATTTATAAAATATGTAAAATTTAATTAAATTTAAACTAGACTTAATTCAAACTTAATAATTTATAAGTAACTTATAAATAACATAGTATTATTTTTCTTACAAGAATAAAATCGCGATTAGATGCAACGTTCTGCAATTCTTTCTTATTTTCTCGAATTAATTAATTATACATATTTATCAAAATAAATAATTAATTACTGGTCAATTTAATATTATCAGTAGTTTACAAGAATATATATCCTTATATAAAGATTATGCGTTTCGCGAATTTCCTCCGTGTCCAGATCCATTCTTGGAATGCCAACGTTTCGTGAACCTTGCAGCCCACTTCATCAAGGCAAGGAGCCTAATACTAAGCTGTTCCTCTGGGCTGTTTCTTTTATATTATGCTACTTGTTGGAATGATAGGGGGAAAGAAGAGAATTGTGAGTGGGAGGAGGGGGTGGTCGGTCTTTAATAACCGGGAGAATGGTTTTCCACATTTTATTTATGTTGTAGCCATTATCTCTATTTAGATTGTTAGGGTATTTTTGTATCTCTATGGCTTCTCTATACTTTCTTGGAAAGTACGATTCAATGTTGTCTATTGTGGTTGTTTTGTCAAACAATATTTAATGTCCTATTTCGATGTTGTGTTTTGATAATGCTGACTGCGTGATGTGTTTTAACATCACGTTGGTGTTCTTTTAGCCGTAAGTTGACCATTCTCCCGGTTTCTCCATATACTTGCCCGCAGAAACAAGGTATTTTATATACTCCTGCGGAGTTGAGTGGTCTTTGATCTTTAGGATTTCTTAAGATTTGTCCTATCTTTTTGGGTGATTTAAAGATAGCTCGGATATTGTGTTTGTTTAATATCTTGCCAATCCGATCTGTTGTTCCTTTGACATATGGAAGACTGGATAGGATCTTTTTGTCTGGTTGTATGTCAGAGACTGTTGTCTTGTTTGCAATTATACATATACTAATAAATAAATGTATTCGCAAACAATGAAATTTAAACTATTACTAGAAACTATTTAACTTTTACTAGAAATGTATACATTTTCATACCCGATTTAATAAACGTATACCTACATAAGCAAATTACATCAATTTAAATAAATAACATTTTTCTAGCAAATGTATACACAGCACCCTAAGATGTACAAACTCCATGGCCACATATATTTTATATATTAAAATCTTTACTAAATAGATGAGTGTACAATATATAAAAATAATAAAAATTGAAAAGATTAGACAATCCCCGTAGGACATGTCATGTAACAAATAAAACTATAGCATATTCGAGGGTCGTTTGAAAATTTTTGATCCTCAACATGAAGATGACATTACTCGTCAAAATGCTGGTACTACAATCGTACTACATTCTTTAAAAGATACCTGTGAAAATTGTAGTCATTGTGGATGCTCAGTTGTTGTTTGACAGTCATTTGTGCTAGTCGATTAGTTAGTATTTTTGTAAAAATGGAAAAAATCGAATATCATGTCGTGATTAAGTTCTTGCATTTGAAAGGCAGTACCTTACAAATTAAAGCCGAATTGGACGCTGTTTACGTTTCTGCCCTATTATTTACCATCGTGAAAAGATGGGTAGAATTTTTAAACGTGATTAAACCAGCTTGATTGATGATGAGCATTCGGGACAACTAACAACTGCGATCACTATCGATAACATCGAAAAAGTTCACCAAATTGTACTGGACAATCGTCGAGTCAAGATTAGAGAATTAGTAGAAACTGTGAAAATATCGAAAGAATGTGTTTATCACATATTGACTAAAGAATTAAGAATGCGTAAGCTAATTGCGCGTTTGCTCACTGTGGATCAAAAACGCATTCGAATGAACATTTCCAAGGCTCTGTTGGAGCGATTTAAACGAAACAAATCGATTTTTTGCGTCGATTAATAACTGTTGATGAAACTTGGATCCACTACTTCGCTTCTGAGAAGGAACAGTCAAAACAGTGGATTACAAAGGGTAAACCTGCTTTAAAGAAGGCGAAAACGGTTTCATTTTTGTGACTGTCTTTGGAATTGTCATGGAATTGTGTTCATTGACTATCTTGAAAAAGGAGAAACGATAACGGAGGTATATTTCGCATCATTATTTGACAAGGTAAAGGCAGAAATTGCGAAAAAATGGCTTTTGAAAAAGAAAAAAGATGCTATTTCATCAAGATAACACACCGTCTCATATATCGACGGTCGCCATGGCAAAAATTCACTAATTGCGCTTTGAATTGATTGATTACCCACCGTATTCACCAGATCTGCGACTTTTTTCTGTTTCCTAGGCTCAAAGTTTGGCTCGGAGGACAGAAATTTTCATTAAACGAGAAGATCATCATCCATAGAAGCCTATTTTGCAGAGCAAGATGTCAACTATTATTTGAATGGATTAAAGGCATTGAAGCACACATACACACACATCGCCGAGAAAAGTGTTATCGACTTAAAAGGAGACTATATCGAAAAATAAAACTGAATTTAACCGAAAAAGTACTTGTTTCTATGTTGGGCTCAAAACTTTTCAAACGACCCTCATACCTGCCAATAATGGACATTCATTCATCATGTATTCATATTCTTTTTTTTAATCAAAGTGCATTTTAATATTTATCTTCAATGTTTTTTCTCAATCAGAAATCATTATTATTATACACGGAGAGAGAAGAACTCCATTATGTCGATATGATAGGATTTCTTACTTTAATAATGGCAAACTTCTATGATTAATATCTTAGTTCGTGGAGCAGAATAATTTTTTATTTGCCAGATTCATTCGTTTCGAATAAAAACACATCGAATAAAATATAATTTCATTTTTGAGCAAATGTGACTAAACCGAATAATTATCATATATTAAAATTAATACTAAAACCGTTTATTAAAATGTATACTTTTACTGTGACAATTTTGTCACAGTCAAATGTGTCAACTTTAGGAAATGTATACACTTACTAGTCAATGTATTTATTTATGTAAAGGCGCCAGTCGCCAGAAGTTTGAAAAGAGAAGAAAGTATAGAAAAGTATTTTATCGTTTTAATCGACAGTTTGGGGTATAAGACTAAATTAAAAAATGCTTCAATTAATTAAGAAAAATACTTAGAAGTAATGAAGCAACAAAGTTATTTTTTTTTGTGTGTTGATTAAAACTTGATAATAAAGAGATAACGAAAAATGATAAGAAAGTTTTCTGTTGCTGCTAAAATTGCCTACAAAATGAGCTCTTACTAAGTTTTGTATTATAAATAGAATTACAGATTGGCTCCATTCAGCAGAAAAAGCAACTTTGCAACTGTTGTAAAATTCTTAAATATGATTAGTTTATAAATTCAGATCCAACGAGAAATTAAGAGCAAGATCAATCATACATTATAAAGAATTTTACAATAGCCACAAAGCTGCTTTTTCTGCTGAATGGAGCCAAAGCTGATTCTACAATGAGTCGGTAATCAGTAGTCCTAAGTCTTGTCAGTGAAGTTGGCCAACAACCAACTTATACAACTAAGACTATCGATTTTCTTAAGACTGACAAAATTTAATTTTATTCCTTCCTATTTGTCAAATTAAACGACTCGTTGTTACTAGTTGATACAATTAACAACTAGTAGAATAACCATAGTCACCTACTTAGGTTAAAACTGGTTAAGACTTAAGATTTAATCAGACTACTGATTCATTGTAGAACCAGCTTAATGGCTCATTGTAAAATGCGTATAAGACTTAGGACTACCAACTACCGACTCATTGTGGAATCAGCTAAATAGTAAGATCACAAAAAAATCAGAATTTAAAAATCTTACCTGTACTTTCGGACTGTTCGTTGGTTCTACCGTAGCATTAATATTGTTAAACATTTCGAAAGCGTTGTCAAATAATTCCGACAACGTTGTAGGATCATTCTTATCTCTTTCATTCTTATCTCTTTGGCTTAAACCTTTTATTGAAATTTCTTCTGACATTGCTATTCTGTATGACAACAAATACAATCAAATCTTCTTTCTTAGGTAAATGACACCTGCTCGATATGAATCAAAACATTCTTTCCTACACCATTATGATTCTCTGACTCATTAGTAAGGTTATAGTACCATCAGAGAAAAAGCTGAAAGAAGCCACAATCTTTTTCCTGTTACCGTTGAAATCACTCGTACACTACCGCCAGTACATTTATTTTGGGAACTACGTGACTATATACATTTTCCAACATTGTCGATAAAATCATAAAAAGAAGATGTGGTTCATCTCTGTACTAAATCCTCAGGATAGAAAAAATTATTAAAATTATTATTAAAAAAATGATTACAATTAAAATTAAAATTACAAATTATTAATTATTAATTAATTATTAAATTATTATATTGCTTATAATATGCTCTACTGACATCATATTTCATTAATTTCACGCGACACGTAACATTTAGGATGCGTTTCCATATTCACTACCAGTGTTAAAACTATTGATATAGGCTGTGTTTCAAAATTTATTGCTAGTACTGAAAATCTGTAGTGCACGAGACGTAAATTATACATTTTCAGTACTGGCAGTAAATTTTGGAATACAACCACAATATACGTTAGGGTACTTACCAATACAGCGAAATAGCGTAAGGGTCTGAGCACAAGAATTGTAACATTTACTTAGATTCCGTAAGAATTTGAACCTATTAGAAATCATGTATTGTGAAATACACAGTTTCTGATAGCTTAAAATTCTTATTCTCTGTTGTCTGTTCCTTTTATTGGGAGCCCCTTATAGCGTTTTCGGCCCGACCGAGTTTGAATCAACTTGGATTGGAAAATGCTTCGCTATTGGTTGACGTTACATGCTCTACCAACAGCATAAAACATCATTTTACTTCAACCTAGATTGATGCAAACTCGATCGGGCCGCTCCACGCGAAACTCGCGAAACCGCCATTAGAAACTTATGCCTGTATTCATAGTCAGACTTTGTACTTATGCTCAGCAGCCAATAAAATAATTCATAGAGTCTAAAGATAAATTTAAGGAAGCTTTAAATATAAGGCCTGACTATAAATATGAGTATTAAGTTGCAGTAAGCTGTAGATGTAAGTAAAGCCGGTTCTACATTAATTGCAAGCTGATCGCAAGTTTGTGACAGCCAACAATCGAATTTTGAAATCAACGCTTTAGATTGGCTGTCGCAACAAACTTGCGATGCAACTGGCTTGCAATGTAGAACCTGTTTAATGCTTTGGTTTACGACATACGACTATTTGCCGTCTCTTGGAGACACGGTAATAAGTTGTACGTCATACGTGAAAGTTTGTGCATTACTTACATCTACAGCTTAAGTTTAAGTAAGCATTACGATAATTCTTGTACTCAAATCCTAACGCGGAACGAGAGCAGAACCAAGGTTTGTCTTTTATTCCTGCACTAAAACTGAACTGAATTGAACTAGTGCAATCCAGAACTGACGAGTGTAAGCGTGCAGGCAAGGAATAAAAAACGTTTTAGTGCAAGAAAAAAGTCGCGTCCCATTTTTATTGAATTACATGAAAGTATTAGATTCGTGTAATGAAAATGAATGCAATTCCATTTAAAAAAAAATCTTAATTAAAGATAATGATAACACAAAATGTTTTTAAATGTAGGCTTGCTATTATTTATTTATATTTATTATTTTATTACTCATAAATTCTTGGATAATTATTTTGAAGACATCCTTTAAGTTCAATTTTAATAAAATTATGCTCATTTGCATTTTTGCATGAAACAAAAGAATCTGGCAATAAAATGTTATGTCTATTAGTCCCATGAATCAAAATATTAAAAATGAAATCACACGGTACGAGAATCACATGCAGAACAGAGGATGCATGATTCGAACAGCCAATCGTGGGAAAGACATGGGATAGAAAAATGCGGAAGAACTGATTAACTGTTCGAATCACGCATCTTATGCTGATTTCCGTGTGATTTCACCTTAAGGCTCTTGAGTAGTCGCGGCGGCCATGTTGGAATCGTGATGTCAGAAGCGAGGAATAACACGTTAATTTATGTTGCATGCCATTTTAAAATAAAAATAATTTCGATGAAACGAAATGATGAGAAAACACTCGCTTTAAAACACTTGTAAAAATCGATGAGAACTCTTCTTATTTCCTCCCTTGACAATCGTAAAAGACATGTAAAGTGAGCCTATATTCGGGCAGAAACACATGGTCTAACAACTGTTGAAACAAGTAAAATATACGCTTTTACATATAAAATTCTAAGATAACTTTAGTTGTGATCGATAATTACGAATTTGATAAGTACGAAACAAGTCACATTTTCACAATTAAGCAAATAATAACGAAATGGCATGCAATATAAATTTCGACATCAAAACGTTACTTTTCCACGCCTATAAGTTAGCCATTTATCGTGAGCGGCGCTGTAACACATGCAAGCTCACCTACGGCGCGCCGAGAGTGAACGAGACAGCAAGCTCCTTCTTACCACTAATCGTTTATTGTTTCAAGCGATCGAAAATGTTTTCTCGGCAATCTCAGCCTGCGTTCAGTAATGCAAATCTGAGTGCTCTTATATTATAGCATATGTCACGTGCACTGTAGAAAAAGAGACTCCGACGCCTCAGATTTGCATTACCGAACACAGCTAATAAGAGGCGGAGGGCATTCTAAATAATATAAGTTTTAATAGATTGAAGTAACAGTATACCCTTCCCATTAATCCAGAATAGTATAAATCATGTTAAAACGTAACAGTTTACGAGATATTTAATTGTTTGCGATATTTCATATGCATTATATTGTATAATACATCCCTTCTTCATAAACTCGAGTAGCAAGAATAAAATTTATTTCGAGAGGAAGTAGAATTTTATTGGAAAAAAATTATAAACCAGCATTTCTCTTCGAAAATCTCGAAAGGCCATTAGAAAAGAAATGTATTTTTGAGACTCGAAACTCGTGAAGAAAATATGCAAAAAAAATCGAATAGTGGCAAAAAGCAAGTTTTTCGCTTATAAAACGAAAGATATTGATTATATCGAAAAAAGTTTGACATGAAAAATGAGACGTGGAACAAAAATCGATCTATTAGTTAAGTAGAAAAAAAAACCAAAAAAAGTTTTTTACACGCTCTCTCTTCATTGATATTTAAACGCAAAACTTTGAAATTCTCGTAAAATTTAGCCCTCGTAATGACGAACAAATCTAACGAACGAGCTTGAAATGTTCATTAGTTTTTGCAAAAAGTTATTTGTTCACTAAAAATCTGTCTGCGAAAAACTTAATTTCTTCATTTTTGAATAGTCGCACAGCAATTTACAGGGATGATTTTTCTTCTTCAAGAGTTGTACTATCACGTACACATAGTAATAAAATGATTTTTTGCAATTAAACTATTATAAAATGACTTTGAAAAGTAAAGATCTTTTTTCGTATAAAAAAATGGAATAATTCCGTTGCATATCAAATAGCCATGTGAAGTATTCGACAGCTGACATTTTTTTAATTTAAAAAAAAAGATTACCCTCCGATTATTAGGAGCCAAGATAATATTTTTTTCCAAAAAATCACTGACTAATTTTTAAGATTAAGAATTCCGTTTGACACCATTCAAGGAAACCATTTGACATCTATTTGTCAAGGAAAAATTGAATTTGCTGTTAAAAGATTCTCGAATTTTTTGTCGAAAAAATTTGTTTTGTTTAAAATCATTGGAAAGTTAAGGAACGAGCGAGGCAGCGGGCCGAGAGGAGTGGGGAAAGCCGACGCGCGGTTGAGTGGGGATAATTAGGGATTAATTTAAGGGTTGCTCGGCGATTCGCGCATCGGATTTCGTGTGTTAAAATTTGCTAAAGTTACATTTTCTCGCCAATAAATCGACATAGAAACATGATTTTTTTTAAATCTGGAATAGCTCGACGAGATATAAACAAGTAGCTTAACCAAATGTTTCGCAAGATATTGAAACCATGAAATTTTTAGTTTTTCATTTCTTGAATTTTTATTTTTTCAGTTTATTATTAAAAAATCACATTTGAGAATGGAGTGCATGTCTGATTAACAAATTTAAATCACATGAACTATGTTTTTTATTTAATATGCTGTAAAAAGTCCAATTAGACAATTAAATGTATGGAATTATAAGTACAAAATTGTTTTTGTGAATTCAATTGCAGATACAAATATGACATATGTAAATAAATATGTAAATAAATTAATAAATAATTTGCCAAATGTAACTGTGTGAATACTCAACAAACGAGAATGGATTCAAATGGATTCAAATGGATTCAGATTTTCAGAAATATGGATTCATAAATGTTAAAATGAATCCTTTTCAATCCTGAATTTTTATGTATTTATAGGAATTGCATATCTCCCCAGCAAACGAGAATGGATTAAAATGGATTGAAACTTTTTTCTACCCGAATGCGTATTTTAAATAGCGAATACTTTTTTTTGGATTTAATTGGATTCAATTGAATTCAATTAGATTCAATTGGATACAATTGGATTGAAAAAATGCATTTCCTATTCAAATTTTTGAATTGAACAGTATTCAAAATTATGTTGTGCACCGAAACAGCTAATATTATTTTTAGATTGAAAGGCATAGAGATATGCTCCATGCATTTCTATAAATGAATAAAAATGCATTCAGGATTGGAAAGCATTCATTTTAACATTTGTGAATTAATATTTCTGAAAATCTGAATCCATTTCAATTCATTTCAATCTATTCTTTGCTGGGTCTATACCTTCTAATCTAAAAATAATATTAGCATTTTCTTTGTGTACATCGTGAATACTACTCAATTCAGAATTGTGAATGAAATGTACAGTTTTTTAAATTTATTTAAATATATCAACAATTTCTATGCAACGTGAATACTGCTCAATTTAATATTCTGAATATGAAATGCAGTTTTTCAATCTAATTGAATAAAAAAAGTTGTTATTCAAAATATTGGAGCATAAATACTACTTAAATTATTCAAAATTACAAGTAGGAAATTTTTTGTATTAATCCTAAGTTCAAAAAAGTTGTAACGTAAAAATAATTGAGCTATGTTCTTTTGTTTCTCTTTGATTAGAAATAAAATAAATGATCGATATGAACACTCGCAAATCAAGTCAAACACAGCTCGAATATTACGCTGATCATGGCGCGCGACATCAGCCAAGCGAGATTAGGTTATCCAACACTTACTAAATGTTGTCTCATGATAATGTAAATTGTTTACACTTTATTATATTTGTTAAATGATGATATTTTTATTATATCTACATAATTTCGTTACTAGTTTAGCTGTTGTAATTGAAGTAGAGAATGAATAACATATTTACCAATTGAAGAAGTGGTGTAGCGAGTAACGTAAAAGATTTATGATTTATTTATTCCAGAGGTCCCAGGTTCGAATCCCACTAAGGTGCGTTTTTTAATATTAATTTGAAATAGTTAATTTCAAATATAATTATTAATAAATATAAATGTCTTAAGAACAAAATTTGTAACCCTTAAATAAGAATTTTTTTTTTTTCGAATATTAAACTAGTATTAGCTCGGATTCAATCCATTCAATCCATTTTTATGGATTTAAAGTACGGATTAAAAAAAATTTAATCCATTTTAATCCATTCTCGTTTGCTGGATAGTTTACATCCATTTTGTCAGAGGGCAGTAGTGTGCGGCAGCAGTTACAGGTTTAGGACCGTCATGTCCTCTTTCAGGTTTCTCTTTGCTCGTATCAAGTGCACGATGTAAACTAGATTATAACTCTCTAGGTCATAAAGATACTCCTAGTCACTCCAATGTACTCATTAGAGTGAATAGGAACTTTTATCTCCTAGAAGCAGTGTTAGATAGTAACTAATAAATAGTGTTTTTGCAATAACGCGTGAATCCAGATATGCTAAAGTCACGTTATCCTTTTCTTAATTAGTTGTTAAAAAGAAAACAACGTGACCGTAATGTTCATCGTATCTGGATAAACGGTATTGCAAAAACTCCCTAATAAATTATAAATTAAATAAAAAATTAAAAAGTCAGTAACTTTTATATTAATTTATTTAATTTTAAATGATTTAATTTTTGACTTAATTTACATACTTTTAAATTTTAATTTATTAATTTTTGTTCTATTTAAATTAAAAGTTTTTTTAAGTATTCCTTTAAATGCTAATATTATTTTCTATAAAATTTTAAATAAATTAGTTTAGAAAGAGGTCAATAAAGGTACTTTTTTGTGTTGACACTCGACGCTCATTTTTAGCGTCAAAATAGGTTGCGTCATCAATATTATCGCTTGATATTCGTGAATTTTTATCACATCATTTGTTTTTACACTAAAAATAAGCGTCGAACGTGAGCATGAGGAAGCATTTTGATCATTTATGTAAGATTATATCCACACCAATAGCCACGTAAACGTATGCATAAATAAAATTATCCAATCGCATTTCTTTTATAAAGATGCATGTAAAATGCAATTGGACAATTTTTTTCTTTATGCGGATATACAAATTTATGATCCTAATGGGTGTGACATTCGTAGTGCTTAGAGATGAATGTGAGATAGGTTTCAGGAAACATTATCAGTATTTTTAGCTCTCTCTTTTATATCTAAAAAGCAAAAAAGGAAGAATAAAAACTTTTTATTTACATAATTTTCAAAGAACGTATAGACATGGCCAACACAAAAAGAGGAGTACAAGGATTATTTACATTTTTATTTTTTAAGATTAATTATATTTTATTTTTCTTTTATAATATAAATATTAAAATATGGAAATATCTATATAAAAATATTGTTTTTTATTGTATAAGAAACATTTTTGTTATTTCATACAATTTAATAAAATATTTAATTTATCTCATAAAATTTACAATTATTTCAATATTTTAGTAGTAAAAAAAAATTAAGATATTTTGATTTAGTAAAAATAATATTTTTCAAAATTAACTTTTTATTTAATTTAAATTAATTCTATGCGTTTTTTGTTCAACTTTTAGCTTAACTAAATTAAATTTATGAACTATTAATTTTAATTTTCATTTAGTTAAAAAAAAACATTAACTTATCCAACCTTGCTTAAAAATAGTATTATACATTATATTAGACTTTTTCAGCTTATCTTTTTATGAAATATATTTACGGAGGCATATATACACAATTGAATTTTGCAATTTAGCTCTTGAAACATTATAATGAATAAAATTATCTGTACCTCAATTATACTTATTATAATGTACGAATTTATATTTTGTCTCTTTTTGCCAACAAAAACGCTATATATAAGCCTTCAGATGACTTTTCTGATCATGAATATCGTAATTACATTGCGATTTCGACTATGGTCAAAGTCTCGCTACAAATGCTTTGAAACGTTTGATGGACCAATCAGAAGAAAGAATTTTATCAATTGACCAATCAAAAGATGCCTTAAAGCATTTGTAGGATCGCTTATATACTCTTTCTCAATATTTTAATCACAATTTCAGTATAAACAAATTTTTCTTCGACGAGACTCCAAAAGCACTCCTGTTGTCCGAGACAACAGAAATGTAGTTGCTGGAGAGGGGGGAAGGGGAAGCTTTAAACGGTTCCACGTTATCCACATATAATGATCGTACGATGTGACGTTTCTCATGACGTCACAATCGTCACAGTTACGATACAATGGCGGCTACATAGCCAACTTGAGAGCATCAAATCTGACATTTTTAAACATATGTGATTTAAATAAGATTAAAATTTATTATTTATTGTTGTATTTCCCATCATCTTATGATGAAGTGTCTCCGCTCTTGAAATAAAAAAGCTGTAACGTCGCTTTTATCCTGCTTTTATTAATCGTGGAAGGTCGAACCATCTCCTTTATATTTTGTTCTGGTATTGTGGCAATATTCTCACCATCAAGCCACATCAAGAGTAATCTCAAGATTCTCAAGCAATCTTTATGCCAGTGTCAGCGGATGATGTACGTTGTGTCACTCTTGGAATTGTTTAAGATCTATCAAACATTTACTGTTCAAGAAGTTAGCTGCGTTGTTTGTGGCTCGTAAGTAAAAAGTCATCATTGAAACAATTAATTATTCGATAGAAATAGTAATCTAAATTGATAGTACGACTGTCTTAGAGTCCTAACCTCTTTTATATTCTGGTGTAATGAATTTCGACTAACCTTTCGCCGCGTGTAAAATCTTTACAGATCGTTCGTTGCAATCATATAATTTCTTTCTTCGAGAATACAATAGATGTGACAAAAGTGAACAACAATAGTGAGACTATTGAAAAATATGCTCTTTGTATAAATTTAAAGCATGCGTCATATTTAAATAAAAAGAAAAATAAACGAAAAAATATTTAAAAAAAAAACATTCTTTTGACAAAAGAAAATATTTCTTTAGTCACAGGGAATGGAAAGTTATTTTTTAAAAGTAACAGGTTATAGTTATTCGTTACCGAGTAGAAAAAGTAACGAGTTACCGTTACAAATCATCGATTTTTAAAAGTAACCGATTATAGTTACCATTACTTGAGAAAGTAACTTTTCGTTGCTTTTTCGTTATTTTTTAAAAGTCGACGATCACTAATTACAGTGGACTAGAGTACAGTAGACTAGAGTAGGTGCTTAGAGGCTTTCTAGTCTCAAGTGCTATGAGTGGCTTGTGTTTAATCGAACCGTGTGCAAAGTAACGATAAAAGTAACTGTAAAATTTGTTATTATTATAAAAAAAATGTAACTACGTTACCCTTACAGTTATAATAAAAAAAAGTAACGCAGTTATCAGTAGAATTACAAAAAAAGTAACTCGTAACTGTTACTTTGTTACACGTAACAAGTTACTTCCATTTCCTGCCTTTAGTGTATAATAACATTACATTATAGTAGTTATCATTTTACTAATCAAAATGAGACATTTATTTAATATCTGATTTAATTATTTTTTTATAATGATCAAAAATATAATTTATATTTGTGATCCGTTTTTTGTTCCTGCACTAGGCTGCACTAGAACTCTCTCATTTTCGACAAATATTAAACATATATCTTAACATATATACCTTAAAAGTACTAATTTAATCACAGAAAACAGACTTGTAATTTAATAAATTATTTCATTTTTTGAAGATTTCGAATATCATTTCTTCTTTGCTTGTTTAATTGATATAAATATTTATGTATAGTTATACATGACATTTAAAATTTTTAATATAGAATTTTAAATTTAATTTATTGTTGAATTTGTTTTTAATTCTTTATACTATAATTTTATCTAATGATAAGTAATATAATCTATTAATCTTTAGGCTGTCTGTATTTTTTCGTTAAAATAGTGATTTTTTTCTCTTGTATAAAAAATTCTTATAGAAAATTTTCCTGCATAAGTACACATGGCATAAAATATCGAGATTTGTGCAGAGCCATAAAAGTGGCTTTCCCGGCAGGGGACGTCAAATAAAAAAATTTTTTATTTTCTCAAAAATAGTGTATTTGAGGGTTTTTGGTATCACTGATTCCAATTCTGAGTATAGATTTATCTCGAGTTCCTAATATTGACAACATAAATGAATATAAAGGTATATAGGACTAATGCAGAGAACTTTCCTTTAGCTAAACTGTACATTCCATTCAAGTTCCATTTTGAAATTTTCAGGGTTATTTCATAATTGAAATGGACATATATTTTTACAAAATTTTTAAATTAGTAAGTTTATGAAGAAAAATGTTAATAAAATTTATAAACAAACGGAAAATGATTTATTTAGGTGAAAATGATAAATTAAAAATATCTATAGAACAATTTAAGATCTTTAAAATTGGTCTCTTGCATTTTTTTTGTAAGACTAATGGCTTCGATGATATAATAATTTGAATTTCGCATGAGCGAATGTTTTTTTATGAATTTCTTTGACCTACAAAGCGTGAATAATTTTATAAATAAAAAAATCTGAAATTTTGTTTGCGAAACACGTCTCATATTTTTCTATACAATATGTTAATAAATTAAAAAAAAAATTAAAAATGTCAATGTTTTGAAGATGCTGTTTTAAAAATGCGATTTGGTATGGAATATTTCATATATTTAATACAATTAGTATTAAAAATACCACCAAAAAATGATGGTATTTTAACCCAAACTTTCAAGAGCCACAAAAGTGCTCTTAACTCTTCCGACAGTCTAAAGGTTAAAGCTTAATAAAAATTTTTTTCAGGGACTAAATAATTCTTTATAATTAAAATGTATGTAAAAATTTTTGAACATTTCGTAGAAAAATATTGATATATAATTGATATATAATTTTTATTCATATATCGATATATTAATGATTAAATTAGTACATACTAATCTATTTATTACACACACACACATATAAATATATATATATATATATATATATATATATATATATGTGTGTACACGCGCCTGCATATGCAATATATACACAAATATATATGTAGTAGGTACACATACAAGTATATATGCTTTCAGGCTACTAAGAATTTCTAAGTTTAGGAAATTTCTACTTATTATTCTTTATTGTGATATTTAAAATGCTAATCTCTTACGTAATATCAGAGTGTACACATCTCACACTTTCAATTGCACAAGCAAGGAACAACAAAAATCCAATGTCTAAAAATCGAGATACACGTTTGTTATTTTAATTTCATGGCGTATTTGTTATTATCTATAGATAACGTTGGAAAATTGCTTTGTATGCAAGGGCAGTTTCAATTTTTGCAACAAAAAGTTGTTATAACTTAACTTTATAGAGAGTTGCATAAACAGTTAATTATGAGTACTAACGTTATCAGTTAGATCTAAACAACGTTTTATTTGAATGGAAATAATGTCAAGGTGTAATTATTTATTGGAAAAATATTTCAATTAATGGTAATAAAAATCGAAAACTGTCGGCAATAGTAATAATTTTTTATTCGTTGAGTAGACTTATTTATCATAACAGTATTAATTTTTATCTTCACTGATAGAAAAAACAAGAAAAAAGTGTACTTGTTTGCATGTAATTATATAAGTAATAGTACAGGGTGTCCCATTTGAAGTTTAGGACGCAATTATCTTCCAAATTATCATTATTCCAAAAAATGTTTCAAGTATGGAATTTATCTCGTTTTTTCGTTTTGATTTTCACAAATTCTCTTTAGGTGGACGTATCTCCAAATTTTCAAGGTGATTTTTTTTTAATGAAATATAATTTTTATTTACATATAATTTTTTTACGCAATATGATTTCCTCTGATTATTCTACATAAAAATATTAAAGGAATCCTGTAATATGAAATATTAGAGTCATATTGTAAATAGACTTGCATACAAACGATTTACGTCATTATATACGTCAATATCTCACGTACTATATGCATAAATTTTCATATAATAATAATATTTTAATTAGATGTTTAAGTCCAATTTTAAAAACTCCACGTTATTTCTTCGTACAAATTACTAGTCTATAAACTATTGCTTCAAATACAAATTACATAACTTTGATTCTAAAGTTGTTTGTATTACTAACTAAATGCAATAATTTTTGTATAATAATTACTTTTTTCTTTGTTTATAAATTTGAAAATCATTTTCCAGAATTAAAGTATACGCATTAATACGTGTCTGTGAGGTGGATTTCATGTAGAGAATAAAAAAAAATTGTTTAAAAATTAGGGATGCACCGAATCGTAAAATTACCGGATATTTAGACAGAATGTAACATTGGATATCCGGTTCGAGTCGGATATCCAACCGGATTCCGAGAAAGTATTTTCTAAAAAAAAAAGTCTATAGAGAAAAAAATTGTAATTTTACAATGTATAAGATATAGCGTCATGAATACTCGTTTCTAGAACATTTTTCTAGAGCATAAGAAAAAATCAACAATTTAATGATATCCAATTTTAATCGGATACGTTCCCGAATATTAATGATATTATCTATCCGGTCGGATAGTAAAAAAGTGTTTGGTAATACCGAATACCGGATATCTGGTACGTTCTCCAAGATATACTCCCGGCCATGAATCACTCTTTCTATTAATATCGTGGCTGAGTCGGTTATTAGAGCCGTCCGCGTTCATTATCCTGTAGAGATCTTTATAATTTAAGTAGAATCTTTTAATTAATTCCGAAAAAGAGTGGCACGCTCTCTCGTGCCTGGCGCCCAATATTCGATATTGAGAGTTAAGAGTGGAATTTGTCAGATTATTTGATATTGCCGATTCTAAAAATAGGACTGTGATTATCGGCGAAAACTGTAAAGAATTACGATCACGGACACATGAATTACAATTTGCGATTGCAATTGCGCACTCACGAGCGTGGTGTAATTTCATCGTACGTTCGCGATCGTCATCCTATGGTATACAGTTTTCGCCGATAATTACAACTCCACAAAATATTTAGAGTCGGCCATATATCAAATAATCTGATAAATTCCACCAGCTCTTAATTCTCAATACTGAATATTGGGCGCCAAGCACGAGAGAGCGTGCCACTCTCTTCCTCGGAATTAGCTAAAAGATTCTACTTAAATATGTCAAAATCCCTAGTTTAAATTGAGATCTTTATCATTTCTTAGTCCAATATGGCGTTAGAACTGTCAATATCGTAACATTTGCTTGATAAAAGTTTTGTAATTTGTACTTACGAAATTATGGTACATAGATATATACAATATCGGTCAAAATTATATCAGACAAAAATCAAAATTATATAAGCTATTAGACCATTGTTGAAGTGTCTAGTCAAAGTGTGCTTTGGTTCACATTACTTGCACTTTCTAATTCTTTGCGGAAATTAATGATTTCTTTACGGGTCATTGTTCACACATTCTTCCGACCTGTAGGTGACGGCATGTGTACGGACGGATCAGATTGTTCAGAAGTCGATATTTCTTCAGCAATGTCCGGCGCCGTACGATGTGGGTTGCTGCGAAGGATGTTGCGATCGTCGAGAAAAGTAGTGTAATGTGGTTGGCCACTCTTCTTCTTAACATAGCTTCGCTAGACCTTTTAACCTTAAGAAACTTGGTTTATTGATTTGGAGATGTGAAATTGCATCTTATGTACGTCCATCCTTGTTTGTGGCTCTTTACGATGACTTTCTGTTGTAGTTCTATTGGCACCACGATTATTTGTCATAATGTAAAACGCTAAGTCTAACTACTAAAGTTAGGTCACGACGATAAAAATTATGGTTGTATCATGAAAAGTAAAGAAAATACTATAATGCGATTCTGGAAAAATTAATAAAAAATTAAAAAATTATGGTGTACATTGTCAAATCTCATTCACGTACAAGGTACACCTGTCATCAAGTATCTACTATATAAATTTGAGCGCATTCGATTCACTTTGACAAAAGTTATGCTCAAAAAATCGAAAGCTAATATAATTTTAACCGATATTGTAGTTCGCATAAATACAATGTCGAGTTCTTGGAATTAGATTTAATTTTATCGCGACGAATCTGAAGACATGATAGTGTCTCGGCGCGAAGACACTGGCCTAGTTTCCATTGAGGGTTTGATCCGGATCAGAATGTAAGAACCAACCAACTACAGTTGAGTATTCTCCTGTTACAGTTATGACAGGAGAATGTTTGACTGTAGTTGGTTGGTCCTTACATTCTGACCCGAATTAAACCCTCGGTTGAAACTAGGTCACTGTCGTGCTCCTTCACTTTACGTGAGTTACGTCAGATCGAGATTATCAGATCTCAGTAACAGCTGGCTGATTCAATCAAGTTTTAAGTATACTTAATCGATAATTTACACTCCGATTGTATTATACATGCTTTTATTTTTCTCTATGTATCCTATAAACGGAGATATTGCGATGCAAAGTCCGGATCTGTAACTTTCCAGATTCAGATAGGTCGTCATTGTCATCGGTTACATAATGTAAGAATACAAAGTGTATCATTACGCATAATGGTGATAGCAATACTGGAAATAATCAAATTTTAGCCTTTATGCACTTTCCTGCATATAATAGCGTATTGGAATAGCCAAACAAATTTTGGTCTTTAATTCACTCTTCTACTGCGCATCCTCGAGAATGTACATCTTGTCTTCTTACTATCATGATCGACTATATTCCGTGCATTCTTTCTAATATCCTTTTAACATTTTTTACGCAAGGAATGATATTACGCTGATGATATATATGATCAGCGAGCGTTGATCTGTACTACGATAATGTCTCGGTCGGTTTAAAACAGCGCAACAGTTTCAGTAAAGTCAGTCTAAGTATCTCGGTAATAATAAATAGGTTACGTATAATGAGATCTGTTTACGTGCGCTAACTCATTTAAGGGGTGAAAACACCTTTAAAAAAAAACGGTATTTTTTTTTCAAGGCGAATATTGTCGGAAGTATAAAAGATAGAAAAAATTTTTTAAAACAAAAGTTGTACGGTTTAAACAAAAGAGTACTTTAAAGTTATAGATTAAAAAATTTTGTTTATTTTTTTGTTTAACAAAATATCCTCACCACCTATAATTTTCTTAAATTTTCAAATTTTTTTTTACCAAATTAAAAATTATTTTTTTTTACGAATTCAACCATGTGTAATAAAGTTATATTACACATATTTTCGTAAGATTTATAAGAATTTTGAAGTGATGAAATTTTATATTTTTATACAATATTTTTACAGACAGCTTTTTATTAACCATAAGTTTTACAAGAAATCATAAATATTTACGAATAATTTTACGTCTTACGATATGTACGCATAAAATTAGAATATTGGTTATAAGTTCTTACGAGTTTTACGAGAACAAGTTACGAGTCTTACGATTCTGCTTAGAATTGACCTTAATTAATTTCTTCTATGAATAAAAATTAAAAATAATTTTATTCCAAATCCATTCTTTTATAAAATTATAAATATATTACAAAATTCTAATAAAATTATATATATAGGGTAATTATTCAGAATAGGGGAGGCTCCGATGACTTTGACATATGTTGTCAAGGTCATGATCCTGAGTGACCTCTAACAAGTTCTAGCTGTCGCTCGTCCTTCGTTCAAAAGTTATAAACAAAAAAAGGTTTAAAAAGTAACGTTTTATTTCTACTGTATATATACAGTATTAAATATTATTTTATTCTTATATTTAATGGATATATAATAACCTAACCTAATCCATTTTGTACTTTCGCGTTGAAAGTTATACCTTCAAGAAGCAAAGTTTTACTAGGTTTATAACTTTCCATACGAAATGAAGGCCACCTTGCACCAAAAAATGAGTTGAGTTAGGATTAGGTTTTTTTTAACGCGAAACGACATGGATTTACAACCTTCCACGCGAAATGAGAGTCATCTCACACCAAAAAATGGGTTGGGTTAGAGTTAGATTTTTTTAACACGAAATGACTTTATGATATTATAATAAAATATATTTGATGTTGTTGTATTGAAATAACATTTATTTAGAATTTGTAATAAACTTGATGAGAGTCGATAGATGAAAGTCGATGAGAATCGTGCGCCTCTTTGCAAGGGGCTGAGAGGAGGGTGAGAGTCGAAGATGAAAGCCACTTAAAATCTATTGGAGATCCTTCAGAATCATGACCTTGACGACATATGTCAAAGTTGCGGTCGTCGCGGCATTCTCTACAATGCGCGACTATCAAACATATTTTAAAGCAGGTAATTTCGTGTTGTATAGTTGAACTTCTTTTGTTAATAACTTTTTAATGAATAACGAGCGACGGCTAAAATTTGTTGGAGGTCACTTGACAACATATGTCAAGGTCAAGATCATCGGAGCTGCCTCCCCTATTCTGAATAATTACCAATTTTATTATTGTATAAGATTGAATCTTTAAAAAATAAATTTTTAAAAAATTGTTGCATTTAAAAATTATTGAATTATTAGAAAATATATATTTAATAAGTATATTTAATATATAAAGTATATTTAAATTGTTATAAAATCTCTCGTCTGAATTGTCATGTGTAATGAGATATAAGAAATAACCTTCTAAATCACGTATCACGTATCAGAATCGTGACATATTTTTCAAAGAAAAGATAAGAAAAGATATTCTTAGAATAGATGACAAGAATAATTGTGCGGTAATATAAATTCATATATACATTCAAGATAATTATAATAAATGGACATAAAAATATTCATCGTAGCATCTTACATTCAGTCAGTGCAGTCGTTCTGTCATAATCATATCAATACAATTTGTTAAATTGTTTTTATATTACGATACAAAGTAAAGTTTAACATTTTTAGGCATGATTATCAATCCACTTAATGTTAGACTTTTATTAGCATCTATAAGTTCAGTATATCTAACAGAAACACCAGTCACTGAAGCAGAAATAGAATTAAAAGAACACATACAAAAATTATTATTGGATATCATTTTTCGCTATAATGGATTGAAAATAACAGAAGAAATCTATTTCGATTATTAAGAATCTTATAAGCTACATAATTGAGCTAAAATAATTGAAGATGAAGAAACATGGAGTGATGATAATTTAAATTCTCATCCTCAATTCTGTTCGCACGAAATTAGACATAGTCTAATAGAATGTGTTTACGCGTAGGATCGTACAACAAAGGCATCCAGCAAATTAACAAAATAATTATATCTACGCTTGTTCTTTAAAAAAAGGCGGAAGCGAATAATGAATAAATAATAACGATATAACAGCTAGATTTGAATATAAAATTATGACGTGAGAAATTATTACACAATGATAAAATATACAAAAATGTAATGAAAATCGCACAACTAATAGTACAAACGCATTAATAAAATAACGAAATACAGAAAGATTGCGTCATTCACTCACAGAAAAACATTCTGCTTGCCGATCAGCATTCGCAAAAACGTTAAATAAAAAATTAGAAGATAAAAAGATGTTGCAATAATCACCAGCGACTATAATAAAACGAAAAATGTGCAGCGAGCTAATAAATAAAGGCAATACTTTTCACAAGAGAAAACGCAGAAATTGAGCAAGAAGGCGAAATTAGAGCGGAGCGGCGAGCAGAGATGTTGACAGCACGAAGTGCCACACGAGATTCATGAGAAATTATGAGAAATTATAAAAGATTTTATAAGAAATTATGAGAAAAATTTTTATCAAGGTAAGCATAAAATTTTTTGTTTATTTATACCTATTTTATACCTTACTACCTATAATCTTATTGTTTGTGACAGCTAACCTATAAACAAGTAAGGATACAACCCATACAGCACAGAAAGATTGCAAAATGATTGCAGATATATCTCATTGCAATGTTGTAATATTGCAAATAGATTGCGCAATGTATTTACAATATTATTGCAATGTTATAGCATCATAAATCTTGCTTTCAGCAAGATTGTGCTGTAATGTCGTAGCAATGTTGCAGCGCAAAAATTATATTTGCAATTATTAAAAATGTTTCTTTTATTATTATAGAATATAATTTAAATTTGTGATATAAAATAAAAAATGCAGAAAAAGAACTAATATATATTTTACATTATAATTATTGCATTTTATACTTAATTGCAAATTATGTGCAAGTATATATATTTTTTAAATTATATATAAAATTATATTAGGTGTTGGAATTAATTCGTAGCGTTTTTTAATGAAAGAATGTTATTTATTTCACATGAGCATTAAAAAATACATTAATGAAAGTACTTCCCATCACTTGTAAAACGCTACGAATTAATTCCAACACCTAATATATAAAATTTAAAATATGTAGACATATATTTTATATTTTTTTATTTTATATTTTATTTTTTCGCAAATATATTTTACACTTTATGCAGGTATGTTTATTTGATACATATTCTTAACTAGAAATAAAAATAATAAGGAACTCCACACATTCTCTTTTATTTTTTTGCAATATTCAAAGAATTTTTTTATCCATATAGTCTAAAGATGAGAGTTGATTATAAAATTTGAAAAATCTTGTCGGCAACAAATGTCAACGAACACTATAATTTCTAATGGCTTCCGCACATTGGAAACACTTGTTGCGCGGCAAAATGCGACGCAATGATTAATAAGCTTACAGCTCCTAACATGTTTACTGATTACTGAGTCGCATTTTGTTTCCGCAGTCCAGTGTGCAGAGGTCATAAATTAATAAAAATAATTAACAATCATATAACGTATAATTGAAAGCGAAATGGTTAAAATCTATTTTGTTTACATATTTACTCTTCGTCCGTTACATCCCCAGCTACAAGTGATTGATCGATCAATATCGAATTAACATCAACCGACATTGAATTAATATCGATTTGATGTCGAGCGTTAAATCAGCATCGATTTGACGTTGATCCATCAATCATTTCTGGCTGAGCCGGAAAACTAACTTACTCTCCCGACGTATCTATAGCCTCTACTGCTACTGTTCATTGTAGACGCTTTACAATTCTTAATATCTACAATGTTGTAGCGATATTACAGCGCAATCTGTAATATTACAACATTTCTGCAATGTTGTTGCAAGTTTCTGTGCTGTATGGGAAGAGTAACGAAATCAATTTCGTTACTCATTACTAAAGGAAATGCCGTTACTAAAGAAAACGTCGTTACTTTTTCATTACCAATAAGAAAGTAACCAAATCATTATCAAAACAGTAACGAGAAAGTAACACGTTACAAGTAAGTTACTTTCCAACCCTACTTAATAATTCTTTCAATCACGCTCTATACATAATGGTTCAAAGGATTCAAATCTGGACTATTAGGAGGCCAGAATTCTTTGGACCAAAACATGCCCACATTATCTAACAGTCAGTTTTGGACTAAATGGCTCGTGTGTGCGTCGTCTTGTTGGAAAATGTACGGCTTTCTGGAGTCCAGCCAGCTTTACTATCGTTAAAACGTAAATATATGTCTTTCGTGATGATTTCCCCTTTTGCAAAGAAATGCGGTGGTATAATGTTACCTTGGAAACAATAGCTAGATCGTGAACACTTGCCGGAAACTTTCTTCTACCGGAAACTTCGTCCTAGCTACCGGAATATCTTCAGGATCGTGGATGAGCTAATAGTTGTTTTTCTGATTCACCTTGGCATCAACAATAAAAATTTTTTTATCAGAAAAAATTCGACTTACAGCTTTGTTTTTTTAATGCACATAGAAGCAAATTGCAGCGAGCAACTTTTAATTTTGGCCATCTCAGACAGCATCTGTACTTTTACACGTAGGACTTGTAGCATAAATTTTCTTCTGCGTCACATAGTAGTCACATGGTTCACACTCAATGTTGTTGCCAATTTTCTCTGAGACTATCCTGAGTCCTCTGAGATGAGCTCTTGGATCCTTTGCACAAATGCCGGGGTCCTTACTATCTTTCGAATGATTCTTCCAGTATAGCCTTTTTCAGACTTCTCCGAAGCCGTATATTTTTCCGCGATGTCATATCTTGAGTATCCGAAAAATCGAATTATTTCGGCGAACGTACAGCGCAAAGATCTTCGATTATTGTCGCTTTTCGATTATATTCCGCACTCGATTTTACCAGATCAGTTATTTTAAAGTAATGTCCATTTACTACATGCCTCTGACTTACTCGAACATCAATAACCTAGCGCTAAAGTGCAATATGATTGAAAATTTAAATTGAAATTTGTCCAAATTTTGGTGGAACATCCTGTACAGTAGGTATTATATTGCTTCGGAATCAGATCAGTAGGTATTTTTTGTTTTAATCTATGCTTAATTCTTTTAACAATTATGAGGTTAGTTATCAAACAATTGAGACTTTTTAGTTTGTTTTTATGATTTAACGCTACTTTTTTTTATTGTATTTTAATTTTGATTGTTGGTATACCTAGATCATGATACCGTATGAAGAGTTTCATTAGTAACAAATCAAGGTGCGTCAACAATAATCTACTATCTACAATGATCTACTAGTATAGTACTTTAGACTGAAATTTTTGAATGATTTTAACATTAGAATTTGCAGCCCATAACTATATTTCATAGATCCAAATTGGCTTCATTATACATTTGTATAACGAGACTTTTTAGTAAAGTAGTTGAGACGTTCCAGTAACCTAAATAAGCTTTCTTCAATAGTAAGTCCAGCTGTTTTTGTTTAGTGAAGATATGTAAAAGGCTTCTTTATCCAACAATATCATGCGCATGTAGATTATTCGCTTTTATAGTCTCGCAATTAGTTTATGATAAAATCAAGAGATAAAACGGTGTAGATAAAACGGTGAGAAAATTAGTCTGTTACTGTGACGATGTAAAAGTGTGAGAAAATTGATGTTAGTCGATATAAAGATCATACAAAAAGTAAAGAAATAAATTAAAAAGTAAAAATAAAATAGAAAATACTTTAGAAAGTTTATTCCAATATTCAGAAATAAAAAATGAGATCAATTAGAAAATAAAAATATATAGTGGATAAAGCAAATTGCATTTTGTTTTGTGTACATACATATATTTTTATTTTCTGAGTGATTTCATTTGTGTGCGTATAGAATAGGGAGTTTTTACAATAACATGAATCCAGATAAAGTTCAGTCATTATTCTTTTCTTAATTGTTAAAAAGAAGATAACCTGACCTTCGCGTTCACCGTATCTGAATAAACGGTATTGCAAAAACTTCCTAATGTGATCTTAGCATTCACCGTATCTGGATAAACGGTATTGCAAAAACTCCCTAATAACTCTGTTTTTAGACAGCTGATCGCAACGAATCCCCGCTTGCGTCAGACGGTCAGTGCGCCGCCCCTGCTTACTTTCCATACGCGGCCTGTGATTCGCTATCTTTATCTTTTAATAACTCAAAAAGTAAACGTCGGATAAAATTTTTATATAACAAAAATCGTCTCAGAATTCAGTCAGGAACATGTCTTTGTAAGGACACAAGGTTTTAGTAACCGTGTATGTAATTATGTATTAGCCTTTATCATCCTTCTTCATTATCTTTTATTTGTAAACTGTTTATGCATAATTTTATATATGTGATGTCCGGTAAGTTTTGACAAAGCGTTCGTGAGCAGGTAGAGCAAACTAAATTGAGTCAAAAGTCTTACTATCTTGCAATAAATTAATGAGATATTAATTACTAAAAATCACCAAATATTGGTTTTCAATAATTTTTTATTCGAGTACTATAAACTTTACAGAAAAATAATAAGTGACAAAAACTGTTTATTTTCTTCTCATAGAGCTCTAAAAATATTTTCAGAATTTTTTATCAATTTTTTAGTATTTTTTCATGTTGATAAAAATAAAGAAAATGCAATACTAAAAAGTATATATATAAAAGACATAATATATAATATATAGATGATATAATATAGAGATGTTCCATTTTAAAGGATCCACTCAAATATCTCAGAAACATTGCGTTAAATCGAAAAAAGTTATTTCAGACGAAAGTTTTGTGACTTCGAAGGAAACATAAGATGGTGTATCATTGGTTTGACCTTGGGTAGCGTTGCCAAGGTCAAGGTAAGGTCACTTTGAATTTTTTAAATAGAATCCCCCATTTTTCAAAAACTTTTTAATCGCGAATAAATTGAGGAAAGAACTTTGTATAAATAAAAAATCTTAAGCCGAATAGATAAATAAAGGAATACATTTATATTACTCTTACCCCAGTCACCTCAATAAATTATTAATTATTCTCTAGTTTAAGTAGAGCAAAGAACTGATTTTTACAGCAGAGAATTTGTTTTAATTGACTTTTAAAGCAAAGAAACTGTAGTGTCCGCAGTGTATGCATATTTTAGGGCTGTGACAGATTTCCTAATTTAAATAGTCAACTTTAATAATTAATACTCTCACGTCTTTAATTTCTTCTTATCACGTAATTAACATGTTTACGTCTTTTTACTTATCATGATCAAACCGAAGTATTATATAAAATTTTGTTTCCATCTCCTTTTGTTAAATATCGAAGTCGAATAGACTTTTGTTAAATATTAAGTTATAAATGAAAGTTATAAATGAAAATCGAAATCGAATAGATTATTATCATCTTTTAGCTTACTACAAATGTAGTACAATTTTGTTTTTATTCGATTTCCTTTCATTATTAAGTTATAAATAAATAGAGATTAATGATAAACCGCATATTCATTATCATTTTTTAGCTTATTAAAACCAAATACCAGCGTATAGTTTTATCTTCTTTAGTTTTTTATTTCCGTTCAATCTCATTTTATTAAATATTAATTATATTTTTATTATATTAAAATGTAATTTTACAAAAGAAAAAAGGATGTATAAATATGAACATATTTCATTATATAATTATATATATTTATGAATTTATACATATTTATATATATGCACGAAAATTTTTACGAGAGCATATAATTTCATTTTTGTTCTCTTTTTGTTTTATATTAGGTGTAATAAAAAGAAATCCATTATTTTTCCAATAGATAGCTTTAGTAATCTGTATCACGCGTAGACGAGATACAGATTACTAAAGTCATCTATTGGAAAAATAATGGATTTCTTTTTACTACACCTAATATTAAGTTATAAACAAATAGAGATCGATGATCAATTGCGTTTTTATTATCGATGATCAATTGCATTTTTATTATTATTTCTTCGCTTAGTTAACAAGTATAGTGTACAGCACTCAAAATCTATGTATAATGCAAATCTATGTAACGTAAATTTCTGATCTTCTTTTATTAAATATTAAGTTATAAACATATAGAGATCAAGATCAAATAAATCACTTCCGCTTAATTAACAATTACCAGCGTATAATTTCGTTTCCGTCCGATCTCCTTTTGTTTAATATTAAATTACAAACAAATGAAGATCGAAGTCAAATAAATCGTTTTGTCATTATCATCTTCTGGCTTAGTTAACAAATATAGCGTATAATTTCGTTTCCGTTTGATTTCTTTTTGTTAAATATATTATAAATAATTGGAGATCGATATCGAATAAATTGTCATTATTTTCCAGTTTAATTAACAATTACCAACATGCAATTTCGTTTCCATCTGATCTCCTTTTGTTAAAGATTAATTATAAACAAATAGAAATAAATCGCTTTTTCATTATCATTTCCTAGCTTAGTTAACTTTTTTATTATCATTTCCTAGCTTAATTAAAAAATATTAGCATATAATTTCGTTTTCATCTAATAAACTTTTTTTCTTAAATATTAAGTTATAAACAAGTAAAGATGTCTCGATATCGAATAAATTGCTTTGTCATTATTATTTCCTAGTTTAGTTAACAAATATCAATGTATAATTTTATTTCGGTTCGATCTCCTTTTGTTAAATATTAATTATAAACAAATAGAGATAAATCGCTTTTTCGTTATCATTTCCTAGCTTAGTTAACAAATACCAGCACATAATTTCGTTTTTATCTTATCTCCTTTTGTTAAATATTAAATAAACAAATGGTAATCGAAATTGAATAAATTGTTTTGTCATTATCATTTCCTAGCTTAATTAACAATTTCCAGCGTATTCGTTTTCATCCGATTTCTTTTTGTTATGTATTAAGTTATAAATAAATAAAATTCAATAACGAACAAATCGTTTATTTATTATTGTCATTTTCTAGTTCTCAAGAAATTCTCAACTATTTCCCAATTTTCGCAATCAAAACATTAATTTCTAAAGCGCTGAATATCCGCTGTCGATAGCGCTTGGTGCGCAGGGAGTGGAGACTGCCTAGCAAGCGCATCGCGCCCCGCATATCACCGCGAGCCTCCAAACGTCGTAAATGAAATGTGCAGGCATCCGAGCGCCTCTACTGTCATCTAGTGCCACACACTGCAACCGTACATTCTGAAAGTGGCGACGATGTATCTGAATCTGAAAAGTGGCAAATCTGGACTTTACATCGCAATATTTCCGCTTGTAGGATATATAGAGAAAAAACGTATAATACAATCGGAGCGTAAGCTATCGATTAAGTTATATTTAAAACTCAATCGAGACAGCCGTTATTGAGACTCGATAATCTCGATTTGTCGCAACTCGTCGGCTCGTGTAAAGGAGACACGTCAGTGTCTCGCGCCATGCTTAACGCCGAGTCACTACCATGTCTCCAGATTACTCGAAACATCTAATTTTGATCCTAGGCGCTTTCTACTATATTTATGTTGTTGCTTGATCGGATTTTATTTCACAGTAATTTCTCTTGGTATATGAACATAATTCAAAATAAAATGCATTTATAAAATTATGAGTCTCAATTATGTACAGATCTATAACATTTTAAGATTGCTATGATGATTAATGACGAATAAAGGTCATGTAATTTACATCACAGATCGACTAACTCAGGGATTTAGTGATACATTGACTTATTTTAATAAAAATATTCATGAAATACCATAATTTAGGAGCCATATAGCCTTATAAATGAAATACATATTTGTACATAATTTAGACTGATAATTTTATAAATGAATTTTATTATATTTTGAATTATGTTTACATACAAAGAGAAATTACTTGGCTATTTTTAATGTTCAATTTAATAAGTCCAATTTCTTTGTTAACGTGTGTCATTGAAGATGATCACATTAAGGATCGAAACGTTATTACGAATTATAATGACTTATTTACTGTCTTGTATATAAAGTTCATATATAACATCCAGCAATTCAAATAGCCCTAATATTGTAATATTTGAACAAGCAATCTTGAATACAGCTCCTTAAAAATATATCGGAGAGAGAGAAAGGATACAAATTTACAAATACAAAAATTGATTCCTTTATTGAGACTTCTTATCCTTTAAAGTTTATTCTTAAAGTTCTGAAACATTCTATATACATATAAGCTAATGATTATACTTACATTATAAGGACAACGGGATAATAATTCCCGCTCTTTAGTGGAGAGGGATAGTAAGCGACGATGGTGGAAGGGACAGAGTGAGTGTCGCAGAATTTAGTCGAGTCCGAGCCTCGCTTCTGTTTGCTGGCACCGTCGAATAACAGAATTATTATAGCGCACGCAGAAATATACTAGGTTGATTGATAAGTCTCTAGAATGACACATAGTGGTGTTACCATCTCATGTGCCGTGAATTTCCAGTAGTGCCAACCTTCAAACCTCTCACTACACAGTTGCAAACAGCTATGACAATCAATATATTTGCGGAGGTTTGAAGGTTGGCTTCTGGAAATTCACGCATTGGTGATAATATCACTAATGTGTCATGTTCTGGCCATATGTGTTCTGTCGAAGGAACGAGGGCCATTTTCATGTGAAGAAGAAGAAGAAGAAGAAGAAGAAGAAGAAGAAGAAGAAGAAGAAGAAGGGTTTATACTACAATTTCAAGGTTGCCTCGAAATCGTGATATGAACTTGTCTTCTTCCTACAAAAATGGTCCCCGTTCCTTCGACGGAAGATATAGCCAAAACAAAGGTATAAGTCCGTGAATACTCGTGAAGCATAATTAAGCACAACTGATGACAACTAAGCATAACTATGATATTCTTCCATCATGACCATGACTAACTACGTTCGATTTAGATCGATTTTGATGGCATATTGCTTTTCTGGCTTCGTAATTTATTGTACTATGTTTGGTGCTAAAATCAATTTTTTCAAGAGAGGAGTTGATGGACTCTGCTAAATCCGTTCGTGTTACTGAGGTACATGAATTAAGGTACATGATGAAGGCACATCTAATTGCTCCAATCACTATTTTATCCATGATCCAAGTGCTTTAGCATGCGACGCGAGCAAACTATTAACGTTTTCTCTTGGTATACACTAAATGTAACCTCGCACTACACCAGTTGCGTGTAAGTGTTGCATCAGTGCTGCACTACAAAAGTGTACATACACCATGGTGTACACTACTTCATATTACCGTGTTTAATTCTGCTACCGGTTGACTTTCAAATTTTTAATGTCACACTGGCTTTACATCATTTCTTTGAGATCGTGTAACAAAACCCTACTTCGTGCATAAAATTTGCACTATACTATATAGCCACGGAAACACATTACACTGAATGAGTTCGTCTACCATCAGCCAAGGAAACACGCTACACTGTCTGAGTGTTGCACTGGTGAGCGATAGTGCAGCCAAGAAAAAACTATGCTATATGTTACTTCCACCAGAGAGAAACCTGAAAAAGGACATTCTAATCGCAAAATGCTCCCGCGCACTACTGCTCTCCGAAGAAGTGAATGTAACTACACAACAATATTCTTTTTTTTTTTGCGTTTCCTGACAAAAATAAATCGTTGAAATCTCTATTAATTTGATAGATTTTAGTTATTTAACCGATTTCAGCGATTTATTTTCATTAGGAGCATCGCAAAAAATGAATATTGTATTAATTTACATCTAGTTCTTCAGAGCGCAATAGAGCGCAGAGCGATTTTGCAATTAGAAAAAGGCCCTCATATTTCCTCTCTCAGGTTTTTCTCTGCTTCCATGTGCTAGACTCATATTATAGATATGGATTCGAGAAGGCCAGTATTATAGGTTCTTATTTTAGGTCTTAAGTAATATTTTAAGATACTAAAACGGCTCTGATCTTAATAACATATTCGACCCTGGCGGTTTGCACGTACTAGAGTTATTTGAGGATTAATGACGTTGTATGCTTTCCTTATTGATAGAACATGTCATATGAATTAATTAAATAGAACATTATGTAATCCAAATCGATGCAAACCCGCTCGGATCGAAAACACTGTAAAGGCACACCAAAAACTTAAGGCAATAAGACATAAGCAGTAAGGAAATCAACATGTTGGTTGGTTTACGTTACGGACTCTACTGTGATTGGTCAGTTCACTTACTGCTTAAGTTTTTTGTGTGCCATTTGACTGTACTCAAATATAAGATCCGATTATGAATATCGCTCTAAAGCGGGTAGAAGTATCACGCTTTCCAATGGCACTTTAGTATTCATTGTCATTTTTACCGATGATAACATAATTGATAGACTATGTATAGGCTATGTATAGGCTATATATAGGCACCGACGAGATACATTATTAAAGATTGTCAGCCTTGGGTAAATTTATATCTATCAATGGGATCCGAAGATAATTGAAGAACGATAACGTTACCGATAATTTTAATAAAAATGTATGATTATTAACATATTTCAATAATTCATTATTAAAGTCGTGATTTTTTATTATATAAATGCTGTATAAATAAGTATGCATACTTTTAATGTTATAATATTGCATCTTATATATTGCTGAAAAATTACAATTTTTTTTCTGCAGTTATCATCTCTATTGATAATCAAACTTTGATAACATTAAAATTACAGTTTTAAATAAAAATCGAGTATTATTAAGTTTTAAACATATAAACAAATATATAAAATGAGACTCGAAAGAATCTATTAGTGAAGAATATAAAAAAGCCCATTAGAGCCTACATTGACTATTTGGATGCATAGAAAACTCTTTATTCTTGTGTGAATATAACAAAATGAATTAAATAGACGTTTCCCTTCAATTTTGGTCCTTATCAATACAAAATGTAAGTCTAAATTACATGAGTAATGCAACTTTCAAAATGATGAATCTCGATAATTTAGCTCGTTCTTTTTTATCCAAATGTCAATTTGCTATATAATGAATGGCCAAAGTGATTATTAATATTAAATTATATTATAAAAACTTACATAAAATAAAAATGATGTATACATTGCGTCGATAGATAAAGTCACATCGCTCATCAAATTATTAGATTTGTTGCGTCAATCATTCAAAGAAAAAAAAAGATAAAATGAAAAATTAGAGATTATTAAAATCTCTAATTAGTAATAAGACTCATAAATTTTATAAAACAAAGAAAAAAGAGGGCTACGAGCCAAAAATTATTATATAAAATAAATACGATAACACGGAATGTAAAAAAAAAAGAAACAGAAATGTTTTAAGTTAAAGATTTAATATAGAAAGCTAGCAGCGTTTCGGTCGTGATCTGATCATTTTCAATGTTAAAAACATACATAAGTTACAGTCGGAAAAAAAATAAAAACATAATAAATTATCTATTTCGCTCTGATACTGGTAACAAGAAAACGAATATCGAATATATAATAACGAATAATAATGTACATATTTATAATATATAACGGAAAAAGAACGTACGCATAATAAAAGCTATTTGCAGTCAATCATTAAAGTGCTTATAATGTCAATTTTAGTAAACCGAATGAAAGTCCTTTGATTAAAAGTGAACGGAGATACATTAATATGAACGCAAATATGAGTCTGTAGAAAAATATAATATAAGTGAAACTATAGCGCAAGATTGAAATAATATGGCATGAATGTAAATTATAATATAACGGACTTATAGATAACAATAGTAAAAAAAGAAGAAAGAAGAAAAAAAAGCAAAAAAAATAGATCAATCATTAAAGACTAGCATACAAAACAATGTAATATATAAGCAAATAATACATAGCAAAATTAATGAATTAAGATTGCAAAAAGTATATCAATATATTAATTGAATGTGAATTTATAAAATAGTAATAGCTAAAAATAATATGTATGATATCTTTAATATAACATATAATATTTTGAGTCAAAAATTAAAAGAATTTCGGGTGCAAATAGTACGTTAAAATTAGAAACAATGCAAAGAAACGAAACAAAATCTTGTCTCCTCGGTGTTTTGAGACAAAATTGACATTCAAAGAAGGAAGGAAAACGAGTGATTAGAACTCCTAAACTCCTAATCTTATTCTTTACACGTTTTCATCTACATTTCTATCCCCTCTTACTTTCCTCTTCCCACCACTTTCCCACTATCGTTTTCCTTCCTTCTCTGAATGTCAATTTTGTGATTCCATTATGTCTTAGAACACCGAGGAGACAAGATTTTCTCTAATTTTAACGTACTATTTGCACCCGAAACTCTTTTAATTTTTGATTCAAGGTATGTTATATTAAAGATATCATACATATTATTTTTAGCTGTTACTATTTTATAAATTCACATTCAATTAATATATTGATATACTTTTTGCAATCTTAATTCATTAATTTTGCTATGTATTATTTGCTTATATATTATAATACATTGTTTTGTATACTAGTTTTTAATGGTCGATCTGTTTTTTTTTGCTTTTTTTTCTTCTTTGTTCTTTTTTTACTATTGTTATCTACCGCTATAAGTCCGTTGTATTATAATTTACATTCATGTCATATTATTTCAATCTTGCGCTATAGTTTGACTTATATTATATTTTTCTACAGGATCAGATTCATATTTGCGTTCTCCGTTCACTTTTAATCAAAGGACTTTCATTCGGTTTACTAAAATTGACATTATAAACATTTTAATGATTAACTGCAAGTAGCTTTTATTATGCGTACGTTTTTTTTCCATTATATTATAAATATGTACATTATGATATTTGTTTTCTTGTTACTAGCGTCAGAGCGAAATAAATAATTTATTATGTTTTTATTTTTTTTTCCGACTGTAACTATTATGTATGTTTTTAACATTGAAAATGATCCGATCGCGATCGAAACATCTGCTAGCTTTCTATATTAAATCTTTAACTTAAAACATTTCTGTTTCTTTTTTTTTACATTCTGTGTTATCGTATTTATTTTATATAATAATTTTTGGCTCGTAGCCCTCTTTTTTCTTTGTTTTATTATTAAAATCATTTATCTGACTTTTAATTCTATTGATTTATATGTAAGCGTTTCTCGCAATTCGACGTAAGAGTCTTGTAGTCGACAGTCAAAATTGAAATGAGAGTCAAAATCAAGTTTTAAACATACGTATATGTCTACGAAACTAATAAATCATGAAATTAGTACCATATTACTAGTTTCTTATAATCACTAAATTTTAAAAGGCACGCGAATTACTATAAGCGTCGACCGTCTTTAATAGTATCTCGTCAGTGATATAGGTTATATCACATAACTGTATCAGCCCATGTTTATGTACTTCTAAATATATTTACTGGGGATTATCACAATAAAGATTAAAATGTTTTGAATTTAGTGATGCCGTTTTCTGAAAATCGAATCGAATTTTTGACAATCGATCATTTTTGAGGCCACGATTTTTTTCAAAAAAATGCTTCCGAAAAAATCATTCCTCATCCAAGTGCACTCAAACACCCAGAAAGCGTTCCTTTTGAATGCCTTTATTAGACACTTAGGTGAAACGTTCAGATTCCTACTCTATCCATCTCGTTATTTTACGAATACATAAAAGATATTATATTTTCTCGTTAGAATCTCTTTCACCGCAATCGTTCCTGACTAGCTCTCGCTCGTTAGCTAACATTCTGATTCGCTACGCTAATTTCGTTCTGATCATTGAATCCGGCCGAAAACGTGCGTTTGGATGAGGCGTACCTCGCCTCCTATCTTGATCCATTCGAGTCCGGTTCTAGTTGTTAATAGACAACTACCTAGTTGTTAATAGACCGCTTAATAGATGAAACCAGGGAAATAGGACGTGCTCTGCCTTCATCGGGTGTTCCTAATAGTCGAAGAGCGAAACTCCGGTTCCCAAATTAATGTCACGGCCGACAAAAATAAGGAGGTCGGAAGTTCTCGGTCTTCGCTAAGCATTTTCAGCAGTCTGTCGCGCTTCCGCGCCGCGACATATTGGCGTGTACCTGAGCTGAAGAATCATATCGGCGCCGTCGCATCTGCGCTTGTATCTTCCGTTGTGCCGTTATTGATCACATAGGACCCCGCGACGAATTTACGTGTACGAAAGTGTTCTCCGAATACAAGCGTCCTCATTTTCTCTGACGAAAATACGTCCAATGTGATTATTTCTTTGTTCCGAACCATTTCTGCATTATATTTGTCATTTATCATGATTATTTCTTGGTTCCGAACTATTTTTTGTATTATATTTGTCATTTATCGTGATTAATAAAAGATCGTATTATTTTCGCTAATAAAAGTTGCACGTGTTTTCTTTCACTGCTATTAAACTTTTTCCGTTCCTGATTTGCATTCCGGCTAATCCGCGCACGGAAATAAAGTAGTTACAAGCTGAAAAAAAATCGAATTGACAATGAATCATACTTTTGAGAATCGACTGACAAAGGTTTTAAGTGCGGAAAAAAGATTGATTCTCAATGCATCAAATCGAAAACCGGCATTATTATTTTGAATTAAAATAACTGTTAGTTATTTATCAATCTCTGTGCATAATTCGCATTGACAATTAGCGCGACTCGAATAGCTCTTATTATCATATACGTATAATAACTAATCTGACTTATTTAAAATAAAAAATATAAAAAAGATTCCAAAATTTCGTTTAAAATATTAAATAAGAAATCAAAAGGAGTTATTTAAAATAATAAATACTAAATAACATTTTGATTTTTTAAATCAAAAATATACGTTTAAAATAAATTTATTTTAAACGTTTAATGTGACCGAGCCCTAAGCATTTCTTTGTGTAACAAAGATTTATGCGTTTATTAATTGTATCGAAAATATACTTCAACGAAGATGACCAGATGTTACGAACGTAAAGTAGGACATCCATAATAGAAAAGTGATACAAAAGTAGCACACCATCACAGATACTAGTTTCTTCTCGAAGATCGACGAACGTACACCAAAAAAAATTTTTTTTAACCGAAAATAAAAAAGGAATTTGGCATTTAAATTGGAGACTTATGTTAAGTAATCTATTTATATCATGCGAACAAAATATAACATACACAACATTCATATCGTTTACAATAAAACGGCTTTATATAACAGTACGTAATAAGTTTCTTATATTTTATCATATATGCTCCCAAGTCCCAAAAGTAGTATAAAAAAGAGTACACATTAAAAACCTTCCCGGACGACAGAAAAAAGAATATATGTCCGAGAAAAAGAGTATATATGGTCATTTTATTAATAATGATGGTGATGTCAAGAAAATTTAATTTCTTCACCTATCTCAATCTGAATTGTAAACGCTGATGAAACGAATTGAAAATCTGAATAATAAATATCTTGTGTTTTGTTAGAAGATGCTTCTATAATAATATCTACGCATTTGACATAAAAAGGAATCTAAAATCCTAACATATCTAAAACTCTCTTTTCCAAATCTTATAAAATTAAATCCGCAATTACCGATGACAATGGGAAGTCTATGGGCATATCAAATTTTTATCTGTATAATTATCGAAAAAGAAAAGAGATGAGTTAAAAATTAATTGCAAAGTTGTAAAAAATTCCTATTTCGGAATGTTACAAGAGTTAGAAATCTGAAGCTTTCTATTAAAGATGCTATCAAGTTGAATTAATATATTTGTAAAAAGTAAGATAACGTCAAGTGGAATTAAAACATAATTTTTATCTATCATTTTTTCTGTAAGGCTCTTCGATAATTGAAAACTATTTTTAATATAACTAAATGATTCTGGGCTATTATAAAAAATAATTTTATGCAAGAAATAGGTTGTAAAGAGCGTAACGTATATGTATGTAAACAAGTTGCAATATTTTTGTTTTATTTAATTATAAGAATTCATTTTTATTATCTTTACAGAAAAATTTTTTAAATATATATAGCAAAAATAAAACAAGAAATTGTTACTAGAAATATTTAAACAAATATTGGTGTTATATGAACGCTATTATATATGTGGGATACCAGAAAAGTTTATGGACGTGATCAAAGTTTTAAAACTTGCGTTTTTTAACTTTAAGAAGCTTAATTTCAATACCAAATTATTTATCTATATATAATATTGCATCTTCGTGTCTTGATTTGTGTATATACGGCTCATTTTACTGCTGACCTTTGCATGATACAGACAGATTTTTTTATATTTGTAAATTTTTTTGAATACTTGATTAGTGAATTTATGTTTATTTTTTTACGAATATTTTTTGCTACGAAAGTTTTTTACTACCTGCTTCTCTAGTTAAACGGATGAATTGACTTCTTCATTTTTTTATATTAAAGAGTGATAAATTTCTTTTCTCTCTTTTTTTAAATTATTTCACAGAACTGATTGTGTTTCGATTCTTTGTTCGTTATCAATCTGTCCTTCCAATCATGTGTCAACTGAACATGAAAGATTGAATAGGGACTCTGCCATGAGCTAGTTGAATTGTATAGTGAAGATGCGCTGAAGTGAAGCCGAAATGTTTGAAATAAACTTGTATTTTTGGAAAATATTATTGCGTGATGCGTAGTAATTATTGAAACTCAGTGCTTAGCTCTTGCAACTTAGCCCTTGTTTTAATTATTTTGTTGACAATTTCGAGAGTTATTTACATTGATCATTTTCCAATTTTAGTGATAAGATATAAAATAATAAATTAATAGACATACAAGTTTTATTCATATTTTATTCTCCATGAACATAATGAATGTGCTGAAACTTTTGAGCAGTAGTATATGTATATAAAATAAGAATGAGCAAAAGAGATTGCATAAAAAACTCTCCGTAGAATCATACGATATCTCGTGATATCGCGTGAAGACGTGACGATGTTACATATTGCTGTGGTTTCACATTGGACGTTCAGTTAATTGCCGCAAGTGACAGCAAAGTGAGACATCCACATTAACTCAAATACATTCAGAGGTATACAAATATTAACATTAATTCGTATTTGAAATTTTAATATTGACAGTAATAATACATAATACTATATAAAAATAACAAAACTACTTATTCAAAAGTTTTATGATTTGAATTTTAAAAATCCTGTTAATATTTCCAATCAATTTATTGTATAGATTTTTATATTTAAAATTTTTCAATGTTTTTAAATTTCATTTTTCTTTAAATTTTTGTACATTTTATCAATAATTGTACTTATTGATAGAAAAAAACTAATCTCATCAATAATTAATTACATAATATACTTATATGAAGGAAAAAGATAATAATTCAAGTATTGTTTATACCATTTTTTTATTGTATCAAAGTTTACATTATTTACAAGTTTAAATTAGAAATTAAATAATTTCTCCCAGCGAAGATAATATTTTTTTGCAATAAGTTCTTCACTGATTTTAAGATGTATATAATTAAATTTAGGAGGATTATTAATATTTCAGATGGATTGTGTTAAAAATCCGATAGTAACGGCGCGCAATCATATTTTTGAGATAAATTCATTTAAAGAATACGTGTATATATGTACACACATACACGCACACACACACAACGCGCGCGCGTTTGTATTCTTTATATACATATATATATATATATATATATATATATATGTTTAATATCTAACTTTGACGGTCAAGTGCGGTTTTTCATATTTAGGTGATATACTCATATAAACGGTTTTGTTTCCAATTTTATCATTGTTAAGTAATTTCACTAATAATAATTAATTTTTTTTTAAATTCTTAATAATATAATTATTATTAACTTTAATTCACTCTAAAATTTGTTGACTGTTATTTGTGGGTTTAATGTATTAAATTAATTATCTTTATTTAAAGATAATGTAATAAAAGATTTTTTCAGGTCAAAATCCGAGAAATAAATTAATGTAACTTATCAATAATAAGATTAAAAATAAGACCGTATTCTACAACTACGTAGGTAATGAGAAGGTTATGAGAAAAATTTTTTATGAATAATTTTTTACAATCCTTAATATACAAATATCAAATTATTAACAAATTCACCATCTTAAAAATAAAAATAAACAATCCGTTCAAGGTTAATGAGAGTCAAAACTGATGAAGGTGCCATTAAATTATAAACTTGATAATTATTTTACATAATATATAATTTTCTTTATTATGGATTTTAGCTCTCTTTGGAGTCCTGTTCAGCAATGTTATATCTCTTAACTTTACATGGATAGTGACTCACTTTTGATGGAAGGATCAATGTAAACGAGTTAAGAGATGTAACATTGCTGAAGAGGACTCAAAAGAGAGCCGAAATGTTCATTTTGTCAGAGAGAGGACTAGTCTGATATTCAGTATTTAGGAGCACTCTGATCGTATTATTCTTGTAATAAAAAAATATATTAATGGGAATTTTGGTCGTGGCAATCGTAATTGTTTTTCCTATAAAATCAAAGATGCCATTTTAACCTCGCTAATAATTTCATTTTTTTCTTTTATGCATTAGATATAAGAAAGATTAAAGATATGTAATTGTAAAACAAATAATTCTGATATTATGAGACTTATAGGTAATATTAAAATAACTTTTCATTAAACATAAAGATTACATATTATGTAAAATAATTATTGGGTTTATAATATAATCATTGGCACTTCATCGACTTTGACTCTCATTAGCCTTGAACGGATTGTTTATTTTTATCCTTAATATACACCTTGAGTCATTCGTGTCCTGCGCATTTCTTTTCTTTTGATTTATATATATATATATATATATATATATATATATAACCAACAATATTATATTATATGTTGGTTCAACAATATTATATATTGACCAACATATAATATTGGCCATAATAATTTTTATATATTTATAAAAGTGATGAAAATTAATCCAGGACACGAAAGACTCCCTTGTGTAGTATATAAGAGCACCAAAAACGTGTACTAAGGATTAATATTATACTATGAAAGAAAAGGATTTTTTTTCCCAAAAATTAGCAAAACGGAAAGATATTATTCAAAAATCTAAATCTGATTTTTTATTGATTTTTGACAGAGATTTCTAAATAATGGCAGCAAAAGCAATTCGAGAAGCAACTGGGAAAGATTTGATCAATCGTAAACTTTCTGTTGGGACAAAAATAGCAAAATGTAGATTTGTATCTATTACGGAAAACACAAACTGGATTGATATTGTTAATGAACATTCCTGGCTCAAAACAGAAAGATTAGTTGTTAAACCAGATCAATTAATCAAGCGACGAGGAAAACTTGGATTAATTAAAGTAAACGCAGATTTAATTGCAGTACAAAAATGGATTGAGCAGCATATGAATAAAGAGCAACGCATTGGCAAGGCTATCGGAAAATTAAAAACATTTATAATTGAACCATTCGTACCACATAAATCGGTAAGATCTTTTTGCATTATTGTTTACTTTTATACACAGTGCTTAAAACTGTGTTAAGACTATTTTAATAAGATTATCGTAATAAAATAATAATAAGAATAAAAGTATTTGTTCTATTTATATATTTATATTGGGTCATTTAAAAAGTATCCGCGGTACTTTGTCACTAGATATATGACTATCAACACACATCTAGTGACAAAAAACCGCGGATACTTTTTAGATGATCCAATATAATTCAGCATGACCACTTTATCTATCGATACATGTAATATAATTATATTCGTATAATAATCGCTATATAAAAATAGCCTAATAAAAATTCTAATTTTTCTTCAATGTAAATCTTTGAATGTCTTTTACCTATATTATTAAAAAAGTAATCTAAGTGATCTTTGTATATTTTATGAAAAATAGAAAGGAAAAAAGTCTAATGACGATGAATTATATATAATATAATAAATGAAAAAAATAATGCAAAATATCTGTCTCTTTATAAATATATTTAACAGCTGTATATGTTCGCAAAACGGGCAAAGTTCGCAAGTGGATAATACTGATATTGTGCAGCAGGCAACTCGGGCAATGTCAACTGCTCACTATGCGGACTTTGTTCGTAACACATATGTAAGCACATATCATAACAATATTTAATAAAAAATTATCGAAGTTGTAGTCAAATTTGAATAATATGATTCAAAAAAGCTTTATTACTTTTAAAGTAAACTTTATCATTTGATTCCGCAGTATATATTGATGATATTTGAATCTTTTCAATAAAAAAAACACAATCGATATTTATTTAATCTACAACTTTATCTGTCTTTCGATGACTATGGCTTGTTAAGGCTTTTTTAACAGTATTTGATACATTTTAGAAGATTAAATATAATGTAAAATAGCATGGTTTATTTTTCAGTTAGCAAAAAGATTTCTTTTAAATGATATTTGATAACCTTCTCTGGTGCAAATTTTTTTCATAATTTTTATGAATTGGAACATTTTTCAGAAATACTCAGAAATATTCGAAAGTTTATATCTTTTTTCAGAATTTTTCATACAAGTGAATTCTGAAATATTCTGAAATTTCTCATTCCATAATTTAAAAAAATTCCATTTTTTAATTTTTTAGATTTTATAACATTTTATCAGAAATTATATAATACTTACAAAAAATCTTAGAAATCTTACGATATTTTATAATTAACATATATATGAAAAATTCTGAAAAAAGATGTAGATTTTCTGAGAAATATTCCAATTCGTGTAAAAAAATGTGAGGAAGTTATAAAATTATATAGAAGTTTTGAAAAATTATATGAAAAATTCTCATTAAGATTAGGCTATATTAATTGATTACACTAATTATGTACAAAGATTTATAATTAAATATAATAGTAGAATTTTTAATAAATTTTGAATAAATAATGTAATATTCGCATAATAGAATCACTCTTAACTTGAACATTACGTGTAGCATGTTAGATATTTTATGCTTACTTTGAGTGGTTCAGAAATCAACAATTACAAAATTATACACATAATATATGTTTATATTTACGTTTTAGGAAGAAGAAGCTTATGTTTGTATCTATTCTCACCGTAAAGCTGATACGATATTATTTCATCATCAAGGGGGTATCGATATCGGAGATGTTGATGCTAAAGCTTTAAAATTAAATATATCAGTTGGTAGCGAAATGCCTGATCGGTCTATATTGATTAATAGACTTTTAACAAATGTGATGGATGATAAAAAAGTGTAATAATGATGTTCAATCATTTAAAATTAGAGCTGGAATTTAGTTGCACATTTCAGCCGATCGGCATTTAGGCTGAACGCGGATTGGTAAAGTAAGAGGCAGGAACCAAGCTGAAAATCAGCCGAAATATGTAACTAAATCCCAGCTCTGTTTTAAATCATATAGATCATATTTTATAGCTTTTGTTTGTATTTCTCTTTTATTTTAGGGTGATTGCTGAATTCATAGAATCTCTTTATAAACTCTATGTTAATTTACATTTTACGTACTTGGAAATCAATCCACTAGTGATTACGGATAATGCAATTCATGTTCTCGATCTTGCGGCCAAATTAGACACTACGGCAGATTTCATATGTAAACCAGATTGGGGAGAAATCGATTACCCGCCGCCATTTGGAAGAGACGCTTATCCGGAGGAAGCCTATATAGCTGATTTGGATGCTAAATCTGGCGCTAGTTTGAAATTGACAATTCTTAATCCAGACGGTCGTATATGGACTATGGTTGCTGGTGGTGGTTAGTAGATATGGTTACACAAGGTGGGGGTAAGTCTATAGTACAATCGACGATTAGAGGCGATTTTTTTATATAAAAATAAGTACAAAATACAGAATAAACTTTTTATTTTCGAGGAAAATTAGTCAATTATGGTGAGTATTCTATTACTCCTGTGAACAACAAACTTATGAATATGCAAAATCCATACTAAGTTTGATAACAAAAGTAAAGTGTCCTGATGGAAAAGTATTTTCTATAGTAGGAGGATTTGCTAATTTATAAATGTAGCTGTAATATTTAAAATCATTGGCTCTTTAAGAAAGAAATATCAATCTCAAATTTGAAAATCGCGAATCAAGTTTGAATATGTGTGTGTTTAATAAAGATACGTTTAGAAGACAATATAAATGTTATTATAGCAAATGAGAACGGATTGAATTGGATAAATCAAGTTTTCGAATCTGAATACTGAATCCATTTCTGTACGTTTAAATAAATATAATAATGTGAATTAGTGGATTCATATAGATTCAGAAATGAAATACCCATCTGCGATTCTACAAGGTGCGTCCCAAAATTTTCCCAACTTTTGAAATAAAACAACAACGGTTTACTTTTTTTTTCAAATTCAAATTGTTTATTCAAAGTAGTCCCCGTCGGACTCAATACAACGTTTGGCACGATCTAAAAGCATTTCAAATGAGTGTTTTATGTCGTTCAAAGGCACGTCCTTCAGAATAGTGGTACAAGCCCTTTGGATGTCTTCTACGTCCACATACCGCTTTCCTTTCATGGACAAATGCATTTTGCCGAATAGGTAGAAGTCACAAGGTGCCATATCAGGCGAATACGGGGAATGGTTGATTGTTAAAATGTGATTTTTAGTCAAAAAATCAGTGACAAGTGTCGAACGGTGAGATGGCGCATTATCGTGTAACAAGCGCCAACTTCCTCCTTCGCGATATTCTGGCCGAATACGACGAATGCGGTGCACCAAACGCTTCAAAACGCTTACATAGAATACAGCATTAACTGTTTGGCCTGCTGGAACGAATTCTTTGTGCACAATACCCTTGGAATCATAAAAACTTCGATGGAATTTTCGTTAATTGTCGATTTTGGGCGACCTGTATGTGCGTCGTCATTTATGTCCTCACGACCGTTCTTGAATCGCGTATACCACTCATAAACACTGGCACGGGCTACACAATTATCACCATAAACTTGTTTCATCAAATTATGGGTTTCGGTAAATGTTTTACCAAGTTTAAAACAAAACTTAATATTGGCTCTTTGTTCGAAGTTCATTCTCGTACCGATGTATACAACATACTGACACTTGAGACGCCATAACTTCGTTTCCACTGAACCAAATGTCATGAAATTTTTACTGGAAGTCAGCTAGGGATGTACCTTTCAAACGCGCAATCGAACACACGGATGGCGCCACTCGACCTATCCCTATTGAAAAAGTTTGGAAAATTTTGGGACGCACCTTGTAGAAAGTGATTTGTCGTTGGAAAGCATGCATCAAAGTGATCACTGATGAATCGTTTCTTCCAACGAGCCCTAGTACTATACATAGAGTATACAACATTACAGATTCATGGCAACAAGATGATTTCCGAATATAATCTGCACTGTTAATCACAGTTATGTCTAAAAATTGTCATCGTGGATCCGCAACGTTACTCACTCTATATATCACACTGGGGTTTTTGTTTGGGAACAACTTGTATGTATATCACTTCGGTGCGTATTTTTCAATGATATTACTTGCCGAGATCGGTAACTAGCAGTTGGTAAGTATTAAAAAAATCCATATTAAACAATTCTTCAGTACCGCACGTTAAATTTAAATGAATTAGTTGCACATTCATTGCGTTGAACATTGGGTAAAATATCAAAAATAAATTATCAATAGATAATTACAAATTCAACCGGATTGATTCCGGCAACCGGAATCGCACGTTTCATTTCTATGCGCATGGATGAGAAAGCACATGGATACAGGAAGCAAATAACTAATCTGAAATTACTAATTTAAGCGGATTACGAATAGAAAATGGATTAAAAAATTCAAAAACTTGATTCGACATCACTTCAATGAATTATTTTCAACATTTTTCAATAATTTCTCGTTTATTTACATCCACATGACTTCAAGAATGGCAGGATTAAAAAAAATATGACAAATAGTGTTAAAGTTTATTTATTTTATTAGAAGAAAAATTTCTTATAACAAAGCCTCGGACGAAAAAAGTTTATTGTGCACTTTCGATTTATTTTTGTACAAGGAATTATTCCTCATCTAGTTGTACTATAAGATTGTACTCATGCACAACTTATTTTTTTGCATTCGTTTTTTTTTTACATTAAACAGTTTTTCCATTTTGTACTCGGATACTATATTAAATTTACTTTTACAGGTGCTTCTGTGATATATTCAGATACAATTTGTGATTTGGGAGCAGCTGATGAACTGGCCAATTACGGTGAATATTCTGGTGCTCCTAGTGAACAACAAACTTATGAATATGCAAAAACCATACTGAGTTTGATGACAAAGGTAAAGCGTTCTGATGGAAAAGTACTTATTATAGGAGGAGGAATTGCTAATTTTACAAATGTAGCTGCAACATTTAAAGGCATTGTTAAAGCTCTTCAAGAATATCAGTCTAAACTAGTGGAATATGATATAAAAATTTTTGTAAGAAGAGCAGGACCTAATTATCAAGAAGGCTTAAGGTAAAGAAAAAATTACTATTAATAGTATAATGTCTGTGTAAATGTGTATATAATATTTAAAAAAATATTTTGATAGAATTATACGGGAAGTTGGTAGACGTTTAGGAATTCCCGTTCATGTATTTGGTCCTGAGACGCATATGACAGCTATATGTGCTATGGCACTAGGAAAAAAACCAATTCCTGATCCAGAAGCTCAAGAATTCTCAACAGCGAACTTTCTTCTACCATCTGGACAAGATGTCGGACCACCATGCACATCGTCCAAAAATAATGTACATTCATCATCAGAGCAGATTAAATTGAAAACTGTAGAAGCAGTAAATTCAAACATCGATGATAAACAACTTTTTAGTAATAAAACGAAATCTATTATTTGGGGTATGCAAACAAGAGCAGTACAGAGTATGCTGGATTTTGATTTTGTTTGCCGAAGATCCGAGCCATCCGTCGCAGCTATTGTTTATCCTTTTACTGGTGATCACAAACAAAAATTTTATTGGGGTCATAAAGAGGTAAGATTTCAAATAAAGAAAAAAGTTAGAAATAGTCTAATATAATATTAAAAAATATATAATAAAAAACAATTTTATTAAGCTTTTAGTATATCATAATAGCTAATAATGTAAATATCAATGGTATTATTAGTATTAATATAAATATACTCACCAGCAAAAAAATGGGCCACTAAATTAATATAAATAAAAAGTTAGTATAAATTTTTATTATTTTCGAATGGCAATAACGTAATAAAAATCGTATCAAGATGAACCAAGCTTAAAAAGCTTGAACGTTTTCCTTGCTAAGAAAATCAAAATTGAGTTATAGAAACTATTTTGTACAATGGCGAGCATGATTGAAAACATACTTCGAAAAATAGGACAAAAAATTTTTTTTTAAATTGTTGCGCTGTTCAGGGAAATTGCCTGCATGGCACAAAATTCTATAAGTTTTTAAGCTTTTATCTGAATATTTTGAACATTTTTCTATGATTTTTTTTATGAAGTTATGCTATTTTAAAGTTTCAAAGAAACTTTGATAGCAAATGTTAGCAATTTGCGTGCAAATTGGCAGCAAACTCAATCAGATTTTGATTACAAAACCGTAGCCTGTGTCCGCATTTGGCTATGGATTTATCGACAAAGCCTTGTTGACACGTTTTGCAAATTATTGATAAAAACCGAGCAGATTCTGCTTATATAATTTGATAGCAGATTGCAAGCAAAAACTGAGGAGAACCTAACATAACTTTACGGCAAATTGACAGCAGAAACCGAAGATTTGTCATTTTCATTTAAATTGACCTAGTTTCTTATAAGAAATTTTGCGTACATATATATAAAAACGGTTATACATAATTATACATAATTTTATATTTATATATACTGGTATGAAAACTGGAAAAAATCAACACAGTTTTATTGTTAAAATATTATTGATTATCAAATTTCAAAGATACACATGAGAAAGTTATAAAATAGTTAAAAAATATTTGGAGATTCAGAAAACACACTCCGAAGGAGTTTGAGAATCTCTAAATTTGCCTATTCGATTTACATACGCCAATTCTTATAGGATTTTTGGGCGATTTCTTCTTACGAGAAGCAAGTCCATCTCGTGGCGATGCTGTATATGAAAATGACAGATCTTATTCGCTTTTGCTGTCAATTTGCCATTAAGTTATGTCAGCAGGCTTTGTCATATTTTTGACAATAGTTTGCTGACAATGTGTGATAGTACAAACTCTGTGAACAATTTATTGCTTTTCTGCAACCAAAATTTATAGCAGGCTCTGTTCAAAATCTGTCTCTGCAGGTTTTGCTATCAGGAAAGTGTTACACAAAATATTTATTCTTATAAATTCAATATAACTCGGAAACAAATTGTTGTAGGAAACTTTATTAAAAAAGAAATTAAATTGTGGATTGTAAATCTTAAATTCTTTTAAAGGTGATGTATGTGCGTGCGTGTACATATGTATGCGTGTATCCTGTTAACGTGGCAGGAATCTGATCCTGTGTATGTGTGCGTGCACGCGTTATGTCTCCTCTCGCATCTATCAATTTGTGTATTTATTAGCAGCACTTTGCAACGCTCTACAGGAGGATTGGCATAATTTGAGACAAGAAGAAATAAAGGTTTGTTTGCGTCGCATTGTTGCTCCAATATGCTCCAATGCACTCATAAAAGTGAGTAGAAACTATGACAGGAGCATATTGAAGCATGTTGGAGTATGCGACGCGAAACAAATCTTAAGGCATATTAACAATGTGCTCTGATAAACACACGAATTGATAAATGCAAGAGGAAGTAATATACATTACTAAACATAGACACTATATATAGTAACGCCGAGAGCAGGACACACGCATGCATATGTATACGCACGCATACACACATTTTAAAAGAATTTTAATTTATAATTCACATTTTCTTGGTTGGTAAAGTTTTCTACGATAAATTGTTTCCGAGTTATATTGAATTTATAAGAAAAAAATTTTTCGTTTTGTAACTTTTTTTTTAAAATGATACAATTTCGTAAAAAAATTGTAAAAAAATATTCAAACATGAATTTGTTAGAAAATCAATGAGCTTAAAAGCTCATACATTTTTATAACATGCAGCCAATTCTCCTAAGCAGTGGAACAGAAAAGAAAAGAAAAATTTGAAAGAAAAATTTTTTCCTATCTTTTCAAAATATATAATCAACGTCTTTGGTAAAATAGTTTTTGTTTTAACTAAAACTCAATTTTTATTTTTTTAGTTATGTAGGGGAACATTCGAGCTTTAATTTAAATTTTGGTTCATCTCGATACAATGATTTTTTTGAATTATTCGAAAATATTCAAAAGGACTATGCCCAGTTTCAGCCCCGGCTGAACAGCATTGAGACTTAGCTAGAATTGTAGAGCATAGAAAAAATTCCAAGTATGCACAACTTTGTGAAATGAGTCTCTTGAGTGCTACAGCAACAGCTATTCAAAGTTCGCTATTATGACCATGTATTGTGTACCATATAGGACTGATTTTATTCGATTTCTTGAATCATTTAGTATTTGGAATATGTCCAATCTTGACGAAGACAACTAAAACTTTTTTGGACCCAAATGAATGGTTATAAGTGATATATATTAATTGACGAAGAGGGGAGAGAGACTCAAATATGAAACAAAAGGTTTTAATGGATTTGATAAAGAGGTTCAATATTTTTAACTGAAACGTTTTCATTTCTCGTTTCAGTACGTTTTTTTTTATAATGGTATCAACAGGCCTATATATTTAAATGTGTTGAGTGGGGCTTTTGTTTCAAGAAATCTAGCACTTCCCCAGTCAACAAATGTTTACGCGACTGGTTTTTTAAATATTTTCCACATTACCCACAGTGGATCTCATTGCAACCAGTAGCTGCTTCGGGTAGACCCTGTACTAAAGGCTGGTTTATTCTGATTGGTACATTCGCCACTTGTTTATCCTCCCCTCCCCCCTCCCTCCCGCAGAGCGAACTCCAGGGGCATCGTTATTATAAGCAAATCCGAATTCCTGTGACATCATGGTATGAGTCGCGACCAGGGACTTAGCCGAATTAATGAATTGTACCAAATACATTTTAGATATTACTTCAATATCTTTATACAATCCGTTACCGCCGTCATCGCGGGAGGTGCCTGGACGCAGAGAAATTGGATAAGACTAATGGTACATGATAATAGCGAACTTTGGATAGTTCTAGCACTCAGGAAACCTCTCCTATAAAGTTGGGCTTATGGAATTTTTTATTCTCTTTTGATACCTTAAAATTTTAGGCATGTCTCAAAATTATTCATCAGAGGTCCAAATTTTCCTAAAACTGGGCACAGTCCTTTGTGTTAACATTTGGAAACCCGTTTTTTTTTGCCGATGATTGTATTAATTTTGTTTTCTATAAATAGGTTCTTATTCCTGTTTACAAACAAATGAAAGACGCTATGGCTAAACATATGGACGCAGACGTAATGGTCACATTTGCCTCTTTAAGATCTGCTTATGAAAGTACCATGGAAACGTTACAATTTCCGCAAATCAGAACGATTGCCATAATCGCGGAAGGTATACCTGAAAATATGACCAGAAAAATGATTCTAGCAGCGCAACGAAGGAATGTCACTATAATTGGACCAGCTACTGTGGGAGGTGTAAAGCCAGGCTGTTTTAAAATCGGTAATACAGGCGGAATGATGGATAATATTTTGCATAGCAAATTGTATAGACCTGGCAGGTAATACTGCACATCAGATTTTTGGATGTAATAACATTTTACAAAATCAATTGAACGACAACAATAACATTATTTTCAGTGTCGCTTACGTTTCTCGTTCTGGTGGTATGTCAAATGAATTAAATAATATAATCTCCAAAGCTTCTAATGGAGTATTAGAGGGTGTTGCTATCGGTGGAGATCGATATCCAGGAACTACTTTTATGGATCATATAATGCGTTATCAAAATGATCCAGATGTGAAGTTAATCGTATTGCTTGGAGAAGTTGGTGGTATCGAAGAATATGAAGTATGCGAAGCATTGAAAGCAGGCAGAATTACAAAACCCTTGATAGCTTGGTGTATTGGTACCTGTGCCAGTATGTTCAATTCTGAGGTACAATTTGGTCATGCTGGCTCTATCGCAAACTCCAATCTTGAAACGGCTTCTGCAAAAAATGCAGCGTTGAAGGCTGCCAATGCATATGTTCCAAATAGTTTCGATAACCTTGGTGATCTCATACAAACCGTTTACGAACAATTAGTAAAAGATAACATAATAGTGCCAGAACCTGAAGTTCCAGTGCCGACAGTACCAATGGATTATGGATGGGCCAGAGTAAATTTTATTTATTGACATTATATACTATAATTCATTTTTGCTATTAAAATTTCTGAGTAATCGCCGCGGTCATGTTGGAATCGTGACTTTATAAGCAAGAAATGACACGTTATTTTATGTTACGTTCCATTTGTAAATAAAAATAATTTGGATAAATCTAAGGTTCAGTTTCATAACTCACGGTTAACTCTTACTCGACGTTCAACTTGTTTTTCCTCTTTCCAATTCTAGAATTGGAAAGAGATAATGAATAAATTGAACCTCGGTTAAGAGTTAACCATAAATTGTGAAACTAGGCCTAAATGACGAGATCACTTTAAAATATTTATAAAAATGGATGAAAAGTGTCCTTTCTTCCCTTGACAGTTGATAAAAGGCACACAAAATGAACCTTTATTCGAGCAGGAAACACACGGTTGACAGCTGTTGGAACGAATGAAAAATATGTTTTTATATATGTATAAAATTCTAAGATAACTTTAGTTTTTTTTTCATTTATACAACTTTGATAAGTACGTCACGAAAAAGTCATATTTCACAATTAAGCATAATAACAAAATGGCACGTAACATAAAATTTCATCGTCAAAACATTACTACACCTATTACTTCAGTCTTTTATCATGGCGAGGAGCTGTCAGTGGCCTAGTTTCCACCGAGGGTTTAAATCGGATCAGAATGTAAAAATCAGAATATAAGAACCAATTACAGTCGAGTATTCCCCTGTTATATTCGAACGACAGGAGAATGCTCAACTGTAATTGGTTGATTCTTACATTCTAATCCGGTTTAAACCCTCGATGGACTAGGCCAGTGCTAAAGCTCTAGATATATCAAAGTAGCGCATTTCTTTTATCTGAGCCGAAATGCCGACATTCTTCTTATTGGCTATTTCGATCGCCATTTCGATTTAGTTGTCTATAGTTCAATAAGTGCTTAGTATTATTAGTTTTTTAAAAGTACACACACACACACACAAAATGGAGGATTTATTACTTTGGTATATCTAGAGCTTTAGTTAATGCTAAAGCTATTTATTATTGCCAAAATAGCGCAAAGATCCTCCATTTTCAACTTACTAACCATACCAATAATATTAAACGCTTATTGGACTACAGATAACTAGAGTTGCACTTAACGTTCCACTTAACGCTCACAATGCTCGTGGAATCATTTCATCCTTATCGTTTATCAAATATTAAACAAAGACAAATGATGCTCGCGAGTGTTGCTAAAGTTAAGTGGAACGCAGCCTAGATCGAAAACGATGGTCGAAATAACCAATAGGAAAGTTATCGGCATTTCCAGATAAAAGGATTGCGCTACTTTGGTATATCTAGAGCTTTAGTCAATGACGGCCTGGCTTAATTAGTCGCCACATACACAAGCACGAGCCCATATGCTCATCCGTATGCTCGCCTTCGGCACACTGAGAGCGAACAAGACAGCGAGAGAACGTCCTCACTTTAATCGCTTGTTTCAAGCGAAAAAATGCCAAGGTATGGATACACTCATGTGAAAAGTCAAGTCATATTTCTGCGCCATAGACAAAGTTTTTGATACTAGAAATCATAAGATTTCTACTGAATGAATACTGTTTTCTACAAAATGTAAAAATAAAATTTCTCCAATAGCTTTTTTCTGTTCAGTTATTATCATTTGATCCTGTTGGGAAACTGGCGACGATAGAATTACGTTACCAGTTCAGTAGAAATCCAGATTTTTAGTTTCGAAATACGGTTCGACTTTTTTCAAAGGAGACTGTCCATATCCTGAAAAATGCTTTCTCGGCAATCTCGATAAGTATATCAATAAAAAGCGAGGGGCATTTTTAATAATATATATAGTTTTTAACAAATAATATACAGTTTTTAACAAATTGTAGTAATAATATACTCCTCCCATTTGTTCAGAACAGTATAAATTATGTCAAAATGCAACAATTTACGAGATAATTTGTTTACGATTTTTCATACGAGTTATATATCTCGTTTATAGACTCGAGTTACAAGAAGTATGGTTCAAGCTCATAAGATTAGAACTGGAGATTCCAAGTTCCGAATTCTGCTTTTTTTTTTCATATTTTCAGTTTTTTTCTGAAATAAATAATCAAGTTAGTAATAAATGTATGTTAGATTATATATTAAATATATTTTCATATAATTTTTGAAATAATTTATGTATGGAAGTTTTAAAGCAACAACTGTAGAAAAGAAACCCATTTCGCTTTTCAATTAACAAATAAATTATTTTGCATATAATGCAATAATAAAATTGTACAACATACACTACTCATAAAAAAATAGGAACCACTTTCTTACGGGAGCGGCGCACACAATTCAATTGCACACACTATTCATATCGATCGGTTCCTAATTTTGAAATTTTTATCTGCTTTATCAATGAGATTATATTATTTTAAATTAAATAATTAGTGATGTAGGCAATTGATATACATCTCTTTCGAACACACTCAAAATATTCAGAATACCGTAACTCGGTGAAAAATCATCGCAAACAAGCGATCAAAAAATCATTTGAAAGCTCAAAATTTATTCCCTATTTTTTGTTGAATTTTTTTGTTGAAGTGTATAAGGCTTTTATTTGTACATTATTAAATTATATTGGCATCATCTTTATTATTTATATTAATAATCTCGCTTTCGAAATTTTCAAATGTTCGTTTGAATTTTAAATTCGGAGTAAGCCAGTTTTACATAAGACGCAGAACGCGGATCGCAAGTCGCAAACTTGTCACTGGGCCTTAATAGTTTATCTTAAATGAAATTTGTTTTTTTTAAATCCGAAAAACCGTGTTTTTGTTAATGATATTGCGTTTATTAAATGCGCTTGTCGATATTTTGTTTTAAATGTTTTTTTTTCTATCATTCGAATTTAAAATTCTGACAATGAACAAAATTTCAAAAGCGAGATTTATTAATATAATTAATAAAAATGATGCCAGTGTAATTTAATAATATACAAACAAAAACCTTTATATGTTATGCAATTTTAAAATAATTTTTTAATTGAAAAGCGAAATGGGTTTTTTTCTACAATTATTGCTTTAAAATCACGAATTAAAAAATTATATGAAAATATATTTGATCTAATATACGTTTATTACTAACCCTGATACAAAATATTAGCAATTTATGACCAAATTGACCAAATTCGATAAGATTTTGATTATAAAATTATAGCCATCTGTGTCCGCATTTGACTATGGATTTGTCGACAAAGATTACTGACAGGCTATGTCAGCAGATTGATGGCAGAAATCGAGCAAAGTTTGCTCGATTTAGGTTCTGCTTTTAATCTGTTCTCAATCTGCTATCAGATTATGTATCAAAAATTGATAGCTCTGTTCAAAATCTATCTTCGCAGGCTTTGCTATCAGAGAACTTGATTATTTATTCCAGAAAAAAGTTGAAAAAAAGGAAAAAAGCAGAATTTGAATTTGATATCTCCAGTGTAACGATTTCGCATCTTACAACCTCGATCATACGAACTTTTTGTTACTCGGGTTTATGAACGAGATATATAACGCGTAAGAAAAATAAACAATTAAATATCTCGTAAACTGTTGCGTCTTAACATAATTTATACTATTCTGAATTAATGAGAGGGATATATTACTACATGGCTGCGTTCAGGAATTATGCCTAGATAACTCTAGTGTGCATTTTTCTGGGCGTAATTCTTGAACGCAGCCTAATTTGTTAAAACTTATATGTTATTTGGAATGATTTTCGCCCCTTATTGATACATATCGAGCGGTTGAAATTGCGAGAAAGCATTTTTGATCGCTTGAACAAACGACTGGAGCGAGAAGTATAGACGTTCTCTTACTATCTCGTTCGCTCTCGGCGTGCCAAAGTTGAGCAACATGGATATGGGCTCGTGCTTGTGTATGTGCTACCGGTTTTGCCCACTGAACAATATAATACAACTAAAACGTGCACTGACCGCCGAAATGCGTGCTGAGAGAATCAGCAAATCGCGGATACATTTTTCTTTGTCGTATAGTCAAGTTAGAAAGTTTTAAAGTAGGTAAATAGGATTAAATATATGATGATTTAAAACGAACGCGTTAAATCAATAAAATAAATTACATAGAATAAAATAAATCAGACAATAATTGAAGACAATAATTATAATATATTAAGGCTCCTGAGTAGTCATCACAGCCATATTGAATCGTGACGTCAGAGAAATGACACGTTAATTTTTATTATGTGCAATTTATAAATAAAGTCATTTGAATAAACATGACAATTTGAATAAATGTGAATAAAATGATTGAGATTGCTTTAAAACATTTGTAAAAATGGACGAAAACTGTGCTTATTCTCCCTGACAGTGAGTAAATAATCGTAAAAAGTAATAAATGCACATGTAAGTGAAAATTACCTACGCATGCGCATTGAATAAAAGCACTTCATGTGTCTTTCATCACTTTTTACGATTATTTACTGATCGTCAAGGAGGGTAAACATAGATTTCGTTTATTTTTACAATTTTTTTAAAGCAATCTTATTTTGTTTTATCCAAATTATCTTTATAAATGGCACGTAATAAAAATTAATGTATCATTTCTCGTTTCTGATATCACGATTCAATATGGTGACTACTCAGGAATTTTAATATAAAAGTCATGTCAGCTATATAAGACTAAAAAGAAAATATATTTAACTTTTGAGTATGAATGTAACGTTAAATGCTCTATTTAGTGATTTAATCAATCTGATCTTGGGTCACCAAGATCAGAGCAATGTCACTTTGAATTTTTTAAATGGAATCCTCTATTTTTCATTGCATATTCTTGTAGCACATCTGAGAGCTTTCCAAAACACTATAATAAAATAATTTTTCATAAAGTACTTTTCGAGTTATAAGGCTTGAAAGTTACAATACCGCCGGCATTAGCATTACGCAAAGTGTCCGACGGCAAAAACCTCTTGAATGGATCACGTCCTGAATAACATTTGTTGAGATCAAAGTCATTGGTGATTGTTTCTCTTATTTTCATTTTTGCACTGAAAATTGATTTTTATGTATTTTATTTTAGAAAACTCTCGACACCAGCTATTAGATTTTGAAATGAAAAAGGGTGTTCCATTTAAAAAAATCGATGTGACTTTAATCTAACCTTGGCGACGCCGTTCAAGGTCAAACTGATAAGATCAATAAATAGATCTTTTTGAACCCTACACTTTTGTCTGAAACACTTTTCTGTAAAATTTATATTTTCCAAGATAAATCAGGTGTCCCCTTTTTGGGACACCCTGTATATATACACATATACATTCATATACATATGTCTATATATAAGAATATAGAGCAAAATGAGCATTGAGTTAGTTTTGCACAAGTGGTAGCTATTTATTAACTTAATTGAATAAATCAATATGTACGCAATGCTGTATTATTATAATATTTATATATTGTACAAACAGGAACTTGGTTTAATACGTAAACCTGCGTCATTTATGACATCAATTTGTGATGAACGTGGACAGGAATTATTATATGCTGGTATGCCTGTAACAGAGGTTCTAAAACAAAATGTGGGTATCGGTGGCGTTGTCTCACTTTTATGGTTTCAACGCTGTTTACCCGCAAACTATTGTAAGTTTCTTGAAATGTCACTGATGCTCACAGCTGATCATGGTCCAGCTGTTTCTGGAGCTCACAATACTATTGTTTGCGCACGTGCCGGGAAAGACCTGGTTAGCAGTCTCGTTTCGGGACTTCTAACAATTGTAAGCGGAAATTAATAATTTAATAAAAAAGTATGACTTTTCAATATTTCAATGATATATTAATTTACAGGGAGACCGTTTCGGTGGTGCTTTAGATGGTGCAGCTCGTATGTTTTCTGAAGCGTATGACACTGGTTTACATCCACAAGAATTTGTAAATAATACACGTAAAAAAGGAGAACTGATCATGGGTATTGGCCATCGTGTTAAGTCAATTAACAATCCAGATATGCGTGTAAAACTTATCAAGGAATTTGTGTTAGAGAATTTTCCAGCAAGACCTTTAGTCGAATATGCTTTAGAAGTTGAAAAAATAACAACTAGTAAAAAGCCTAATTTAATTCTTAATGTGGATGGTATTATTGCTTGCTCCTTTGTCGATATGTTGCGCAACAGTGGCAGGTTTACTAGAGAAGAGGCGCAAGAATATATTGAAATAGGTGCCATAAATAGTTTGTTCGTTCTTGGTCGAAGTATAGGATTTATTGGTATGTGATTATACGTGTAAAATAATATACATTTGCATGCATTATGCACATATTACATAAAGAAATGTTATAGATATTATCATTCGCTAACGAACTCTTTTTTTAGGTCATTACATGGATCAAAAAAGATTAAAACAAGGTCTTTATCGTCATCCTTGGGATGATATTTCTTATGTACTACCTGAGCAATACAATTGAATTATTAGATAATGATACAGTATGTAACACTTAGTATGTCTCATCGTTAACCATTCAGTTCAAAAACCATCTTAAAAATAAATATGCGATATAAAAAATTAATTATTTATCATTGATATCGATAAATTATACTGTTCGATGAAGAATTACATTTTTCGAATACCGGAAGGAGACTAGTAATTTTCTAGCTTTCTTGAATACTGAATACGAATCCGTTTTCCAAATTAGTCTATTGCGTCATATTTTTGATAAATTTGTAATTAAAAAGGATTTATTCTGTAATTCTTAATGACCGTAACGCTACAACAAAACAATTATGGTTATATTATAGAGTTCATATTATATATAAACAAACCTCTTATAAATTTTATTTCTAAAAAAGGGCATTTTCATGTATTTTGTCATATTATAATTACGATATGTGACGTGCAAAAATCTTATTGCAATTAAAATTAATTATGTTGTTAGGATTTTTGGACCTTAAAATGATTTTTTTGGTGTCAGCTATGATTAATAATTAATAAGATCCATGCTCATGGATATAAATATGAAATCTATTGTGAAAAAAATTAGTTGTTGATTTATTAAATAGCTTTCACTTGTTGATTAAAAGAATTTTTTTAAGCGGCTGTGAATACGAATTTAATGTCAAAACTCTATGATAAATATAATATGATAAAATTCAATATGGACGCTAAAAACTTAAACAAAATTGTTGTGAAAGTATAGAGTTTTTTCATGATTTTAAAGGATCTCTCGCACATTTTATATAAAAAAAAATAACGTCGCTCATTAGCTGCAACTGAAATATGTACTAGTATAGACCAAAAATTTCCCCAGGCAAAATATTCTAAAATCAAAAATGTAAAAGATACAATGAAATGAATGCTATTAGAGTTTAAGAAATGCTTATTTTTGAACACAAATTAAGACATTGAGTTAAAATATATAAATATTTGGAAATATATTTTATGTCACAGTCAAAATGTTAACTCAATTAATGGCTGCGTCAACAGAAAAAGCAACTTGCGACTTGTAAAATTCTTAAATATGATTGGTTTATATATACATTTAGATTCGGTGAAGAACTAAGAGCAAGACTATATTAAAGAGTTTTACAACAGTTGCAGCGCTGCTTTTTCTTAACGCAGCCAATATATACTTACTGTTGTTTGCTATAATCAGTGTACATATTTGTTAAACGTAAATGCGTATACATCGACTAGTAAATATATACATTTATCAAAGTTAACATTTTGACATATACATAATATATATAAAACATGTGCGATTTCTATTTAATGATTATAATTCAAATCCTTTGCGTGCATGCGTGATTTTTGTTTCATCAGCATTAATCCAGATAGCAAAATGTCTGCAGTCTTCTAGCAAATTATCAGCAAGTTCGAATAGAAAATGACGGCAGTCTATCATCAACTGCATCCGCATTAGGCTTGTGTTCTGTTAACATTGCCTGTTGATATAATGTGAAGGCAAATTGTTGGCAGAAACTGAACAGATCCTACTGACATTATCTAACGTTTGCAGATTTTGTTACGTTTTTTCTAGCAATTTATCAACAGTATTATGTACATCTAATTCTGTTATTTTGTTGGCATAATGTAACAGTCATTTAAAAAAATCTGCTTTCTACAGACTTGGCTATCTGGGAACCTTAACTTCCTGAGGATCGTCAAGTTTGTAGACAATATTTACAGTTTTAGAGTGCGGTCATATGGAGTCAAAAATAGCGAAACGAAACAAAAATAAAAGATATGGATTAATCAATAAAAACAATATAGAGTCTCCCAGATAGCAATGTTTTGTCTTGTTGGCATGTTGCTTATTAACTATGTGTCGCTATCAGAATTGCAGCAACTAAGTCCTCATACTTGGCAACTTTAATGTCTTCATGATATTATAACATTGAGTAGCAACTTGCCAACAATTTACCGACAACTTTAAACTCGTCATCATCAAAATTCATACTATTGCCATCATTTTGCTATAATATAATAATATGCAGCATCATACATTGCTATCATATTGCCAACAACGCACGACATTGATGCAGCTGTCTTGCTGTTAAACTGCTGGCAATACATATACACATTGTTGTCTGCATGTTGCTACAATGTATATTTGAAATCGTTGAAGACGAATCTGCGGCCAGTTGCTAACATCATAAGCAATCACAGATTTGTGCGATTTTGCTGAAACATGCTTTGCTATCTGGGCTAATTAATTAATCAGAATCTTTAACATTGTAATTATAATATAATAAAGTACATGAACACATAGTCCTTTTTTGTAACGGCAAATTTTTCAGAATTGGGAACAATTTGGAAATCGAATTCGTATTCGTCCAAGAAAGTCTATGGGAATAATTAATCTCATCTGATGTTTTTGATAATTATATTGAATAGGAGAGCCTCTTTCATAATCTTGATCTCGATATATGTTGTCGAAGTCATGACTTCGAGTGACATTCAAGAGGTTTTAGCCGTCACTGGTTGTTCATTAAAAAATTATTTACGAAAAGAGTTTGAAAAATAACATTTCTGCTATACAATATTAAGTACTATCTTATGATCATCTACGCGAAGTGGGATCTGCCTTATCTCCTCTTTTTGTTTAGTCATACAACTTTTCATGCGAAATGATTTCCAAGCTAATCTACAATTGCGTAAATTAGTTGTAAATGGTTGTGAAATGTTGTAAAGCGAAGTTTTAACCTGCTACTCCCGGTTGTAAAGCGTATTGTGAAAGATGGTTCAACTTGATCTTTCATGATTATGATTATGATTGCGTAAAACGTAAGAATGAATCAATCAGAGTGCCATTTGTATCGTTACCGTCCTTTTTGTCTTGACATATGGAAATGTCGAAGTGTCCTTTTCATCTTTTATTAAGCTTTTTTGTCAATTTTAACAAATAACAAGCGACGACTAAAACTTAGCTCTGGAGATCATTCAGAGTTACGACCTTGACAATATATTAAGTTCAAGATCATCGGTGCAGAGTCCGTTATTCGGTATATTTATCGAGTTTTCTTTGTTGAACAATGTTATCAATTAAAATTGATATATGTGAAATCGGATTATGAATCACATTATGTATGTACAGCCAGTCATAGAAAACTCATGGAACAATTGGTTATTACTTATGGATCTAATCATTTACGTGCTCTATGAGCAAGGCTGAATTCCGAAATACATCGAAAAAAAGTGTTGCAATCTTTCTGTGAGCGGCTGTATGTGTATAAATATAAAATTCTATATTTTTATTTTAAGACAAAGGGTATAGGTATGGAGTATAGAGAATAAGAAGCTGAACTAGACTTTGAAAAATGTGGTCAAAATCAGATTTCTGAATTAGTTTGGTGATGCTCGGTAGGCGGCGTTCGCAAAACTCATACGTTTACGCAACCGAACACACATAATCTAAAAATAGAGACGTTATTCTTTGACATCATGATAAGAAGACATAAATTGTTATTAAAACTGCATGAATGGAGCATTCTGTAAAATTGATATGACCTACCATGTAAACTGTGAGAATGGTGACGTGGAACGAAAGCGACATCTCGATTGAACTAATTCAGATGACCACTTTTGACCACTTTTGACCACTTTTGACCACTTTTTCATCCATGTAAGTTCGGCCTCCTATTCTCTATACTCCATAAGTTTAGCACAGGGCCTACAAGCTGCCGTCTTGTAATACTGAGGCCACGGAGTAATAAGGAGATCGAACTCGAGGTCTGAAAGTGGACTCGAAACATAGTGTAGGAAAATCCATGGAAAATTCGGCAGATGTGATTTTAGTGCCATCACGTCTTGCAGAAAAGTTGGAAGTATTGACTGTCACGTATTGACTAGTCACAAGTCATACGTATGTATGTAGTAGTAGATACATACCTGTGACCACGTGACAGTCAATACTTCCAACTTTCCCGCAAGGCGTGATGGCACTAAAATCACATTTGCTGGATTTTTCATGGGTTTTCCTACACCATGTTTCGAGCCCACTTTTTTGTGACTAGCCGCTTGAATTTGATCTCCTTATTACTCTGTGGCTGAGGCTGACAAGACAGTTTGTAGACCCTGATATAGCGGGTTAAGAAAGAAATTTCGGGCCTCACACGGTCCATTCATCACCACAGGGAGTAAAATGAACCAGATGAATGTTTTGTACAGTTTTTGTACAAAGTGAAAAAAAATGCATTGATTACTTTTTTATAAAAAAAGATTAAATACAAGTTATATACGTTACATTCGGTTACATGATGCAAAAGACACCGTGATAGTTTTGCTTATTATATTTAAAAGTTTTTTCACTGCTTTTTTATTGCAGTTTCCGTGACTCTTCATAACTACATACTATTACATTCAATAATATAACAGTTTCCTAACAAGTTTTATCAAACAACACTCAAATGTTTAACCCTTCACAAAAAATGAAAACCTATCTCAGCAGTCCTATTGCCCTTGTTCTTATCTGAGTTCGGTAGCGCGTTAAAAAGTTTTTTAAGTCCCTGCTTTATTTCTTTAAATATTAGTTTCAAAGGATATCCATTATCTAACAGTAAATCATTAACCTTTCCGTCTTCACTGACAGGATAACATTTTGATCTTGCCTCTTTGGCTGGATAATTTTTTAATATTTTATCTTCAGTGAAGGTAAAGATAAATCTGATAGAAAATTCGCAATTTGCTAGCCAAAAGAATCACAATATAACAGTTTTCATAGAAGTAAATAATTGTTTCAGTCTTTTGTGTCTATCATTTTTTTAAATTTGACATCAGATTCATAATTAGCAATTCAAAGAACCGATAGATATCGATTTTCAAAAATATTCAACAAAAATTCATGCTCCAAAGCGTTATTAATGAGTGTGATATTTTCTTAGTAATTGGTAATCTCTGACGCTCTATATTTCTGAAACCAATCACATGCTCAACATAAAACTATTTGTGATTAATATCTCGTCATAAGCTACCGTTTGACATAAAATTTAATTAAAATCGAGGACCGATAAACAGGCAAAAAATCCTTTTTGCGGATATTCTATTGATGTTCTATGGGCATCTAATAAAGAAATTATAATATTGGGTCATCTAAAAAGTATCCGCGGTTTTTTGTCACTAGATATATGACCATCAACACATATCCAGTGACAAAAAACCGCGGATACTTTTTAGATGACCCAATATATAGGAAATCTGTAAATTTATTTATTGCGAAAAAATCTCAGCCAGATCTCTAAATAACCTTCAAATCACCGAGGTCTTAATAATTTTATAAAGATAAAACGAATTTTGAATTAAATAGTCCTGTAAGTCAGAAGCTTGAAGTCATATTAGGGTAAGATATGTTTATGTGTTTAACAAAGTGAGAAATTGGTTTCTTTGCTTTAAAAAAAATGCAGTAAATGCTGAAATCAATTAAATTAATTTTTCTAAAGGAAAAAAAAATGGAATTTTTGTTTAATCTACGGTTTTAATTTTTTTTCTACGTTCCATCAAATTTCAAAATCTGAAAAAAGTAAGAAATATAATTTATAAAATTTAATTGCTGAATTATTTTAGAAGTGATCAAACATTCAAATCATATAAAAAATGCGATTTTAAAAATTCCTGAATTTTTTAAAAATTTTGAGTTAAAAGTGACAAAAAAATTTTTCACTCTAATCTTTTTAATACTCTTTATATTCATGATTTTTTGGTAAAGATCCGTTTAGATTTAACGAAGAAAAAAATTCCTATTAATAAAAAATCACATTTTTTTCTCAATATCTCGAAATGGTGTGGTTCTTTTGAGATAAAACTTCGTAAAAAATATTCTTTCATCTGAGTGTTCATTTTACCTCCCTGTGATGCATTACGTGCGGGATTCAAAATCCCCTCCTTATCCATTTGTTAATTTGTAATTTTAACTATTGTAAATTCCATTTTTTTTCCTTTAGAAAAATTAATTTAACATTGATTAATCATTTATAATTTGAAAATTTTAGGATGCACATTACGAGAAAATATTATATGACATAATTACATATATAACTATATAATTACATATATAACTATAGCCTTGTAATTAAATGTAGACGAACAAATTTTTTTTAATGCCTATCGAACACATTCCGTTAATATGTATTTTTGTTCAATAGTCGGAAATTAAAATATTTGATGATTTATTCTAATTAAGTTAATGTTTAAATTGTAATTTTATTATAAGTAAAAATATTATTATTAATCTTAATAACATATTAATTATATAAGTTATTATAATTATATACTAATCTAATTATATAGATTTTAAAGAAGTAGAAAAAAATATATTTATTAATGCTGCTTAAGATGTTGTTTAATATTCCGATTACATATTTTACACATTTTTTACACATTTTTTACAGATATCAATATATAACAAGGATGAAGAATGTCAGAATTAAGTAACATTGTTCGACAAAATTGATCTTTTTTTTGTCATACTAGCATGAATAATAATTTCCAACTAATTTCCAAATATTTTTGTTTGCTGAACATGAATCCGTTGGTGAAAGTTGGTTTGGCTATCGTGTCAAAATTTTGAAGAAAAGAAGATGTCGAAGATGTCAAAAATTATTATTTTAAGAGTTTTCAAGATATTATAGCATCGATAACTAATTTGTTTATTATTTAATTTTGTTAATATTATATGAGAATATCAACTTTTATTTTTAAAATACATTTTCCCAAATAGCCAGACGTGGCAGTGCGCATGCAAAGTACGCATGCAAAGGATCCCGCATAAAATCGTAGGATTTTGGACCTCGGTAAAATTGATTGTAATTTTAATATGTTATAGTTCTTGATTCACTGATCAAAAGTATCCATAAGCACAAAGCTTGAAAATGATCGGTTTTTTGTTATAGCCGTTTAAAATTTTATTTTATTAATGCTTCGAAATCAAGTTTCTGTCATAAAAAGATTTTAGATAACAATATGCTATCCTCTCACCATCCTCACTATCACTCTCCAACCTTCTTACTTCGTCTCCATCACTCACCTCCAGCCCATTTTTTTTACGCCCACGCGCGCAATTTTATATAAAAAAATAGCATAAAAATCGAAGTAATCTTCTATAATCATGTATTTAGATTCTGTTAGATTTTTACTTTTCTCATGCGTTTCGTTCGAAATGCGTGAGTTCCCTTACTTCTCACATGCGAGATGCTTGATTATCATGACCTGAATGTTTATTTTCGCGCGTGAAGCACTATATGCAAAAATATCTTGAGCTTACTGAAGTGCAATAACACAGAATAGAAATTCTTTTTCCTCTTTATTTTTTTTGTGCATCCCAAACATGAGAGGTAAGGAGACTCACGAAAATCAATCTCAAACGAATGAAACGCCTATCACGTTCATGTCATTTATTCCGGGTAATTCTTAGAACGAGCGAAAAACTAAAATCATAAGTATACCATGATACATACACACATACGCCCCACGGGCAGCAGTCGAGCACGATCTGTCATTTCAACTTAGCAAAAATTTCTCAGGCATTTCACTGCATCATAACCGTGCTAAAAATTTCAAGCATATCCATATATGAATTTGGACATCTGGTTAAATGTGGTTTCTTACACTGGAAATTCTGTTATATCCAAAATATATTTGGAGTTATGGATAAGTTCTACGTCAATCCTTGTCTGTAAATTTTGTTTTGACGCATATTGGAATTTCAGATAATTCAAGTCGAATTTGCTAAACAAAAATTCCGTTGTGTTCCAATATTTGGAGTTCCGGATATATTCCACGCCAACTCTTGTCTGCGAATCTTGTTCTGTCCGATACAGGGTTGGCCATATTCGACGGAAAGATGTTTTTTTTTTCAATCATGGGAAACGTCGTTACTCGATCTAACATCTCTGTCAAAAGTTACAGTGTTGCCAGATCTTTCCGTCGAATATGGCCAACCCTGTATTTTGGAATTCTAGATAATTCAAGATAAATCCATTTATTATCTGTTTTCAACTGAGTATGAATGCAACAATTACAGATCTATCTTTTATTGGGAAATTTATTCAGAAGTCGTCACTAATTTAAACACAGAAACTTTCATATAAATACCGGATTATTTTATTTCCTGATAAAAATTAGCAAATTTTATGTCGTAAATTCCTTGCAATACTTAACGTATTTGGAATTGTGAATATAAACAGACAACATTTTTATCTGGGAATTCAACTATGCACCATGAAATGGAAATACTTTTATAACCAGATTTAATATTTACTTGGATGAACTTTATGCCAGTTAAAGACTGATTTGTGCATGTTTATCCTGATGTGAGCGTATGTATTTTTTATTTGGACATAACTGGAATTTTTAGCAGGGAACATACTGTAGAAAATGCTACAAAAATTGGACAAAATAATTCAGCATAGATAAAACAAAATTCAATCATTATATGCTGGCACAATATAAACAAAAAATAAATCAAAGTTAGATTTGACATAATGGTTGCGTTCAACAGAACATGACAGTTTTATAATCATTTATTGTTTGTTGAGATAGGATCATTTCTCTTGATTTGAAAGTATAATCCAGTCAGCGCGAAGAAAACTTCCAACAGTTGCAAGATAAACGTTCTGGTGAACGCAACCACCGACGAGATACTATTAAAGATAGCACTTATGATGGAAATTTGCGTGTCTGTTAAAATTTAAATGATTAAGAATAAGAAATCAGTAATACGATATTAATTTCGTGATTTATTAGTTTCGTAGATATGTACATATGTTTGTTGTACCGTTCAGGGTGCCAGCACAGTTTATAGAATTTATGGATCAGCCCCAGTCGTACCGCTCAAGGCGGTACCACTCAGGGCGTGGCGAAATCACAATGATGGCGTTTGGTAAGGGCAGAAGGTTCTGCAATTAATAGGCCAGCGTTCATGGTCAAGAAGTTTTATTGTAGCTTACGAATTCTAAGTGTGTTACAATATTGCATGTCTTAAATATCTCGCAGTAGTGGAGATTCTCAGTAATCATGCTTCCACTTAACTTTCCGGAACGGTCACCTACTTTTGATTACAAAATAGGTGACATACTTTAATTTAATGTAAACACGCATTAATTCGGCCTAATTTATAAACATAAAAGCGTAAGCCCCGAGGTGCTTGAGAATTAATGCGTGGTTGCATTAAATTAAAGTATGTCATCTGTTTTGTAATTAAAAATAGGTGACTTGATTTGTTATGATTTAACTGCTAGTCTGCAGAAAATCCGCAGACGTAGATTTTGGATATGACCTATTTGGATCATAACATCCTTCCCTCGTTGAAAAAAAAACAGAGATTTGACGTTTTTCCGTGAAAATCTCCTTTCTTTTTTACGCGGGAGTGTTACATTCGCCCCGCGATTCTTTTATTTTTTGATAGTATATACAAGTATGCCTTCATACTCGTATTGGAAAATCATCTGCAATTACGTAAATGGGATGCTGTGTTTGGCGTCTATCTAATAATATGGTAGTACTCTATTGTTTAGATTCATATTAATGGTATGTTAAAGTAATTTTAAGATTTTAATAAAATATCTTGTATACTTGATGTATACTTGCTTGTATACTTGATTTTTGAATTGTTTTGCGGTGCACATATCGAGCGTTATTTATTTATATCATTTGTATTATAAAACATTTTTCCTGGATAAATGAACAAATCATTACATAAATATAAATAAATAAATACAATTACCAACAATACTTATATCAATGTATAGCTCGAATTCTCAGGGCACTTACGGAATTATTTTGTTTTTTTTTAGAAAATACAATAGAAATCTAAGAAATAATTGAATTATTCCAATAGGAATATCCATTTCGAATAATGTCGTAATACGTACTCTAATAAACTTTTAAAATTACGTTTGACTTGCTTGACAGTTGATGTCAGACATCACAGACAGATGACAGATGATGATTTGTTCCACGCTTCGAAACAAAGAGAAAAAAGGATACATAGCGGGATCTGACAAAGATGCATAGAGATCAATTGCAACATTATTTATTTTTTCGCAGTTGGGAAGCCTGGATCTACAAATGATACTTCAATTCGCAAAAGGAACGTGGTTTGCCCAAACTGATAGCATATTCAACCCGAGTGGATTTGCACCAACTTAGGTTGGATTAATGACGTTGTATGCTCTCTTATTGGTGGAACACATAACATCAACCAATAGAAGAACATTATTCAACTCAAATGAGAGCAAATCCGTTCGAAAACGCTATGAGCACACCATGGTTTTTCAACTAGGGCTAGTAGAGAGCCTATAATCAGAGTGGCGCCATACGAGAGATGACATCATGTTTTAGCGAAATTCTGCGAGAGAAAAAGAGATATATGGTCTCAATCTATCCAACAGACTGTCAGTTTTAGGGTTAGGTGCAACAGCATTGAACGACATAGATACGTAAAGGTACATTGATAAAAATAAAGTTATCGAAATTATTTTAGAAATATGGTTGGATGTACAATACCGTTTTGTAACAATTCATTAAAAAAAGGATATGTTATGAAAATAATTCCTAAAGAAACACAGAAAACACAGAACGCCGAATGAATTGGTTAAAGAGTATAAATCGCAAATATAAAAATTAGACACCGTCAAAAAATTCATCTGTATGTGAGGTAAAGTAATTTATTTTTTATAAATAATGTATTTAAAATATTAAAATAAAAATGTAACATAAAATATACACAGATTAATTATAATATATGAAGACACGGTAGTGTCTTGGCACTAAGTATAGTCACATTGGTTACGAATTTAATTCTTTCTCTTTTTGTCATAATCTTTTCAATTATATATCATTGCATTGTGAGTCTAAATCAAATAATATGATAATTACGATATTTAATATATAATATTTTATGAAATGGTACATATATAATATCTTTGAATTTTTAATTTCTTTTATTTTATTACAGATGCATTTTGCTCCTAAAATGTGGGAACAGAAAATGGATAATAAACTAGCGCATTTAATAGCGCAAATAATGTGCAATAAATAACGTTTTGTATAAAGTAATGTGCAATATTACAAAATGTACAATATTGCAATAGTACAAAATAAATGAAATTTTATAATAAATAATATTATTTTATATACAATATTTATTTATTATCATTTTTTAATTTGTCACAATTTTTGAGCATTTTTTAGCATGAATTCAAAATTTAAAAAATAATGCATTTAAAAAACTGGAGGGAATGGCTAAACATGGCGGACCAATCACAAGTGATACTCATATGGCGCCAATCTGATTATTTTGTAGGCTACTGGCTAAGACACAAAGATGTTACACTGTGTTCCACTGTAGGCTTGTTTTTCTGTTCCTGCACAAGGATTACACTAGAACTGAACTGAATTGAACTAATGCAATCCAGAACTGACGAGTATAAGCGTGCAGGCAAGGAATAAAAAACGTTTTAAGCCTCGTGAAGTACTGAAAATATGTAAATCGATTTGTACTTAATTGCACTAATTGCTGTAATCATCGACACAATATTACACAACCATACACAGTCCGAGGACTACTAGTCGATTGTGTAGTGTTGTGTCGACGATTACGGCAATTAGTGCAATTGAATGTAAATCGATTTATATATTAATAAATAATTTAATTACTTTAATGTTATGAGGTTATCGTGACAACAAAGAATATGTAATTAAAAGGGTTAAATTATTTATTAACAGTGAAAATATGTGAATTAATTTCCTACGTTTGTGTCAAGATGTGTTAAATAATTAAAAAGAACCCAGTGTAATGTCTCTGTGTCCTAATTGGAAAACAGCCTTATACACTCGTACCTAGCTTTTTGACTGTATCACATGTGTATACGTTGTTGGAAAACATCCCTCCACCATTTGTCAATCCCTTCCACCATGGGTCCGCACACTCCTTCACATGAAAGGGCGCCGGAGGGAGAGGAACGAATCAGATGGAAACGTCATAATACGAAAGAAAAGAAAACTACTAGTATCAGGTCTGCAATAACTTTATTTTTGTCGAACGATTATTTTTCCGAACAGACTCACTAACAGCTCCGAGTACATGGGCATCTCTTAAGATGAAATCACAGTGCGGAAAAGGACTGCGGAATAGAGAATGCATCATTGAAACAATCAATTAGCGCTATTCAGAATAATGCAAAATAACGCTGATTGATCGCTTCTATGACGCATTCTCTATTCCGCAGTCGTTTTGCGCATCGAGTGATTTCACTCTTAGAACGTTTCTTCCCCCCCCCCCCCACATCTATCAACGGCAGCGCAGTCAATAGAAGGGGGCTTTAGGGATGCCTACGGGTAAAACTTAAGACAGATCGCAAAATAGCAGTGCACGTTGTACAGAATGGACATGCGCGAATTACGGTATCCTTCCACTGTCTGACAAAATCGCCACTCCAGTTTTATTTTAAGCGCTGCATGCGAAAGTAATCCTAAGTCCGAACGCGATTTTTTTGTCTCAACTCGATTCTAAATCTAAAAATACCAGTCGTAATACTAAATCTAAAAACATTAATCAAATTTCTAAATCTAGAAATAATTATATTGAGTCATCTAAAAAGTATCCGCGGTTTTTTGTCACTAGATGTGTGTTGATGGTCATATATCTAGTGACAAAGTACTGCGGATACTTTTTAGATCATCCAATAAGTTCTAATTCGTAAGCTCGTAACTTTTCAATTAAATTAGAAATAAATCTGCTCTTGTATATTAACTATTAAACACTGACTAATGTATGGACTATTAAATATCATATATAATAATTAATCCAATTTGAGTTTGCACTTCATGGACATCTCCATTTCCTCGCTAACTCGTTCTAATGTAGTTACGTAGTAATAATGTAACTACTATTAACTCTTTGCGACATAGTATCACACATATGTTATTCCTTTTCTAATATTACATATTACTACAATGAAAAGAACATCAGTCGATAAAAAAAAACCGTGGAAACATTTCTATTATTGACGAAATGTATTTTATAATTAAATAAATTGGAAAAATTTATCCCTTTTTAACACATATATATATATATATATTAGGTGTTGGAATTAATTATTTTTTGAATCATTTTATGAATCTGAAATTAACCTTTGTACGAACGACATACCACGGCTTTCACCCGTGATGTCATGTTTGGCCCAATTTCCTTATCACGAGTCTCACACGATATTGTAAGCGAAAGGATTAATTATACAATATTTTATGGGAAGAAGATCCAGTTAACCTAACCTAATCTACAATTCCAACTTACTGAAGACAACCATATTCCTGGTTAGAAATCGACGCATGCGCACTAAAAATTGGAGACCACATAAAAAGTTAAGTGTCCATACTGTATGTATTTATACTGTGTCTATGGTCAAAATGCGAAAGGAATGCGTATTCAATACATAACTAAGTTACAACGTCACAAGTGAGGATCTGAGAATCGTGATCGAATGTAAATTGAAAGCAATTGTTTTGTTCCAATTCGTGCACATTGCTGCACTTTGTGCATTCTTGTGTACGTTTGTTAAGCAATTGAAAAGCATCTAATGTTATCTTAGAAATAAAAATAGCGATCTCGCGAAATTCTTTTTGTTTTTATCACAATGACAATAAATAACGAGAATGAATAGCTTAGGTTTAAATCTAATTTTAAGAATGGGTTGTATATGCACTAAAGAAATTATTACGATAAACTCAAGGAAATATAAAGTTTGTGAACACCTTGGAGATGGGCAAGTATATATTAAACAACTCATACACGATTATTTGTGGTTAAAAATATAATCTCACATGATTTATTGCATACATAATATATGTTTTATAACAGTGTGTATATAAATTATTTTTAAACAATTATATCTAAACTTATTCAATACAAGAAAAACAAGATTTTCTTTATGCAAAACAATATTTACAGTATCTTGTATAGAACAATAACTTTTATAGAAAAATTAATAATAGAAAAATTAATAATAGAAAATTAATAAAAATGTGTGACAGCTGGTAGCACAAATAAGGTTTACATTATGTTTCTAGTGGATTTAGCACAGTACTTTTAGTTGAAGATATTGTCACACATAAAAAATATGCTATTAAGAAAATTATTTGTCATGGACCAGAAGATCAACAATTAGCAACAAAAGAGGTTGAATATTATAAATTGATAAAACATCCAAATGTTATAGAATGTTTAGATTCAACTTGCAAAGGTACTGCAGATCCAATCGTGAATACAACAAGCGAAATATTAATTGTTTTACCATATTATCATGTAAGTAACTATGATTTTTAAAAAATATATTATTTCACATGTAATACATTTTATAATAAACCAATTTATTTTATTGTAATTTTAGAAAGGAACATTAGCTAATGATTTGGAACGACGAGCAAAGAATTGTGATTATATGAATCCTATAGATATCCTCAGCATATTTTTACAGATATGTGAAGGCGTAAAAGCATTTCATGAAGCTAAACCAGAACCTCTTGCTCATAGAGATTTAAAAACTGCAAATATAGTGCTTAACGATGTTGGAATACCTGTTATTATGGACTTGGGTACATTAAATTTTATTATGGACTTGGTTAGGTGGCATGAGTGAAAGCATGTGTGTTTGAAAAGAGATGAAACACTTTTAATGTTTTCAGGACAATAAATTATGTAGGTAAGATGATTATGAATAAATCAGATTGATAGGAGGATATAGAAGTAGAGAAAGTGTAGGAGAACTAAGCTATAAAGTAGGAAGGTAGAATAGGGGTATTAAAGGAATAGATAATAGAGAAAGATTAAGATTATAATAGAGAAAGATGAAGGTAACGAGAAGATATAAGTAAGGCAAGTAAAGAAATTAATTATAGATATATCAGAAAAGGACAAGAAGGCAGCATCTTAAAGCCATGACACAAAAAAAGAACTTAAGACGTAAAACTTAAGGAGTAAGTGTATCGACCAATCATGAGCTTTTTACAATATTACCTAAGTTTTAAGTCTTAAGCTGTAAAAAATTGACCAAATCACAATCAAATGTAAGAAAAATAATCAATTATGGTTGATCAATTTTTTATGGCTATTTACAAAAATGAAAAACTAATAACGTTATAAATTATATTAAAAGTTATAATTTAAAAAATAAAAAGTTATAGCATTATAAATTACTAATATAAATCAAGTAGTGTTGAATCAAGGTCCATTATGGATGAATCAGCCCATGAGATAAAGCCTTTTGGAGCCAAATACAAGATATTGATGTGCAATAAAATTTATTTATTCACATATCTTAAAGTTAAATCAATCAAATCAATCATACGTTTCGATTTCTGATCCTTTTCAATATCATATTCATTAAACGAAATCAATAAACTTCCCGGTGCACTGTACAATGATAATTAAAACATTAACTATATAATTATATAATATTAATATACTACAAAAATTAATTAATAATCTACTATATTAAAAATCGTAAAAATAAATTTATGGTTAGATCTTGATCTTACATGATTTTTGTTAAGAAAATTGACATGTCATTAAGGATCAAAACATATGATTGATTTGATTGATTTGACTAACTAAGATATGTGAATAAATAAATCTTCATATGTTTTTTATTTTTGTTAATTTCGAGTGTAACTTTAGGAAAATAATCATAAGATTTCATAAAAAAATGGGAAAATTGAAAAATTAATTTTCTTTTACTCACCTTAGATGTATATATCCTTTTGAGTCTGAAGCCATAAGAAATTGATCAGTCAAGTATTTTTCTTACATTTAATTGTGGGATTTGTGATCATTTAGAATATTAATTTTACGTCAATTTTCTTATTCTCTCATTCTCCTTATTCTTGTCTTTGTCTTATCTTGGTAAAAAATTTTTCATGCATGAATATGTATAAACATACATAAATATTCATAAACATGTATAATCATATAATATGTATAATCATGAAATATGTCCATATATGTTCATACATATATGTGTTCCATGTATGTTCCTCTTTCTTTTGTAAAATTATTTTTTAGTACAATATAATAGAAATAATAATAGTAATGTGAAAATATAAAAATGTAAAAAATAATGGTATAATTTTTGCATTGTTTATTTTAGAAAAAAACAAGTTTGGAAAAATGTAAAAAAAATGGTTTATATATAATTATACCTAAATAATTTTTTTATATTTCTTTAAACTTGATTTTTTTCTAAAACAAATAGTGTGAAAATTATCCTCTTAAATATTTTTTATGTGTTACATTACTATTATTATTTCTGTTGCACTAAAAAGTATTAGGTGTTGGAATTAATTCGTAGCGTTTTACAAGTGATGGGAAGTACTTTCATTAATGTATTTTTTAATGCTCATGTGAAATAAATAACATTCTTTCATTAAAAAACGCTACGAATTAATTCCAACACCTAATAATTTTATAAAAGAAAGAGAAATATATGAACATGTATGGACATACGAGGACATTGAAAAGTTTTGAGCCTCAAAACTTAATAAAAATGGCATTACTCGTCAAAATCGTCTGATACTACAATTATTTATGTTTTGCAAGATATCTGAAAATTATAGCCAAGTTTTGGATGCTTAGTTGTTGTTTGAGAGTCATTTGTGCCAGTCGATGTTAGTGTTTTCCTTCGATGAAAATCTCCGAACTTTTAGTTCTAGCAAACAGGAAGAAGTTATTGGGGATCAGATCTGATGGATACGGTGGATACGGTGGACGAACTGCAATTCGTAAATTTTTGTTATCGATATTCGATTTTTTCTATTTTTAAAATGATAACAAAAATACTGACATCGATTGGCACAAATGACTGACAAACAACAACTGAGCATCCAAAATAGCTACAATTTTCACAGGTATCTTACAAAACATGTACACTCAAGAACTTCGATTCTTTCTCTCGGAAATTTTCACAAATTGAAAAATGACCACTTTTCTACATTAATGCTCATAGTCCGTGCGCGATTAACGATACGACTAAAGCTGTGGTCAAAGTCTCGCTACAAATGCTTTAAAGCATTTTATGGATCAATTAGAAGAAAGAATTTTACAAATTAATCAGTTAAAAAAACACTTTGAAGCGTTTGCAGCAAACGCAATCGCGTTGACCGTACCCTAAATCTTACGTCCTTTTACAAATTTGACGTAAAAACGAAATAATCTGAATTTTTGAAAGTTTTAAAAAAGTAACCGAGGGAAAGAATCGAAGTTCTTGGATGTACGATTGTGATACTAGAATGATTTTGACGAGTAATGCTATTTTCAGTTGAGGCTCAAAACTTTTCAATCGAATCTCGTATTTCATATATGATTATATATGTTTATGAATATTTATGTATGTTTATACATATTTATATTCATGCATGAAAAATTTTTTACCGGGATATGTGACTGGTTACTCGCATGCGTATATATACATGCGTATGTGTATCAGGGAATGAAAAGTTACTTTTTAAAAGTAACAAGTTATAGTTATTCATTACCGAGTAGAAAAAGTAACAAGTTATCGATTTTTTAAAGTAACTCGGATTTTTTAAAGTAACTTTACAGTTACCGTTGCTTGAGAAAGTAATTTTTCGTTACTTTTTTGTTATTTTTTTTTTAAATTGACGATCGCCAATCACAGTGAACAGGCCTAGAGGCTTCTCTAGTCTCAAGCGCTATGCACTATAAAAAATTATCGTGTAAAATTACAACTATTATACTGGATAATTTTGAGATCTATAATATTTGTACTATAATAGTTGTAAACGTCTACACGTGTAAATTTGTAATATACAAATAAAAATAATTTTCTTGTTTGTAATTAAGATTGTGAAAGTACAATTACAATGTGTATGTGTAGTTACAGAAACGATAATACGACAATACATTTCGCATTATATATTATACATTTAACAGCAATACGCGAAAAATTTCTGCTAATATTACTAAAATTTGGACTTACAGAAAATATTCAAAATATCCTATTTACATAATTTTTGTGGAATTACATAATTTCTGTAAAATTGCATGACTTTTTATATTTATAAGACTAATCGTGTAATCTATTTTACATCTATTATATGTGTAAATTTACGAAATTTTTTTACAGTGTAAGTAGCTTGTGTCATATCGTGTCCAATCATGTGCAAAGTAACGATAAAAATAACTGTAAAATTCGTTACCGTTACCGAAAAAATGTATCTTTGTTTCCGTTACAGTTATCAAAGAAAAAAAATGACGCAGTAATGTTATCAAAAAAATATTTTGTAATTGTAACTTCATTACAAGTATATATGTATGTATGTGCGCGCGCGCGCGCGCGCGCACACACACACACACACACACATTTTATATATATATATAACGAATTACTTCCATTCCCTGGTATCTATTGCACATAAAAGAAAGTATCAAATTATCTTAAGGAGATATAGCGGCATTCAAATTCTATGATTTCAAAGTGCTATATTTTTATCTGAATTGATTTTATGTGAATATGGCAATGAAGATATTTGTTCAGAATCAAGAAATACAACATATCTCAAAATGGACCAATTTAACCGGGGTTATTTTTCCATGTAAAACGTGTTGGGTCCTTTACAGTGGAATGGAACAGCGCAACCAATCATAACTCCGCAGTCATTATTCTATTTTCTTTTTTGCGGTTATGATTGGTCTCGCTGTTCCGTTCCGTAAATTTCCTCTCATGGGATGCCAATCTAAGATAGGATATGTACGTTAGCCTAATGTTTCATGTGTCGTACGACAAAAATTTCAAGTTTGTTGATTGACTGCAGGATAGAAAGATCCGAGAATCTCTCTATCTTATTACAACCAATTAACAAGCTTAAAAAGCCTTGCCGTAATCTATGACACATGAAATATCAGCCAAAGAATATGCGATAAATGAAGTAGGAACACATTGCAATATGGGTAAAGGAAAACAAACAAGACAGGATATAAGCAGAGGAAACTAATGGAAACTAATTTGAAAATAAAAAGTAGAAAGTTAATGGTGAATAGGAACGATAAATATACAGTATTTAGATAATGTGCTCTTGATTAATTATGGCAATGGCAATGGAAATAGGAAGAGGCTAAGAAGAGGAAGAAGAGTTGGATACAAAGTAAAATGAGGAGACGTGGGTTAATATGCCAGACAAAGATGAACCAGAAAAAGAGGGAAGGGGGACAAAAATTTTACAAAAAAAGAAAGATATATAGAAGAAATTGCAAAGATTGACAAGAGTTTAAACAACCGTGTAGGGGGCAATGGGTTGAAAGGAAAAAGAAAATGAAAGGAAAGATATATGATGAATTAGAAAGAAAAGAGAAATACAAATTTACATAAGATGAAGAAATAAATTGAAGAAGAAGAAAAGGAAGAAAGGAATATTAGGAAGAAAATAAAAGAAGCATGATAAGAAGATGAGAAGAAATAGTACAAGGAAGAGAATGTTTGGAAATACATTGCTTAAAAAAATTAAGAGATCACTTTTTCTCAGTAAATTCTTGCCCGTTTTTAAACTGTGACTTCTCAGAAAATAATTAACGTAAAAAAAAAGAGATTAAAAGAGGATTTTATAGGGTAAATTCTCTACTGTATGGTACCTTTGTACAATTTTTACTCAGTTTAATATTCAAAGGCGTGGCTAGTTTTGAATAGGATCGCAGTTCAGATACCTAAAATCTTCAATTTGTAGTCTTCCATGGGCTAACAAAAAAATTGATGAACATAATCATCACAAAGTATGGACTTTCAAATAAAAAAAGACTTTATTCTATGCCGATTATTTAATGAGATATGATCATTTAAAGTGATCTGTAATTTTTTATGATTTCAACATCATTGACATTTGCGTATAATTTAATAAAATTAGATTGAAAAATCATCATTTTGATAAAGAATCAGCACTTCTCTGCACGAAAATATTCGGAAGGCTAATTCAGAAAAGAAATGCATGTTGAGACGAGCCTTGTGTAAGAAATATACGAAAAAAATCGAATAGTTACAAAAAGCACATTTTTCGTTTATAAAACGAAAGATATAGGATGCTTTCCAATTGCTTAACACATCTTAACACAAATGTACACAGAAATGCACAAAGTGTATCATTGTGCATGATTCAATTAGAACAGAATGTGTACGCTGTGCATGGTTGAGATCCGTTTCGAATAGTTAGATTAAATGTAGCTTTTTCTGCCTATATTAAATAAAAAAAAAAAATAAAAGTGCCGACCGACTTAACATCTTCATAGTCGTAGTAACATGTAATTGTCACTAGAAAACACAAGCTTACATAGCCCTCGACTGAGTATAGATGTATAGCGTTGTGTCGATGATAACGGACAATTGGAACGCAACTTGTCGCCGTGTATATGAAAGTGTCTAGGGATATTGCAATTGGAAAGCCATTGATTGTATGAAAAAAAATTCAGTATGAAAAATGTAGGTATTAGAAATATTTACAAAATGAGACATGCAACATTAAGATCGGTATATTAGTTAAGTAGAAAAAAAATAAAAACCGAAAAAGGCCTTCTTTTCACTCGCTCTCTGTTCATCGATTTAAACGCAAAGTTTCGAAATTCTCGTAAAATGTAGCCCTCGTGATGACGAAAAAATCTACCCCTGAACGAGACTGAAATGTTTATGAGTTTTTGCAAAAAACTATTTTTTTTACTAAAAACTTGTCTATAGAAAACTTAATTTCTTCAACTTTGAGTAGTCGCACATCAATTTATAGGAGCGATTTTTCTTTTTCAAGAGTTTTACTATCTCGTACACTTAATAACAAAACAATTTTTTGTAGTTAAACTATTTTGAAACGACTTTGAAAAGTGGGTATCTTTTTTTCATATAAAAAATGGAATAATTACGTTAATATACATCATATCAAATAATCATGTGAAACATTCGACAGCTGACATTTTTCTACGAATTAAAAAAAAAGATTAGCCTCCGATTATTAGGAGCCGAGATAACAATTTTTTTTTTATCACTAATTTTTAAGATTAAGAGTTTTGTCTGGTACCAATTTGTTAACGAAAATTTGAATTTGCTGTTAAAAATTTTCGAATTTTTTGTTGTCCGAAAAGTTTATTTAAAACCATTGGAAAATTGAGGAATACGCGCTGAAGTAGCGTGCCGGATGGGGTGGGGGAAGTCGATGAGCGGTTGAGTGAGGAAGACAGGGCCGCTCGGCGACTCGCGCGTATCTGATTTTGTGCGTTAAAATTTGCTAAAGTTACATTTTCTCAGCAATAAATTGACGTAGAAACATGATTTCCCTTTAATCTAGGATAGCTCAATGAGATGTAAATAAATAGTTTAAACAAATGTTTCATAAAGTAATTGTAAACATGAAATTTTTAGTTTTTCACATCTTGAATTTTTATTTTTTCGGTTTATTATTAAAAAATCACGTTTGAGTATGAAGTGTATGTCTGATTAACAAATTTAAGTCACATTAGCTGTGTTTCTTTATTTAATATGCTGTAAAAAGTGTTCAATTGGACAATTAAATGTACGGAATTATCAGTACAAAATGTTTTTGTGAATTTTGATTGCAAATATGACATATGTAAACAAATAATTAATAAATAATTTGCCAAATATTAGCGTAAGTATTGAACAGCTGTAAAATATACTTTTCCTATAACATTAACTTTCGCAAATATAAATAAATTAATATTATACGAAAAGTATATTTTGCAACTATGCGCATGCACGCACAGACATGATGTGCAAAATCCGACCAAGCAACCTTCCCATCGTGCACATTGGATTATGAAAATGTCGGTACTGAAATCGTAAAAAATCAGGGATTGCTTTAAATCACCATATCTTGCTAAACGATCAGTAGGACAAAATTTTTTTCCATTTGGAATTGCAAAGTCCATACTTCGAGATGATATCAATACTTATGTTCGTCACAGACAAATTTTTTGTTTGTCTGTGGAAACGTAGACGGAGACATCTTTATGGAGAATATGGAGCTTTCCATATCCATAACTGTAGATGTTGAATTCCATTCCCCAAATTCGGGGTATTTAAAAAAAGTATATTAATTTGTGACAAATAAAAAATTTTGAGTAATTTGATAAAAAACAGTATTTGACTAGGGTGTATACCATATGTAAAAATATATTTCGCACATATAATAAAAGAGATAAAGACCCGTATTCAGAACGCGCTTACAACGATGTTATCGATAAAAGCGCGTTCTGAATACGGGCCAAAATGTTTGTGTTATTTTGAAATTATTCCCCTCCTCTTGTTTGAATGAGATACTCTACACCCAGAAGTCAAAAGTCTTCATTCCTGCGCAAAGAAGAGTGCAAATTTCAAGATTTTAGATATCTTATATAGATTGTTATTCAAAGTTCACCACACTTTTGAATATTAAATTGAATAAAAATTGAACAAAAGCACCTTATAATAAAGTTTGCCTTGTCTTACTTAAAAATCTTTTCTAATCTTTTTTTACGTTAATTATTCGCTGAATTTTAAGAATGATCAAATATTTATTGAGAAAAAATGATCTAATTTTTTTTAGCAGTGTATAAATAAGAAAGTTAAAAAAGGTTTAATAACGAAATAACACCTGCAGAAGAGAATGGAAGAGTCACTTCACGGAGATATTAGGAGAATTGGTATCCTGTTTGAGTGATAATAAATATAAAAAATATAATAAATATAATAAATATAAAAAATTGGGGAATCAAGAGGACACGGAGATAGATAGAGTGAAGAAAGAATGAATGAATGAAAATTGGAGGTCGTACTGAGACAACGAGTAGGAATTTAGCTGTATGTATGTATATGAATAAATAAAAATTAGAACTAGATAGAAATAAAGGGAAAAAGATAAGATTTTTAAAGAAAGAAAAGCCAGAATTAAAAGAGATAAGGAGAAGATAAGCAGAGGTATATTGTAGATACCTAAAATAGGAATAACGCGCGCGTGACAAAATATTGTATACACATTGAGATTGGTATGTTAGATTTAAAAATTAGTTAGCATAAGGTATAAATGGATGTATGAAAATAATGTAAAAAGGGAAACCAAATCACTTTCTCAGTTTGTTACGCTAAGGTTCTAATATCAAATTTTATTATATTTAGTATAGTTAGTAAATATGTATGAGAATTTATCATTAAATATAAGATAATTCTTTAGGTTCTGTAGCAACTGCTAGAGTTAAAGTATGCAGTACTCAAGCTGCGCGGACTTTACAGGACTTAGCAACTGAAAGATGTTCCATGCCATATAGAGCTCCAGAACTATTTAATGTTGAAAGTTATTGTATGGTTGACGAACGAACAGATATCTGGGTAAGAAGCATTTACGCTTGCCTTAATGTAAACGACATATGCTTTGAATGTGATATGTATCTTTTTTAGTCATTGGGGTGTATACTGTACGCATTATGTTATTTTAAATCTCCTTTTGATACTGTTTATGAACGAGGCGACAGTGTAGCTCTTGCTGTGATGAGTGCGCACGTAAAGTTTCCAGAAGATACTCCATATAATGAGGTTGTAATCTATTATATATTATGCTTCTTAGGTCTAGCCATTGTTAGTATCTCATTTCTCTCACGCTTCATAGATTTAAATTTCAAAACTTTGTTTTTTTTTTATTTTGAATATTAATATGTGAATTCATGAATTGGACACAATGAAGCATCTTATAAAATGTAAATTTTGAGGATTTCCTTTAGCTTTATTTTTAATTACATTATTAAACGTTTAATGTTCAACATTCCATACAGTACTGCATATCCAGAATGTTGCCAGAACATTATATTTGAAATCTGAAATATTCTGATAATAATTTTAGAAATATTCCGACAATGTCAGCAGAATGTCTTATGTACGCACCTGGCAATATTCTAGAGACATTCTATATAATATGCTAGAAATGTTCTTTACTATATAGGGTGAGTGAAAAATCTCTGAAAAGGACCAGTGAAATATCTCGAAAACTAAACATTTCCGAAAGAAATGTTTTCTACAAAAATTGTAAGGATTTAAACTATCTATTCACTGATCTGATTAATCTGACTTTGGATGACATCGCCAAGGTCAGATCAAGATCATATCGATTTTTTTTTAATGGTACATCCTATTTTTGATTCCAGAATCTAATAGCTAGTATCAAAAGCTTTTCAAAACACTGTAATAAAATTATTTTTAAATCAAATAACAAATAATAGAATTCTTAGTTTTTTAAAAGATAATACAAAGATGTATAGGGCACATAAGAGTCAATGTAATTAAGTATAAATGTAAGAACTATAATATGATATATTAAATCTAAAAAAATTCTATAAACAATATATTGTAAAACGCACATGTTACATTACATGTTTCGGCTCTTGGATTAAGCCATCCTCAGATAATACAAAATTCATAACCTTAAAATTTATTTTCGTCGTCATAGAAAAATCGTGAAAATTTTCCAATTTAGCAATATTGATGAATACTTCACGGCGACCATGAATTACTTGCAAGCGATTTATTGACCGAGTGTTTGGAATTTCTCTCTCATGATATTTTAATTAAAAAACATATTTGTTAACCAATAAATAAAAATAAAAAATAAAATTAAAATCTGAATAAAATAAAAATCTTTTAAAATGTTATCTACTTATAAATTCTGTAAAAATCAAGTAAAAACATTATCTCAATAAAACACCAACGTGATCGCAGTTATCATTTCTTAAGAAGAAATATTTCGTTAAAATCCTCGGAACAGTTCCTTTCTTACACTACCGTTTCATCCTGTTGTGACAATAAATCAAGCTCCTTCATCCACAAAATTAATATATCCGAATCCCTTCTTAAATAATGAAATTTCATCTTCTCTTTCCTTTGCCAGAAACAAATGGTTTGTGAATCTCTCTTCTGAACATCCATTCCGAACGATGTGCAGAGTTTTTTACAATTTGATAAGAACTTTGTGTTATCAAATAGAAATAAAAAAAAACATCATTTTTGACTGCATTAAGAGTATAACACTCGAAAAAATTGTCAATTGTTAAAAGGATTGATATCACAAATCATTCTATACCCATATTTAATAACCTAGTTTCCTTTCTTCTTTTCACAACCACTGACACAAAATTATTAGAATTAGAAACTGTCACAAAAGGTTTTTCAAAATTAAATCCTGACATAATATTCACACATACTGACAAGGGTAATGTCACTGTAGCCCTTGAAAAAGATTTTTATAAACATTAATTCTATCAAAACAATCTTACATTGATTATTAATATACTAATAGGGAACGATTATCCCCTCAAATTCATTTTTGACACAATCAATGTTAGAGTCAGAAGCATTTAGCGTAAAGGAGCGGTAGTACGTGATTTCATGAACAAGAATGATGAAACAAGGGATGTTACATCATGGTTTATTGTGCCTTTTGTACCATCGATAACAGAGAAATTCAAAAAATTTAATAGAGAGGATATTAAAATTTCATATTATTACTCGAAATAAATTGAGTAAGTTTATTAAGGTACAAAAGGATGTTAATCTATTAATTGCCTCTCAGATAGTGACAGTCAGCCTTACCGCTAACATATCTTTCAAAAAATTTTTTCTGAAAGATTCGATTTGTATAGATTTCAAGTTTTAATATAATGATAGACTGTGTATTACATTGTATTATTACTATCTGACTGCTGTCTCTTATATTTTACACAATTTTATGATGAATTTGACGAAGTATTTTGTTGAAATGATAAACAATCACGTTGATGAGTATTTTATTGAGATGATGTTTTTCCTTGGTTTTTACATAATTTAAAAATAAATAATATTTTAAAAGATTTTTATTTTATTCAGATTTTAATTTTATTTTTTATTTTTTATTTATTGGTTAATAAATATGTTTTTTTAATTAGAATATCATGAAATTCTGAACAAACAGTCAGTAAATCACTTGCAAGTAATTCATGATCTCCGTGAGGCATTCATCAATATCGCTATATAAATTGGAAAATTTAATCATAATTTTTCTATGATGAAACGAATTTTAAGATTGTGAATATTATCTGAGGATGGTTCAATTCAAGAGCCGAAACATATAATGTAATGTGTTTTACAATGTGTTATATATATAGAATTTTTTTTATACATTTACCCAATAAACGAGAATGGATTGAAATGGATTCAAATTTTCAGAAATAGGAATTCATGAATGTTAAAATGAATCCTTTCCAATCTTGAATGCATTTTTAAGAATTGCATAGAGCATATCTCTATGCCTTTCAATCTAAAAATAATATTGGGTCATTTAAAAAGTATCCGCGGTTTTTTGTCACTAGATGGTATTGATGGTCATATATCGGGCAACCGATTGTGTCAAACGAACGCGCGTCTGAAAGATGACATTTTAGGTTAGATTTTTTGTAAACAAAGTTTGGTGATTCATCAATCGTGTCAAAAGTTATATTGGTTTGAAAATGAGTGAAATATCTGAAGAAATATGCTATGTGATGCTTTTTTACTACAAAAAAGGCAAAAACGCAGCACAAACATGCAGACAAATTTGTGAAGTTTACGGCGCGGATGCTGTAAGTGAACGCAGGACGCAGGAGTGGTTTGTTCGATTTCGTTCTGGAAATTTTGATATCAAAGATCGACCTCGCTCTGGTCGGCCAATCACTGAAAAAGTCGATAAAATTTTGCAACTGCAAGCAAGACTGGCATGTGAGCTATCAGGAGATAGCCACTGCACTAAGAATCAACCATATGACAGTTTGGAATCATTTGAAAAAGGCTGGCTACGCAAAGAAACTCGATGTTTGGGTGCCACATGAATTAACGCAAAGAAATTTGATTGATCGAATTTCCATCAGCGAAACACTACTAAAACGCAACGAAATCGACCCATTTCTGAAGCAAATCATCACAGGCGATGAAAAATG
>NW_011626980.1:335372-397235 GCF_000204515.1 Acromyrmex echinatior
TTTTTTACTTAACTAGCTCTCTAGGTTGTGAAAAGTGTATCATTTTTTCAAAAATATTTTCCCCATAATTTATTAAAACCAAGAATCAAAAACTTTTATGCATTTTATAATTTGATTAATTATTATTTTATTATATATACTAATATTATTAATTAATATTATTAATAATTATTTAGTTATATTAGTAAATAAACCAAGGAACAACATTCATTATTTTCTTATACTATTTATTATATTAGTATCACAAAATACAATCACGGGAAGAAGCAATTTTTTGCACACACATTTCGAAAATACTAAATTTCTTATTGCTAACGCTGTCTCAATTTCTTAAAACTTTATCTTTGATAACGGACAAACTCGATTTGCACAGACTTCACGTTATTTAATGCAAACTACTTCATTTTTTGGAAATGAAAAATATTTTACTGGAAAATTTTTCGTTTTCCGATAATAATTTTTCCAGTCTTTTACTGCACATTTCATTTTAATCTATAATCAAATTATGACTATGAGTATGTCTATTTACAAAATACAATCATTTTATAAATTTTAGACGATAAATTTTAGATAAATTACAGACATACTCATAGTCATAATTTGCGACTATTGCTGTTCGCTCACAACGCTTTAAGCGTCGTTTCATCCTTGTTGTTTATTAAATATTAAACAAGGACAAAATCACTCGAGGCTGACGTAACTTGTTGACAGTCACTTGTTTATCCCCTTTTTTCTATATCTGCGTACCGGATAATCACCGAACGAGCATATCCTTATTTTTATATCATTGTTGTATTTATTTCCAATGCTTGTTGTTAATCCCCTTGTCACATTCTAACGTTCAATTTTAAATGACCCTGTTGAAAATTCTTGTAAGTTTTTTGTACCAGATTTTAAAAGAATTGTATGTGATCAATCAAGATTACTAAATGGACGTACATGATCATATACGAATCTCATATAATTTATTCATGAATCTCATCAGTAATCTTTAATGATCTTAGGAATCTGAAATGAATCGTACACGACGATTTATATCGCAATGAAAAGATCTTGCCTTAGCCTTATAAGAAACTTTTAAAAAATAGTTTCTTTATAGGATTATCTAAGCATATGGTATTAATTATTATATATGATTTTGAAATATTTCATGAAAGATTATCAGTCTTAGAAAACATATAGTTACTAGAAATAATTTATCTTTCAAATTGGTAAATCTGACATGAATCGTATACAACGATTTATATCGCAATGAAAAGATTTTGCTAATCTAATAAGATATTCTTAAGAAATAATTTTTTTACATGATCGCTCCAAAATAATAAAAGTATCGATCATCCCACTAAACGAAATGGAATTATTGAATAAACAGAAACTGGATTGAATATATGAAATGAAAAAGAATTAAGAAAGATTAAAAAATTTGTTAGAATACTGAAGATGAATGAATAAAAGATCGAAATGTAAATTATCACTGGCTTAATGAACTGATAAATTATAATTTCGCTATAATAACTGGCACAAGCATTTTATGCTTCTTTCCCAAATTGATTTAATCGAGAAGCCGTTATTCAATTTGTATAAAAAGAATTAATTTTTAGCCAAAATGAATTCTTTTAAATCCCAACTCCTTGCTTGTCCCATTCTGTTTTATTTACTTAGATACGAGCAATAAATCACACAAAATTCTAATAGTATTTTTGTAATATTTTCATAATGACACTCCAGTTATATTCTTGCCAGATTCACGTTCCATGCGCGCAAAATTCACGTAACCTGCGCGTAAGATTGGACTCAAATTCATGTAAGATACTTATAAGACTATTCATATAACATAGGTGTAAGATTCATGCAAAATTTACCTACAGGTATCGTATGCGATATATTCTTATACGATCTTATATGTTCCTGTCCGAAATTCGCATGTGAAAATTTTCTTGGAAGATTTCACAAGCATTTTTTTTGTAAGAATTTGCAGCAGGGACGTCATATCGTACACGAATTCATATTACGAAGAACGATATGTATCTAATATACAGTGCAACTTTCATTTAATTGTATAATTGTGAATCGTTATTTCTTTATTTTTTCGTTTTCTATTGAGGTGAGTCATTTAATTTTATTATTTGATGTTTTTCTTGCTTTATAAATAATAAAATTGATGTAGCGTAATGAATGTTGCATTTCTGCCAATGTGACTGCAAATGACTTGCTCTTAATGGAAGATTTTTGGTTTTATATTCGCTAAGGAAGACTCCAAAGGGAGCCAAAAGTTCGAAATATTATAAAATGAACTATCAATTGAGGATTATCTGCTTCTCCTATCTCTTCACTTTTATATCAGCGTATAACTCTCATTAGTCTCATCTGAACTTTTATTTTTTATTTTATTTACACTGTCTAATTTACATTGTTTCGAACGAGTTTTCTGTGTGTCAGAGATGAGTTGTTCGTTTGCTGATCATTTTATTCGGCGAGTCATTCAAATTAAGAAAAAGAAGAGGTGAGTGACGAATGGATTGCAGTGGATTTATATATTTTACTGAAATAAAAACGTGAATTTCTTGTGTAATCATTATAACTTAACCTATTTGTTACTTAACCTATGTGTTTGTTGATTACATTAGAGCTACAATACCTGGCTGTGTAACAAGTTATTGCACAAACTCTATCAAAAAGAGTTTTAAGACATATCGTTTTCCTCGAGATCCAAAAAGATGAAAAATTTGACGACAAGACTGATCTTCATATAATAATTTAGTGTTATGTGAAATTAGTAAGAATTTGCTTTGTGATTTTTTAATATAAATAAATTATTAAACGATGTATATTGTTCCAAGTACATTTTAATGCAAAAATACGGACTGAATCGAAGATTGGAAACGGCAAGTGTATGCTGAAAAAAGATGCTATTCCAATTGTGTTTGGTAAACTCGTACTTCAGGATATACAGGAAGATGCACATAGGATATATTGATTTATTTTGTATTATTATGTAATTTTATCATCACTGATAATATTTTGGATGTAAATTGACAAATTGTATATATACTATAATAAAGTACTACTATGTATCTAATAAAAAATTAAATATACTCCTAAAAGAGATAGTTATATAATACTCCTAAAATCCTATTTTTAAGCTTATTCATTTTAATAGTATTTATTTTTAAACAAATTTCACTATCATTCTATTTATATTTACCTCTGATGTCATTCTTTTTTAATTTATTTATTATAAAATCAATCAATGACTACATTTACATTCCCTTAATCGGATTTAATAACATCCGTAGTTATGAAACTGACCAATAATCGTTCCATTCTTCTGAGGAACAGCTATGATAACAATTTCATAATTATGTATGTCATTAAACCCAATTAAGGATACTGTGTAATCATTGGTTCTTTCCGTTTGCGAGGAATGATCTCTCAGCAGATAACGGTTACGTTCTGCTAAACGCACCCGTTGTTATATGTACAATTTCAGTTTTACACTTCAGGTTATGTTTCAAAATTTACTATCAGTACAAAATATCTATAGTTTACGTTATGTACACTATAAATTTTAATGACAGATAAATTTTAGAACATAGCAGTTTTATACTTCACATTTGAAAATGCGCGCATGTTTCGATGCGTTTCCGATTTTGTCTTCGCGTTGGCCGTATCTTATTATACAGGGTGTTTTTTTAAGCCCGATAAATTTTTTTAAGCCCGATAGAACTTAAAATTGTAAAAACTAACACAAAAATTAAATTATAATCAAAAAATTTTTTTAGTCGAAAGATCAATGCATGGCACTAACATTTGAAAATGATTTCGGGCATATGGCCACCGCGGCTGTTTAATTTAATTTTTTGTTTTATTTTTTACAATTTCAAGTTCTATCGGGCTTAAAAAAACATCCTTTAGGTCCTCTACTTATAAGTACTCTACGACTGATCTTCCTCAGTCACCTGGCGTACTTGGAGATTTTCCTTCCATAATTAGTTTCTGCAATTTGCATACGATATAACAAATAGAACGGCATCGCATTACAAAAATATACGAAATTATACGACCTACGTGTCCAGGTTCCCGGGTGAAGCGGCTGTCAGTCTATTATAGTACTTTCGTCGTCCTTCTTTACGTAGTAGTCTTCCTTCTTCCGGTGGTGGATGAGACGACAAGATTACAAAACAATAATTTAGTCACCGAGCACGGTGGCTGAATTATTGTATCGTCCTCCGTTGGCGATACTATACCTAAATGCGAGACTAACAAAAAAAAAAGTTCTCAACAAATAAATCAACTAAGCGAATTATTAGCGCTGTAGCGCACATCCACTGGCGTGCTCGCCCTCTGAACTGGGAGGATACAAGATATCCCGCAGACGATTCGCGATAATAACGGATAAAAATTGTCACACCACAATATACATATCGCATCACTCGAAAGGTTGTCAGAAATATTTTATATGAAATCTTTAGAAAGATTTAAAAAAACGTCTCCAGAATATTTAAAAAAAATTGCAAACGTAATATTTTAAATGGAATGTCTCTCAAATATTTTACTTGCGATATTCTGAAATATTTCAAATACAACATCGTCAGATTATTTTATATGAAACATTTAGAAAAATTTGAAACGAAATGTCTTCTAAAAATAATATTTCAAATGAATAGTTTTTACAATTTTGGATCATAACTTCTTGTTTTTATTTTTATTATTGAATAAACCAATGGTCGAAACGTTTACTTATACTATATTTGTTGTACATGATACTATAATAAATTAATATTTGCGCATTTATATCTCATCAAGGCTATTATTTTTAACGAGAGTCGTCTGAAAAGTTTTGAGCCTCAATATGAAAGTGGCATTACTCGTCAAAACCATTTCAGTATTATAATCGTACATGCTTTAAAAGATACTTGTGAAAATTGTAATAACATTTTTATGATCCATTTTTTATCTTAAGTGGAAGGAGCGCGCAATTTGAATATATACATACACACATATACACGTATATCCGTGGACACATACACATTCAAAATCTTTGTTTTATTCATTTTTTTAAATATTTACATCTCTTTTCATGGACATACTTCTATTAATACAGTATGAATTTTTTCATAAATGAATTATATGTTTCTGTTTTAGGATATGCAAAATCTAATTTTGTTGATGTTAAAAGTCGATCCTATGGAACGTCCGTACATATATAGTGTAATAGAGAGTGTGCACGATACTATCGCCAAATTGAAAGCATAGTCGCATATCATATTATGACGTAAGATATTGCAATGACTAAACCACACGTTTAGGAAAATATATGTAACATTCAATTGTATATGTACAAGAAAGCAGATATAAAATGGATGCAATTGTGTACAGTATTATACACTGCCTATAAGCAGTATAAAAGATACTATGAAACGCAATACATTTTACAAATGTAAAAAATATTTCAAATGATTAAGTAAAAAAATAAGAATAAAAATAGTAATGAGAAGAATGAAGCATCATTTATAAAATTTTTGATAACAGGACTCACAAAAATGAAATACATTCCTTATATTTTATAATGTATATTTACAATATAATCATTTTATGTAGAAGTGACATAAGTAAAAACAATATTTTAATAATATGTGCAATTTTATATATACTATATTATTGGGTCATTTAAAAAGTATCCGCGGTACTTTGTCACTAGATATATGACCATCAACACACATCTAGTGACAAAAAGCAAAAAGTTTCGGAACGCGATCCATCATTAATCTATTAATGCGTGTAACGAATGGTAATGGGATAGCTGTCAAAGTCATATAAAATCAAAGGTGAAATCAAGAAATGTATCTTGTTGACATAACTTAAGATATTATAATTAAATAAGGTAAATGTAAAAGAGTAAGCCAAATAGACAATTTTGTTTGAGAAATTTATTTACATTTCCAATTCGTTAAGCATTAATATAAGGTAACATAATAAGAAAACGTGAAATAAAGTTATATATTACATGTATAAATAGAAATATAATATTTTATTGGATTCTCTGGTATATAACTAACAATTTAGACTCGCTAATACGAGCAAATGAAAGTAATATTGCGCGGTTGTTGATACGCCAAATTAATAATTTAATTTATTTCTAATATATATAAATTGTCTGTTCGCATGTGATTCGTCTGTTACATATGACTTAATTATTTGATCGGTTTGGCTCCTTCCAAGCTATCTTCAGCAAAATAATTTGTTTAAAGCGAATTTGTCGACAAAGTTTTCATAGGTAAATGTCGGAGCTTCTTCTAACTTCCTGATTGGAAATGTGCGACATTTCTTGAAATACGCTAACGGTAATATAAGGGCAAGTCAATAAATTCTTAGAAAATCTGTCAGAGGGCACTCGCAGTATCATGTCACATTACTTTTTGACAAATAGCACCTTTCAGCTGATTACTGTCAAATTTTGTACGGAATTCATCGAGCGGAATTCATTTGAGCGTGGTTTCATTTTTATAGACGATTAAAGCGAACAATCTTTTTTGCAAAATGAAAAAAACAAGTTGCAGTGATCGTGCAGTGATCAAACTATGTGATGACAGTGATCTACATATGAAAGGTTTAACGCCGAAAGAAATCAAAGCCGGATTGGATAATGTTCATTGCACCAGTGTTTGCGACTGTATATTTGGATGAATGAATTTAAACGTGGTCATCCATGTGATGCACCTCATTCGGGACGTTCAATTGAGGCTGCTACGCCAGACATCATCGATAAAGTCCACGATATTGTTTTGACTGATCGACGAATGAAAGTGCGGGAGCTTGTTAAGGCCACAGGCATATCACATGGCACAGTGATTTCAATTTTGTACGAACATGGGAACAGATGGGTGCCGCGTTTGCTCACTGTGAACCATAAGCGCGACGATTATACACCGTGTGACGATTTCTAAACAATGTTTGGAGATGTTTCAACATAATCCAGATGAATTTCTGCGTCGATTCATTACTGTGGACGAATGGATCCATTACTTCACACCCGAAATAAAGGAACAGTCAAAACAATGGACTTCACCGAGTGAACCAGCTCCGAAGAAGGCGAAGACCTTTAAGTCGGCCGGAAAGATGGCCATAGTTTTTTGGGATACACGCGGTATAATTCATATCGATTACCTTCCGTCGAAGCAAACGATCAATGGCGATTACTACGCAGCCTTATTGGACCGTTTCAACAAAATTTTAAAGAAAAAAACGTCCCCATTTGGCGAAGAAGAAAGTGTTCTTCCATCAAGACAATGCACGGATTCACACGTGCTCGGCACCGATGGCCAAATTCAACGAATTTCGCTACGAATTGCTTCCTCATCCAGCATATTCGCCAGATTTAGTTCCTTGCGACTATTTCCTGTTTCCAAACTGAAGAAATGGTTCGGAGAAAAGAGATTCACCACCAGAGAGCAGCTCATCGCCGAAACAGAGACTTATTTTAAAGGATTGGACAAATCATATTATTCGGACGGCTTGAAAAAGTTGGAGAATCATTGGATCAAGTGTATCATGCTGAAAGTTGATTATGTTGAGAAAAATGAATCGATAAAAAAAAATGTGTTTTACTATGTTTTTCTAAAAACTTATTGACTTGCCCTCGTATCTTTCGTTTAGTGAAACAATTATCTATTAATTGTGAAGTATCAATTGGGACTCCCTTTGTCATCCATGTACATTTGTGTTCATCATCAATTTATATTATTCTTGGTCAGATCTTTAATTTGCAACGTCAAGTTTTATCACATTTCTGACACTTCTAGCAAGCTTCAGACAGTAATGAGGGAAAGGGTCGAACCGTTTACATATGTGTCTGTCTTATGAATATAATGAATAAATAAACATTTGCGCATTTGTTATTACATTACTTTGTTTCGGAATTATGTTCTTTTTTATCAATATTTTAAAACTTTTATATGATAAAAGTTGTAAACTGTCCGAGTATTTCTGAATATTTCTAAAAAATGTTCTAATTTGTACAAAAATTATGAGAAAAATTTTCACCAGGGATATGTAAAAAAATTTCGTACTATAATATTAATAAGTTGAATCAGTTCATCAAAGTACATAAAGATCCTCTCCCAAAATTGTCTAAAAGGAATGTCATATATAAAATTAATTGCAATGATTGCGATGCATTTTATGTTGGTCAGACGGGTAGAAAGTTAATGACAAGAAACTATCGAAACATCAAATTCGCAGAAAAACTTTGTCTCATTCGGTCATTACAACGCAACCATTACGCAACGCTGCAAGTTCGTAATAAGTGTGTTGTGTTCCTTGTTTTTGTGTATGTTGAGTGTTCGTTATCGGTGGCAGTGTCGATTTCTGTAAGTTGTTGAATTTGTAAAAGACGTTTGGCACAGTTAGATACAGAGACTGTTCCTTGGGAACGATCTATAATTCCGCGTGTGGTGTTGTTGGGCTCGGTGTTGTGGCTTTGGCAAGAAGACACGAGGAATCGGTGCGTGATATTGCGCAGGAGCGCGCGGCCCTATGAGCCTTGACGACAGTATTTGAATTTGCGTTTCGAATCGCGAAAGATTGATTGCAGAATTGAAACGTCGTAACCTGCCTACCGACAGATTCAGTGCTTGCTCTCCAATTGATGTGTCGCGTCACGCAAATGTGAATGGCTAGGGGCCTTTGGCCCCGACGGGTGAGCTGCGTCATATTCAGGAATCAGCCTGCATAGCTGGTAGAGCATGGATAGTCGCTCGTTCCAATCAGTGAGTTACTTGTTGGGACTTACATCCCGCGAATGCGACTGGGAGACTCGGCATAGCCGTGACGCGCTGATCGGACATATTCCAGATCCTGCGCCCATGGGGGCCGTGTGAGTTAAGTTTAAATCGCACGTTTTAAGTTTAAATATTCACACTCTTTTTCTTCTTCCTCGAGAGAGTCGGACTTCGGTGGTTTAACACCTTGTGCGTTTCGACTCATGACTTATCGTTCCGAATTCGAGTTTTATCGGCGCCTTATATAAGATCAGCTTGTTTTGATAAGGCACGAGGCTATCTAATTACTTGATTGCCTCAGGATCATGGATAAGCCAATATATTTTTTAGCCTTCGCAGGGAGAAGATTGATCAGGTTGAAAGCTTGGCGCCCTGTTTCGGGGCTAGGTCCGAGATTGGGTTGCTGAGCGATTCCTGTGGAGCGTCCCCGGGGAGTAGCGTCTCGGCTGCTCTCGAAGCGCTGGCCGATCAGTGTCGCGCGTGTAGACAACGCAAACTGGGAGTAGCTTAGGCTACGAAAATCCGATCGGTGATCGAGATCGGTATCGCGGGAACTGAGCAATTGCCCACGCCCAGCCATGGGTAAAATTTGCGAGAGTAATGATTGATAGTTACATACTGGCTAGGGGTCTTTGGCCTCGATGGTGAGCTGCGTTACATGCTCTGGAACCAATCTGCATAGCTGGTAGAGCGTGGATCATCGCTCACTCCAATCAGTGAGTTGCTTGTTGGGACCTACATCTCGCGAGCGCACTGGGAGTCTCGGCATAGCCGTGATGCGTTGATCGGACTTATTCTCACGCCCATGGGGGTCATATGAGTTGAGCTTAAATGCAAGCATCGCACGTAAAACTCTTTTCTCTTTTTCTTCGAAAGAGATCATCGCGAGTGGGACCAATATATTTACGAGTTCCAGTTTGCGTATAATTCGATGCTCCTTTCGTCCCTGCGAGCTACCCCTGCATTTCTGAATTTCGGGAAAGAACTGCAGCCCAACAGCGACCCCTCGGGAGAGGGGACGGTCGTGCCATTCGGAGATGCAGACCCGGCTGACATAAGCATATGGAGAAACTAAACTTGCTACAAGACTGGATAGTCGAAAACTTAAGAGTCGTGCAGCAAAGGCAAAATGAATATTATAACCGGCACCGGCGAGCGCGGCATTTCGTTGTCAGAGATCAAGTTCTGAAGCGACAGCATATGCTGTCATCAGCTGCGCAACACATTTCGGCTAAATTAGCGACCAAATATCACGATCCGTTTGCCGTGGCGAGGATTTTGTCGCCGGTAGTGTACGAGCTGGCCGACATCGCGAGAGCACCCCTGGGGCGGGTTCACGTAAAGAACTTGAAGCCGTAAATAATACATATAGCCTAATGATCTTGTAGGATTTATCGGATTGTGCTATCGGATGAGAGATTTTGATACCCCATCTCTCATGTCGAATGTCTTCTGCAGACGCTGAGCGCAGATGTTGGCGCAAATTGAGGAGAATTACTCTTTGTTCTGGCCCGAGGCGGCCGAGAAGGCGAGGGCCTGGCAAGCCCGGCAATACACCACGCGCGATGGTGCACGAGTGGCCCACCGTACGGGACGTCGACGTGCAAACGACCTCAGCAATCTCCCTCCTACTAATAATACGAGAGCGAGGAATACAAGCGTGCGCATCATCGACGATATGCGATCGGGGCATCCAGCTGACATCCAGCGTTAGGAGTCCCAACCGGGATCGCTGGGGTGCGAAGTCGCACTAAGACATGCTATGAATACTCCGATTACCCTAGTGCAACCCGAGCGCGCTCAGATGGGAATCATCGCGGACCAGGGAGGGGAGCTCCGAATCGCCGTCTCACCCGAGCGACGCACTCGGAAGGATCGCACGCTGAAGAATCAACGAGAACCTAATTTCGAGCGAGCGTCCTGCGCAGAGGGGCGCGAGGTGTATTGGAATTCCCCGGACTACTTCGTCCACCGCTGCCCAAGACCACACCGACAAGGATTTTGCTATCGGTGCGGACACCCCGAGGTCACTGTAAAGACGTGCAAGATCGAGTGAATGGCGGAAGTTCCCTACATTTCGGGCAAGGGGCATCGCGGCCCAGAACCAGCGCGTCGAAAGGGTAGACCCCTGGACTCTTGCCGCGTTTCCCGTTAAGAGATTCTTCGTCCTTTTTTTTCGTTTTGTCTTTTTTTTTTGGATGTTTGATTATACTAGGGCACGTTTATCTGACACGGCATCGGCCACCTCTTTAAGAGTGCCGCCATATTTGTGCCCTCAATCTTGTCGAAGGTATCGGATTTTTCCCGTTTTTCCTACCTTACGTCGGGAGAGAAATCTTGTAAAAGTTTTGTTTATTTCAATCTATTCCCCTTCCCCCCCTTCCCTCTCCCGGTTGACCGGGTTCTGTTTTGAAGCCACAGATTATTGATATAATTTACACCGAAGGGTCCGTTATGGACTGTGCATGCTCTTTTATGTTAAATTGTCGGTCCATTGTAATCCTGCGCTGTACGAAGCGAATAAAGTGTAATTGACTAAAGAGAGAACGCTAAGGTAGTACTGCACCCTTGTCCAGTCAACGCTCCGGGAGCGGAACCTACGCGGACACGATCGTAGGAGGACGCGTGCCGAGATTTGCCTATAGGATTTGCGGGGAACAACGTGGAGGGTTGATCCGTTGATTGTTTTTTTCTCTTTTTTCTTTTTTTTTAATCCCGATTGTTCTTTCCATCTTTTTTTTGTTTCTGTATTGTGATACAGCGGGGTCTCTCACGAGGGATTTCGATCGCACCAAGGCTCTGCTTCAGATGCAGCCGGCTGAAGGGAGGCAATCTAACCCGATGGGCTCTCTCTTGGCGTGAAAGAGTTGTGACGTGGCAGGATTGCTGTCGCGTCGCAGCGATCCTCCGTCATCACAAAACGTGAAATTGCGCGAGGAGTAAGGCCGGGAAGAGCTGGCGAATGTTCGAGATCCTTCCGATCGAGGCTGCATTTGTCAGATAGGGCAAAATTATAATCCCGGTTGACTTTTTTTGTATTATTCGGGCACCTCGAACTGAGAACTGTAGCGGGAAGCTGCTTAGGAGGAGAGGAGGTGGGAGAATGGAGCGATCGCAGGTCGAGAGGATAGTACCGAAGAAAAGGCGCGCGCCAGGAGGGTCACCGCTAGTGAGCAGGACCGACCTATTGGAAGCCTAATGCGAGCGCCCGCACGAGAGCACTTTCAAAGCTATGTGGAGGGTGACACCTGTCGAGGCGGCGAAATTGCTATGGAGAACTGGGGATGTCATCGAATATGACGATATTGCTGCTATGGAGCAGGCGAATTGTACCACTGCCGGGAAGCATCGGTGCTCAGAAGGGCTACAATGCAACCCCGGAAAAGAGGCGTTATATATATCAGTAATAATGAATTCTTTAATTATTGTTACTTACATATGTATATATATTGGGTCATTTAAAAAGTATCCGCGGTTTTTTCATTCAAAAATTGAACAAAAAACCGCGGATACTTTTTAAATGACCTAATATATATGATAAATTCAACGTCTGAATCACATCATTATTACAAAGACTTATTGAGGTATTAAAATTAATGTAGAATACACGCGTCACTTAATTGACGTATAACGTGAATGACCAATTGTGACCCAATATTGTCAAAATAACGACAGGCTGCTACCTAGAGACCTCTATTCAACGAGAGAATGACCTCGGATCGGACGAAACTCGTCCGTTTTGCGCAGGTCTTTATGTGTTATCCGTTGCCTGCTATGCGCAAACCGAGGTCATTCTCTCATTGAACGGAGTAGTTGAAAACGAGTTTTTTAATGCTCAAATTACGGCTAAAATACTGGATGATTAGCGTTTTAATTGTAATATTTGTAATTAGGAAAGGCTCCTAAAGGCTTGTATAACGATTTTTTTTAAAAAAAGACAAAATAAAAATTTATTCTATATCTCATTCGATGTGTACTATAGTGCAATTCAGGTGCACATAATTTTATTAATAAAAAATTTTCGTGCCAGAAAAAAATGAATTTTTTTCCGATTTTCTCATAAAATCGTGTTTTCCGGAATTTTATTTTTATGCATTAATTCTATAAAAAAAATTTGCAACCGTGAAGTCAATTCGGAGATTTCTCCTAAAATATAACAAAACAAAACGACTTTAGGATTAAAAATTAAAAATATATTGTATATATTTTTGTATCTTCTTTAATTAAAAATGTTGAAATCAATTAAGGTCATTAACAATTTTTATATTATTTCTTTGGATTTTTTTCAAAAATCCTCATACGAAAGATATAAATAAAATATAAGAGATACTCCTTATTCATGTCTACAACTTTTGTTTGAACCTTTTTTTGGTATATTCAATAACTTAGAAGATATTTACGAAAATCGGTTTTTTTGCTTTATCATAAAAAAAAGTTTAGGGGCCCGGGGGCACATTTTCCTTTTTTCCGACTGCAATTTTATTTTACATGTTTTTTTTCTTGAATTGGAACCATTTGGGGGGGGGAGGTGTTGAAAAAAAATTTCCATTAAGAATAAATAAAAGCCACCATAATAACACATGATGTTACATAACGATTACATTGTAAAGTGCGAAATTATAACATTGATATTATATTTTTAATTTGTCGATTGGGTGATTTCAATGTTGCTTGTGTTCTAAATGAGTCCATGAAGAATGCAATGGGACTGATGACGCTGAGAATTACATATACGATTTTTGTTTAAATAATTAATTTTTCCAATTTTTGTGTATTGTTTCCCCAAAGTTTATATTAATCTTGGCTTAATAAATATGTTTTCTCATTTCCCTATCAATATTCTATGAAACATTAATTTTATTAATTAATTTCTTACGATTATTACTTTGCGTACAATTACCCGACGCGCAAAAATTTTTTTCACTTTTGCTTTTTTTTATTTTTTGCCAAGTATAACATTATTAAATGAAACATTGTTCATTATGAGAATGCATATCGATAAAGGAGTTACATGTTTATGATTTATATCATGTTTATATTTTCTTTATACAGATTTCAACTTCAAAAACTACCTCATAACAATAAATTCTCCTTAAGTGCGCACAATTCTCCCACCTTCCCCTATATAATTTTTTTTTATGTAAGTGTTAACAAATATATAAAATTAACTAAAAAATAAATAATAATAAAATAATTACAAAGTTTGGTCTTAGATTACAGATGGATAAAAAAAAGACTGATGGTTAAATTAACATACAATTAACGTATTATTCAGTATAATTAACAACATTAACAAAAACATCATCATATCATTAATTACAAAGGAAAAAGATACAAATGTATTTGGCTCCAGATTTAAAAAAATATTTGATATATTTAGTACAAAAAGAGGACAGTATATTGTACGGAAGATATATATATAGATAATATTATTACTTTCAAATCTGTTTAATTTCACCGCTGCAATGTGGACAACACGTCATATTGCTCACATCGCATCGTGGAAGAAACATTTGTCCGCCAACCGCAACTGCCGCTCCCATCACCGCAGTACAGGCAACATCTCTCTCAGTCATGGGTAATTTTTTATTCAGTAACTGTAATTGAAATATTAAACTCATTATATCAAAATATTATGTCTCGTCATTAGAAATAAAAAAATCAAATAACTTTACTTTTTCCGCGTTGTTTTCTGTAAGCGTTTTTATATCTAAACCGGTTATATTTAGTTCTTTTTGTAATTCTGAGTCTGGTATACCACTTAAAAGACTGACTCTGAGAATTTCCACAAGTTGACAACATCCCTGCGCAAGATCAACAATATTGGTGCTGACTAATTCGTGTTTTTTACCGGACGTTGTTCCTATGGAATCGAATTTCTCTCGTAGGATTGTCAACATTCTGGATAAGTAAAATTTACAGATAAAACTATATGAATACAGTATAGCCATTATATGTATAACGTCTGCCTATATATATATACCTATAGGTTTTGAACGACGTATCACGAATAGTGTTATGTTCTTCTAACAATCGTTTTATAGTTTCCTGCAATTCTGTTGTTCTTTGGCAAAGTGCAGCTTTCCATCTTGCCAAATCCTCAACCATTAAACTGTAATAAATATTTTAGCAATAAATTAGGAATGCTTATTATCGTTATTTTTTATTAACGTTTTAACAAGAAACAATGTAACAGATTTGATGCAAACCAAAGAAAAAACTAAAAATTCCATACGTGTTGGAAATGTTGTCAATTACCTACTAGCTAAAAATTTACTTCTCCAAACTTCACATTGACCTGCTAGCCATTCTATTTGTTCTTGATGTGTAGACAAATGTTTGGCTGAGTTCAAGAGGGCTCTCGCAAGTTGCAATTTGTCCTCAGTTAACAAATGAACTCTTGTTTCTAGATCCTCTCCCACTGCGGCAACTAATAAATTCTTTAATTCTCCATTGACCTGTGTGCATATACACATCCTGGCATAAATTATATATTATAATAAATTTTAACATTTAATTTTTTGTTCCATGTCTCACATATAAGACATCATTTTGCAGCTTTCCATATTTTTAATTATTTTTTAAATTTATTTCCATATTTTATAGCTGGGCCCATATTTTGTACACGTCTACCGATAGTTGTTGGTATCGTAGCGACAGCCGATGAGAACCGCGCTTTTTTCTTAGGATAGTCCTTGCCATTGGCTATCAATAGTTATCGACACTGACAACTGTTGGTAGACGTGTACAGAATATGGGCCCTGTATGTATGGTCCTGTATAACATATGTATATTTGATATTTTGATGCCTAAGGCGTGCCCATATACGCATGCACACGAATATAAATATTAGAATATTAAGAAATTTTATTTTAAACCGCATATGAGAACACAATCAATATTAGAAATTAAAGGTCTATAACGGTCAAAGCTGGACCTTTTAATGCTTAAAATAATTCAATCTTGAATTACTATATATACTATACATATATGTATTTGCATTGTGACGTGACAATTTTTGTCCGTCACTGTCGAGAATCATCGGCGATGGGATCGCGCGTCCTCCCGGCTCGGAGAGCGAACGCGCACGCAACTACAAACGAGCGCTACTTTTTTAATTATCTGTCAATTTATATTAATTTCGCACGTGATAAATTAAAAAATATACTTTCTGTTTAGAGTATATAATTTAACCGATCGGATCCCGGTAGGGCAGAGAAAGTAACTAAGAGCCGGTTCCACCTTTTGGTAAATTTTATCTGTTAGGTAAATCTGACAATCCGCGCATGTGATTGGATAATCTTGCTACTTACCCAACAAGTAAAATTTAAAACAGAAACGGGCCTAAAACAGATATGACGAGCTAAGGTTAAAGAAATGACAAATACTCAAACGAATGACAGTCGATTTAAATATACCATTGTCTTTATTCCTAAAAGATTGACTGAAAAGTTCTGTCATTTATGCATAAGACCTCCTACGATCATCTTTGTATTAAAAAGGATATACGCTCCTTCAGTAAGCATTATAAAGTATTTTACTTTAAAATCCGAAGCGCCACTATGGTCTGGGTATTGAGATGTTGAACTAATATATATATTTTCAAACAAATGAATTAATTTCAGAAATGAAAAAAATATTTTAAATAAATAATTTATAAATAAAGATAACTATGTGGCGATAAGTAACGAAGTATCTCGAAGAGATATACAAGCATTTTAGGAAATGTTAATGCCGATGATATTGTAACTTTCAAATTTCATAACTTGAAGAAAAATACAGATTAAAAAGAGGCTTCATGATAGTGTTTTGAAAAGCTCCTGATTCCAGCCATTAGATTCTGAAATCGAAAATAGGGTGTTTCGTTTAAAAAAATCGATTTGACTTTGACCTTGATGACGCTACCTAAGGTCAAGATATGATAAGATCAGTAAATAGATTATTTTTAACTGTGCAACCTGAAACCTTTTTCTCAAAAAATGCTTTTCAAGATATTTAAGGAGACTTTTTGAATATCCTGTATGTATATATTACATACTGTATTCTCCTTTAGAGAGATTATGACTATAATACATGTAATAAATCAAAGAATTATTTACTTTAAAGAATAAGTCACAAATGTAAATAACAATACGATAGGACTTAGAGTGGAGTCTCATGAAGTGTATTTGCCACGTATCAAGTGATGATTCGCTGTTGTGGTTTTACTGATTCCTAATTGATTTACACAATTACGCGATACGCAACAAATACGCCTCATGGGACGTTCCTTCTACACTACAACTACAGAGCATTTATCATGGAATATGTTGGAATGAACTTCGATCGGAATTATTCTGTTTTCCCTAGAAATCTAAGGAATAATTGAATAATCAGAATCCATTCTGATCTGTTCTATGATAAATGCCCTCCCCCTGTATTCTGTAACTCTTTATGCAGTCGTTATATGTCTTCATAATGACAGTTGTGCAGCTTTTTTACTATGTAAAATATCTGTGCAATTATCGTTATGAATAACATAATGATTGCATAACGAGTACAGCCGGTCACAGAAAGGTTGTAATATTTTGTTTTCTATGGATTTCGGAACTCAGCCTTGCTTGTAGAACGGTTGAATGTAAATGGTTAGATCCATATATAAGAACCAATCACTTGAACAAGCTGCACTCCGAAACACCATCGAAAGAAGTGTTGCAACTTTTGTGACCGACTGTACGCGACAAGTTTAAAAAACAAATAAATTAACTCTTAAGTTTGGCGCACAAAATCACAGGACTTGTTGAAGTAGCTGTGGAGCATAGAAGACTTTGATTCGTCTTTTCTTTATGATACTACTGCCCGTATTCATAGGGCTCATATTTAAAGCTTCCTTAAATTTATCTTCAGATACTGTACAAACTATTTATTGTGCCATGACTCTCGGCATCGAGTTCGGGATCTAGTGGGACTCAGGATTCACAATGACATCGATTATTAATAACTTGACATCGATTTTTTAATTAATATACAGGGAAAATACGATTACTATATTATTTTTAAATAAACATAAACAGATATTTAAATATCTAAAAATAATGCAGTAATCGTATTTATAAATATCGAAAAATTAAAAAATAAAAAGAAAAAAAAATTTTAAATAATATGTTATTTATGTTGAAATACCATGAAATAAATTATGATTGTAATTATGAAAAATAAATTTCAATTTTTTGATATAAAAGTGATTATAATTGGAAATGACTTATTTCTGTGTGTATGTTTATATAGCTTTTTTTCCTTCTTTTTTCCGAATCACTTCTCGAAGTATTGACGCTAATTTTCCGGACACCTTGTATATATTCTTCTTCTTCCTCTTCCTATCATAGGTTGCGTGAGATATTGGTGTAGTAGTGAATAGATGATTGGTCAAAGGAAACCAAGAGGAATACTAGAAGATACAAATCCTGATAAAAAGGGAAATCAGAGTGACAAAACAGAATTGGATGAGAAAGAAGTGTACCGAATTGGAAAAATATATCGAAGCATGACTCGTTTAATATTCACAGAAAAGTAAGGGGAGTAGCGAGTTTACATAAAAGCCGTCCATCTATAGTTGTACGAGATGAGCAGAATAGGGCCATCCTGGAGGAGAATAAGATCAAGCGTACTTGACAAATGTAGCCGAGCTCTTTGAATACACCAGAACTAACTGGGAGGAGCTGGAGAGCCCTGTCATATTCAAATCGCAACTGCTAAGAGCGAGAAAGCTACAGGATCTGATGAGATTCCTATGGAGCTAATAAAATTAATAAATGAAGAAAATATAGAGATAATATTAGAACTATTCAATAGAATCTACAACACATATCGGAAAAATACCAAAGGAATGGCTGATATCAATATTTGTAATCATTTCGAAGAAGCAAGAGCCAAAAAAGTGCGCAGACTACTGGTTGATCAGCCTTATGAGTCACATGTTGAAAACGTTTCTCCAAATAATCCACGCTCGCACAAGGTCAAAGTGAATGGGATCTAAATGACTCACCGTTTGGATTCAAAAATGTCTTTAGCACGCGAGAGGGGATATTTGAAATAAATATTCTTTTACAAAAATGTCGAGACCATCAGAAAGATGTCTTTGCATATTTCATAGATTATGAGAAAACGTTTGATTATGTTCTCCATATCAAACTTATTGAACTTCTCCTTCAAACAGGAATGGATGAGAAGCATGTCCGAATAATAAAAAATCTGTACTGGCAGCAAAAAGCCGAAATAAGGGTTGGAAAAACCTCAGTAAAAACCTCAAGAATAGACATACAGAGGGGTGTTAGGCAGGAGTGTATTCTTTCCCCCCTCTTATTTATCTACGTGGACAAAATCTTCAAGGAGGTTGTAGGTGATGTGGAACTCGGAATCAAAATAAATGCGAATCAACATTAAGTATGCAGACGACACTGTCATCCTCGCCGAGAGTATTGAAGATCTTCAACTGCTTCTAAATAGAATCTCCGAAGCTGGACTAAAGATGGGCTTAGATATTAACACAAGCAAGACAAAAATGATGGTTTTCAACCGTGCTAGACATGCAAACGCTTTACTACACCTTAATGACGAAAGAATAGAACGCGTTGCATCAATTGGTTATTTGAGGAGCCTGATCACGGAAGATCTGGATCCCGACGGAGAGGTTAGACGTAGGATAGAGATTGCTCGCGCCGTTTTTAATAAAATGAGGGCTTTTTTTTGCGAGAACAATCTCTGAGACTGAAGCAAAGAATGATCAAGTGTTATGTATGGTCGGTGTTGTATATATGGTATGGAAGCGTGAACGCTTAACCGTGGGCTGAACCGTTTGAAGGCCTTTGAAATGGGTCTTAAGACGAATGCTCTAAATTTCCTGGGTTGATAGGATTACAAACGCTGAAGTCTTGAGAAGAGCGGGTACACAGCGAGTTGTTGACAACGGTCCAATGCAGAAAAATCGAGTACCTTGGTCATGTCTTGAGAGGAGAGAAGTATCGCCTATTGCAGATGACATTGAAGGAAAGGATCGAGGGCCGGCGTGGGATTGGAAGGAAACTCTTGTGGCTGAGAAATATTAGAACGTGAACTGGAATGCAGAATGTGGAGGGGCTCTTTCGTATGGCTGTGGATAAACTAACTATGGTCAGAGTGATCGCCAACGTCCGTGGGACTGGGCAGGTCACATGATGAAGAAGAAATATATAAAGACATGTCAATGTGCTGGAAAAATAGCGACCTCTGTTGACTTCGGAGTTCGGGCTTCACTTTAAATTGAATATAATTAACTTCAAGAAATAGATTTTCATCACCATGTGTTTGGATAGTATTTGGAGGGGGCCAAAATTGGCCTTTATGGGACTTCCTTTCTTTGAATTAGAATAGAATTTATTCTCTTAGCATACATAAGCCAAGGAAAAAAAAAGATTCTTCGATAGCAGGTGATATTTTAAAATGTTTTGACTGCAGATTTAAAATCAAAACTCTCTATATATAGATAGAGAAGAAATTTTCGAAGGTTTTATTACTGCTCGGAAAATAGGATTATAATCTTGGTACCGTTGCGATGTGCAACGCTTGAAGTAGAAGAAACGGTACAGAAATGACAATTATAATGAAAAATATAATCTAATTAACGATTTGTGATGTAATATTTACATTTGATCTAATTTGGAATTATTAGGTGTTGGAATTAATTCGTAGCGTTTTTTTAATGAAAGAATGTTATTTATTTCACATGAGCATTAAAAAATACATTAATGAAAGTACTTCCCATCACTTTCTACTATTTTTGACCATCTTTCGGGCAGTGAATGAATACCGCGTCGGAAGAACTGTTCATCTTTAGATGAAATCCAGGAATCGAACCATTTTGTACAATCTTCGTAAGATGTGAACTTCTGCTCGCACAAGCTATGAGCTAATGATCGAAACAAGTGGTAGTCGCTAGGTGCAATATCAGGAGAATACGGCGGGTGCGGTAGCACTTCCCATTTAAGTGTTTCCAGGTATGTTTTTACCGGTTTTGCAACGTGTGGGCGAGCATTGTCGTGCAGCAAGATGACTTTATCGTGTCTTTCGAAGTATTCCGACCGTTTTTGCTTCAATGCACGGCTCAAGCGCATCAGTTGCCGTCGGTAGAGATCTCCAGTAACGGTTTCATGCGGTTTTAGCAGTTCGTAGTATATGACACCCTTCTGATCCCACCAAATACAGAGCAGGAGCTTTGAGCCATGGATATTGGGCTTTGCCACTGATGTTGATGGTTCGCCGGGCTTAACCCATGACTTTCTGCGCTTTGGATTGTCATAATGGATCCACTTTTCGTCACCGGTAACAATCCGATGCAAAAAACCTTTTCTTTTCTGCCGTTGAAGCAGCAGTTCGCACGTGAGAAAACGTCTCTCAATATCCCTTGGTTTCAATTCATATGGGACCCAATGTCCTTCCTTCTGGATCATGCCCAAACTTTTAAGACGTTTTCCTATTGTTGAGAAGTCAACTTCCAATGACGTAGATAATTCTTTAAGTGTTTGACATGAGTTTTCATTGAGCAGTGCCTGCAAATCGTTATCTTCAAATTTTTTCGGCTGACCAGGTCGCTCCTTGTCATCCAAGTCGAAATCACCAGCTTAAAACCGTGCAAACCACTTCCTACACGTTTGCTCAGCCAGAGCATGTTCACTATACACATCCACTAAAATACGATGAGCTTCAGCTGCACTTTTGTTCATATTAAAGTAATGAAGCAAAACTCCCCGCAAAAACACTTTATCTGGCACAAATTTTGACATATTCAATGAATTATACAGTATTGTTATTTATGATTTCAAGAAAGGTTATGTACGGCAAATGACGTCCTATGATAGATGTTTACAATGTATACAGAACTATAGGTAACAACGAAATAGTGTACAGCTTGTGCCATCTCTTGTAAAACGCTACGAATTAATTCCAACACCTAATAATTTCATAAATAAATTATTAAAATATAACTGACAATGATTTTACAACAATACGAATAAGGATCTTATACATTTTATTTCGATGTATTAATTTTTCTTTAAGTTTGGCGTTATTATAATGATTATTTCTACAAAGAAAAATGCATTAGAAAACATAAAAATAAAATCCGAACGGTAGCGAATTTCCTTCGAAAATTTCTATCCTTCTTTAGTTACATATAAGCTAAATCAATTTTTGTTTAATTTGGCCACGACTTGGAAGTATCATCTTAAATTTTTAAATTTCGACTTCACATTTGCAACAACCTAAAATATCCCTATATAAATTAATTGTAAGATTGAATATATTATATTTTTAAAAAATTGTGCAACAAAGAATTAATAATCATAATTTGAAATTGAACTGATGAGAATAAATCTAATTAAAGACGTTCTCCGATTACAGTTGTGCTCAACTTAAGCACATTTTAGTGCTCATTATTATGAAAATTTTTATGAAAATTTATTTTACTTTTATGTATTATAGTATAAGATATTCCATAAGTGTTAATGTTTTTATACAAGTTTTTTTATAATTATACAATATAAAATGCCTTCTGCCTTCGCTACTGCCGCCGGTCGAAAAAATAGTGACTTTACTTACTTTGCTTAATGATTTCTTAAAAACAAATACCGGAAGCTATATCAGATAAATTTCATATTATTCCTTGTGATATCAAATTTTATATCTCATTGTTGAAAAAATTGTTGAGAAAAACTTTTTTACAGTGAATAAAAAGATCACTTTCGAATAAGCTTTAGATAGGGATCCTATGGGTATACACACACACACACACACACACACACACACACACATATATATATATATATATATATATGTATGTGTACATATATCATACATATATGTATGTGTATATTTTAAATGCTTCAACTTTGAAGTGGAATATCTCGATTTTTATCCCGCTCTGGGTATTAAGTTTTAAAGCACATATGTTCAGGACACTAAAACAAACTTTTTCTGTAAAGCTTAGCTTTTTTAGAAAAATCTAAAGAAAATGGATTTTTTCAGAGAAACGTCCTTAAGAGAAATTCTATTTTTTAGTAACAGTGGATCTTAGATGTTTAAATATTTCGGTATAAATATATATATACATCCAATTTTGCAAATCGTGCACCAAAATCTTTTTAGTTTTGAAAAGTTGAAAAGCAATCAGATAGAACAAAACTAGAGTAGCAAAATCACATATTAAATTAATTTTTTTAGCAATTTAATTATATTAATATTAATAAGTTTCTTATAAAAACACTAATAATTTGAATATCTTAATAAGAATCTTTTAAGAATATTAAATATAATTTGAAAATATTAATGTACATTGTTATACCTGTACTTGAAATTTCAATTGAGTTTCAAGCTGACTATTTTCTTCTTTCAATTTGCGAATTTCAGACTCATATGTTCTTTTTTCATTATCCCATTCATCTTCTGATGTTTTCTCTTTGTTTTCTTTCATACAATCCTTCAATCTTGTGTCGTTATCCTGAATCTTCATTGCAGCAATTTGCGCAACTGTAGTATTTAAACTAGATTTTTTTTTAAATAATTTTTTCTTTTTTTCAAATGGTACAATTGGATTTACAGCTGCCTTATATGGTTCATATGGTATAAATTTTGGGTCTTTTGACTTTAAAGAATGCAAAATATGCTTTTCTTGTTTTATATTACTAATATTTTTTGGTACTAACTTTACTATTGTACCAATAGGAGTAACCGGAGATGTTGATTCTAATTGCTTCAAATTTGTAGGATGATAAATGAGAGTGTCTCCCAGACGACTTCGACTTTGCCTAACTTCGACTCTATCTACCGTCGCATTTTCCATGCCATCTCCTTGCGTTCGTTCTATGTAACCCATCACATGAACATCTTGAAAGATTATTAATCAAGCTATAAAAATTGTAACCCTGTTTTGCTATATGTAATTCAAATATATTTTAAATGTTTGTCATTATTAAAGTCAACAATTTATATTTTTAAAGTTAACAATTATTATTTACAATGACCTAGTTTCCACTGAAATCGATTATACTTCAGTACAAGTTAAATTTATAATATTGTTTTTTTCCATTGGATGTAGAGATTTTGTGAATCTTATAGCGAATTCGGCAGACTGCATTAATGCGCACTGAATGTAAACTTTTTCAGTGCCAGGCATTTGGCTTATGCGCACTGTATCAGTGTATTAAAATTGTCATATTCGGCAAATGAAAAAAACTGAGCCAGTGTACTGCTGAATTTATATTCGGACTATAAACGGAATAAATTGAACAAGTTCAAGAAATATTGCACTGATGTTTCTGACAGCAATTTGACATAGCACTGGTTCTGTATTCGTACTATGCCAAGACAGCACTAGAGCAGCATGTGTGCCGAATTCACCATCAACAATAGTGGAATAAGAACAAACACATTCCTCTTGACTTATTATAGTGAATTTGATCATTTATATTACAATAAATGAGTGCATATTAAAAACTGCTTTATATAAAGTATCTCAATGCGGTGATACAATGTAATCAAATTTGACAAAATAACATACGTATACTTTATTAAATAACGTGACAATATCATTAGAAGATAGGTAATCATTTAAAACATATACTTTTACATTTACTTTGCTAATGTCATGTAAAACAACTTAATACACACTGATCTAACTGCAAGTAACTAAATTCGCAATTATTATTAAATTTGATTCTATGCCGCATTAGATTCAGTGGAAAATAAACTAATGACAAACATTTGGTATTTGAACAAAACTAACCTGGTTGACAGTGAATGTTCTGTTTCTTGATATTTATGAAAGAATTCATTTTGATAGTATAAATAGTTATCGCAGATAATTCTATAATATGTCATATGGTTAATATTTACAATTTAAGACGAGTAGGATATAATTCAAACGCGTTCAATAAAAACTGCACATGTTACAAAAAAAGTTAGCACCAAAGACATAGAGGTAATTATACAGTTTAGCACCTCAAAATTCAATAAAATTAGACTTATTCAACGCGTTTTTGCACGAAATGAATAAATCTGGCAAAAAAGTGTCACTCTGCTCTGTGAACTGACAACCGATGTATCGTTAAAGTTGACTATTTAGGTTAGGAGATCCGTTACTTCGATGGCATATGCCTAGTTTACATCGTGCACTTAGGTTTGTTCGCGTTACATGAAATCTTCAAATATTTTTGCATTTAAAATGAAATAAATATATATTTGGCTTTGAAAAGAGAGAAAGCGAAAATGTCAAAGTGCAAAAAGTGCAAGCAAGGCGAACAAATCTATTGTATTGAGTCATCTAAAAAGTATCCTCGGTACTTTGTCACTAGATATATGACCATCAACACACATCTAGTGACAAAAAACCGCGGATACTTTTTAGATGACCCAATATTAATATTGTACAATACATGTACTAACTAGTAACTTTCTATTAAATTATTTTAATTTCTGGGATGTATTCAAAGAATGATGTACTAAATTGGTACAATATGCATCAAAATAATTAATTGAATACATATCGTATATACAATATGTTTACACGTATCGCCGAAATTAAGATCAATAGAAAGTTACTATAGAATTAGTACCCATAAAGTGCACGATGTAAACTAGGCCTATTATTCGTCAATTTCTATCACGTGGCTTAGGGCTGCTTCACACAAAATTCCGCAATGGTGGCTAGTTTTTACCGAGGGTTTAAAGCGGATCAGAATGTAAGAATCAACTACAATCAAGTATTCCTCTGTTACAGTCGAACGAAGGAGAATGCTCGACTGCAGTTGGTTGGTTTTTACATTCTGATCCGGTTTAAACTCTAGGTGGAAACTAAGCCACTAGACCAATGGCAGTAGCAGTAGTGGATTAAGGAATAGGCGTAGAAATTGACCAATCATAATTGAATGTGAGAAAAATAATTAACTATGATTGGTCGATTTCTACGCCTACTCTTTAATTAACTATTATTGCCCATTGTAGACCATGCATAACCTCGGATCTACAATATATATTTTAAGCCTTAGACCATAAAAAATCAACCAATTACGGTCGAATTTGAAGAGAATAATCGACTCCATTTCTTTCGGATTCGTCCATTTCTTATGGCTTAAGACTTAAAACTCTATTGTAGATCCGGAGTAAAGCTGCGATTATATTGTATGTACTGCAGTACGCGATATATACGGTACAGAAATGGCTGCATATGCATGGATGTGGAAACGCTTGTCGCGTGGAAAAAATGAGACGCAGTAATCAATAAAAGCATTAGGAGCTGTAAATTTATTGGCTACCGCATCACATTTTTGCCGCGCGGCAAATGTTTTCGCGTCCAGTGTGTAAAAGCCATAAAGGTGATGTCCCATGCAGTGTGCGTAAGCAGATTCGCGTATCGCCAATCATTCTCTTAGATCTGTTTGCAAATTTCGCAAGCAGATTTAAAAGAATGATTTTGTGATTGGCGATACGCGAATTCGTTTACGCACGATCCGCTGCACGGGACAATCTCTTTTACTAAGTAACTATAGAAATTGCGCAAACATGTCGCTTGCTTCTTTTCTTCTCTATTAAGTCCGATGTCTACGATGCTAGAAATCGGTCCGAGATCTCGAACAGAAAAAAAATTAACAAATCACATTTGAATAATTTGATCACATAACTATTAAGATTGATCAATTCTTTCTTCGTCTGGGTATCAATCATGAAACTTTTTTCTTAGGATGAAAAGTGAAAAGTGAAAAATTTCTCCATTAACTTCAATGGTTAAAGTTTTCACCTTTCACTTTCCATTCTAGGGAAAACTTCATGATTGATATCCTGAGATTTCGGACCAATTTTTGCATCGTAGACACAAGTACACTTTACATGTAACGCGGTAAGCGGCATGAGCCAGTGACGAATTCACATTACTAAGCACTTCTTAATAGAGTTAATTTATTTAAATGCAATTATTAAGTAAATTTGTTAAAAAAATAAGTGTTGATGAAATGTGCATAGAAATAAGCATAATAATATATTTAAAAAATTCATATTAAGTTTATTTGTCACTAGCTAGTGCCGCTTACCGCGTTACATGTAATAGAGGAGAAAAGAAGCAAGTGGCACGATTTGCGCGGTTTCTATACCTTAGTTAGTTTCTGTACCGCGCTATAATACTGTAATTGTACCCTAAAACGTAAACTTAAGTTGATGAGTCAATTAGGATATTGCTTTAAGTAAGCTAATTCTATGTAATTTAACGGAAATGGAAATAACAGTAAACATATCCATAACCTCGCAATAAGGTGAATTTCGGAAGTGAATTTGGAACCTTTATGGATAAGTTTACCGCTAATTCCATTTTCGTTAGAGCTAAAGCAGCTTAAGTTTACATTTTAAAGTTACTGTTACAGGAATTTTGTCTGCGGTAGTTCTTATGCCCGTATCAGGGTGCCGTCACATGTAATTTGCGTAAACGTAACTTTCGCTGACTAATCATATTGTTTCACTTGAATATCAGTTTTCGCTTAGTTATTTATGCTTTTTACGCTATTTTGTTATTACGCCAAAACATGATGAAACCACTATGCGTAAAATCCAATTTCTTGCTCATTTTAGCTTATTCTGTCTGAAAAAATATACATGGGTTTCGATTTTGCAACAATACAATTATAGAAGTCATGCACCCCTTTGCATCGCGTGGAAAGTCGAAACCTGTCGAAATCTGTGTGGAATAGTACGCTAGTTTGCGCTTCATGCAATCATCATCATTCTTTTCTCCTTTTTCAATTCGAATATTCATGTTACTTAAGGTACAAAAATTGTTGGTAATTTCAATGCGAACAGCATTTTTTGTAGCTTCTCCTCACTCCTTCCTTTCATTTGTTGAATTTAATTTTTTGGAGGAAATTTGGAGATTAGTAAAATTTGTAATCCTTAAATATGAATGTTTTTTTTTTCGAATATTAAACTAGTATCAGCTCTGATCAAATCCATTTCAATTCATTCAGAATATGGTCAACGCAATGCTACAAACGCTTTGAAGTGTTTTTTAATTAGTCAATTTAAAAAATTCTTTTTTTTAATGTCAAATGCTTCAGAGCATTTGTAGCGAGATTTTGATCACAGCCCAAATCTATTTTTATGGATTTAAAATACGCATAAAAAAAATTTTAATCCATTTTAATCCATTCTCGTTTACTCGACATGATATGTATCATAAACCTTTCTCGGGAAAATATCTAAATTATTCAAAACACTTATTGTGTCAAAAAGTAGGAGTAATTTTAACGTTAGTGGATGAAATTCTTTTGACTCATTCTAAGTTTCAAAATAAGAATTTTAATATGATCATAAGAATTCCCTTACAAACAATAGATAACCATTAGATTTAATTTTTTCTATAATCAAGAAGAGGCTTCATAAAAAATTTGATATGCTAAATAAAATAACAAATGCTACAAAAGCGTCTTCTAAAAAAACAATGACAAAAAAGAAAAGAAAAAAACATATTTAACATTACTTTTCATCTCAGGCATATCGGAAAAAATAAGCCATCTTTTTAGGAATAATAAAATAATATGCATGGCGTATTCGAGAATTAATAAGTTAAGTAAATATATTAAATTAGAGTATTAAACGATAAATTACCTAAATATGATCACATATGTAAAGTTCAAAATTGAATATATTGTACAAAATTGAATGTAAAGATTGTGACGCATTATACGTGGCTCAAACAAGTAAAATGTTAAAAACACGAATAAAAGAACATAAAAACCAGATAAATTGGAGCACCCAACAACATTTGGTTATAACGGAGCAGATTGGATTTTATGCATGAATTTGATTGGGAGAGGGTAAAGATTTTGAACGAAGAGAGTATTTTACAAAGACGGCTTATATCCGAAATAATCTATATAAAACAGCAAAAAAATAATTTAAATTTAAAAAATAGTACTGGTCTGTTAGATTCTGTATACTCAGATATATTACTTAAAACGTGAGATTTTCTCCCTCTTCGCAACAATTATTTCGCACGAAAAACATCGATTTATCGAATCCTCACACGAAATCTACATGTCGAACGGACAACGACAGTCTAACATAGCTTAACATATAAGTTTGTTAAAATATAATCTGTATTTTACTTATATATGTAATTAATTTATTATTTAGTTAATCTGTTAATTTTATGGGGATCTATATATGTTGGACGAAGGAACACATTACGACTTGACACATTGATAGTATATAGGAACTATGTAACCCCGAAAGAACACTTGCAGAAAATAGTAAGGCCTTTCAATTAGTTATTTCGGGAATCTAATTAAATCACTCTTTAGTAAAAAATCTTAATCAATTTCAGTTTCTGCACTTTTAATCTTTCACTTTCACAGTTCACCTATCGTTCCCTTATCTTTCCACATTCATTGATCTATTCGATGAATTCTGTACCTTCTGCTTAAAAGTCCGTCCAATCAGCGAACTTCACTCTTTCATTACCTGCCTTCCTTCTTTTTTACACAGAGCTTGACAATAAAACATTTTTGTATTTAAAAATCGTAGTAATCCTTACGAAAAAAAACTATTAGTGTCACTAATAGTGTCATTACTAGTGAAAACAGTACAACAGCAATTTCGCAAGTAGTGTAATAGTGTAATAGTGATGGAAAAAATTTGGTTAAAATTTTACTGAAGTTTTATTGCAAAAATAAGTATTATTGATTAGCATCATATTTCAGAGGATACACGACAAAATTATAATAAAAAAAGTTTTCTTTATGAATTCGAGAACTAATTTTATGATACTCTCATGCGGTCACCCATCCGAATACGTACCTCCATTTAGTATGCTTGACTTCTGCGATCGTACGAAAACTACTCCTTCAAAGAATCATGAATACCTATAATACTAATTCAATTCAATTTATTGGTGCAACAAATTACATATTTACATTTATAATAGAGTAACATGAAAACGATAAGTGAACACATGCACAAAAAGGTAAGGCATCAGCAAATCTGCTGTTCTAACGCCTACTAGGAAACAATAGAAGTTTGTATTGCATAAGCGAAATATAAGTACGAAAGTAAATAACAAGACGAACAATCTGCACTACCACTTATTTTTCCAACCTGGAGTTATATTATTAAGGATAAGTGGTAATGCTTGAACCGGAATGAATTATTTTTATATGATTATAAAAATTATAACCGACAGACGAAAGAAAAGACGAGATACAGCTAAACAAAAAAAGGATATTGAGGAGGATAATAGGATGAGGGCAGGAAGTAAATTGTAAAATTTAATAGCAATATAGGAAAAAGAGGAGAGCGAAATTTAGAGGAACGATAGCGAGGAAAAGCTAGAGAGTTTTAATGTCAGGTGGAAGGAGTGTCTGAAGAATACAATTTGATATTGAGGCGTAAAAGATTTCGAAGATAAGAAGGCGTATTAGTATGAAGAATACGAAAAGTAAGATAGCAAAGATGAAGAATAAAATGCTGACGAATATCTAACCAACCGGAGTTTGTGAAAGCAGGGGTTAAATAATTATATTTAAGAATATTGTATGAGAAACGCAGACAGAATTTTGTATACATTGAATTCAAGCCAATAACTTTTGCGTTAATGAAGGAATGTAAATCATGTCAGCATAGTCGAATAAGGAAATTATGAGAAGTCGAGAGACTAGAAGTATTTGAAGTAATGAGGATATGACGAAAAAGAAGACGAAGACGAAGAAAGGCTATTTGACATTTAATCGCGACGTGTGTACTGAAACTCCAAGAAGAATCAAAATGAACACCAAGAATTTTAATAGAGGTTGAACGAGGAATTATGAACAAGTTTAGAGTTAGGTTGAAAGGAGCAAGACGAAATAACGAAAAGGCGGAGCCAGCAATTAAATAACAAGATTTAGATAGATTTAGATAAAGAGAATTTGCAGAAGCCTATTTCGAGATAACTTTGATATCCCGATTTAGAGCAGACTCAGCGGAGGTATAGTCAAATGAATCGAAAGAATAGAGAAGAATGACATCGTTGTCATACATCAATAGGTAATAGGAATGTTGGAGGTAATAGGAATAGAAGCAAGATCAGATGAAAATTGTGAATAGTAGGGGAGTTAGAATAGAACCCTGAGGAACACCAGAAGGAACAAGATGATGAGAAAGAGGAGAGGGGAATATACAGCAAGACTTTTTGAGATTGCTTCTCTAGGTACGAGCTAAAAAAGAAAATAAATAGCGGAGGAGGAAAGGCTATAGTGATGGAATTTATGCAGTAACAAAATACTACCCTTTTACCCTTGACGTGATACGACATGGCGACATCGGTTCGCACGCCGGGGGGAGGAACGTCGACGCTGACGCGAGAGGCCGAGAGCGCATTGACAACATACAAAACGACTTCATCACCGTGGCCGGCGCCATGATACTAATGAATGTATAATTGTAACACATCTGATCAAAGATGTTGTGAAAGAGACGGAACATGTATAGAAAAAAATAATTAATGTTAAATATAATTGTAATGTACAAATGAAGCGTAGCATGTAACAGAAATAATTTTCATTATTTAAAAAAAAACATGCAAAATTTCTTAGTTATTGTTAGAAATAATTGAATGAAGATTCTGTAAATAATTCAATATTTGTAGATATGAAACTTCCTGAGAATTTCAATTTTAATCTGACTTTTTCTGAAAAATGTTTCAATTTGTACACACTTAAAAAGTTTAAGAAAATCTTAAATTTTTCATAAAAAGTGTGAGAAATAATATAAAAAATTCTAAGAAGTATTGACATGGTTTAACAATACTATTCAGCAGTAATGAACAATAGTACCTACCCTGCTGCAAATTCCTGGAAAAGAGTGATGACAAATTTCGCCTATTTTTTGGACCTTGAATTTCAAACTTTTTTTATGGCAAATAGTACTATTACATGAAACATTAATCCCAGTAAAATTTCAAGATGAGTATAGGCACGGTTTCGGAGATGCAAGGGAGTGAAAGTGATGATTTCCAGTTTCAGGGATCCCGATCTGTGAGAGGCGGCATCAAGTGTCAACTCTATCTATCTCGGGGAATTTTCATGCTAAACGAAAACTAAAATCATATTTGAATACGGCATAAAAAAATCCATAAGAAACAATATGTTTCATTTTGTTAAATATATATTTTATTCCTTGGTATGGACACTTGAAGAATTTCGTGAGTTATGAGAAACCATCATTTTCACCTCTTCATATCTCCGGAACCGTGCCTATGCTCATCTTAAATTTTTTCATATTAGATTTAAATTTTGTTGTCTCCTTTTATTTTCATTTTTCTCCTCATTATAGTATAATAACATTAAAACCTCCATTTCTGTAATTTATTTTCTTTACACTCATTACAGGTTAGATGTAAAAATGAATTTCTCACTATAAATATGATGATTAAATTCGACGTATCTGGCACATTTCGATATAAAATTTCTTGTCGAATAATCTCACGCGAAATATTTCGCATTTTCATTATAGTGAAACTTAGTTAATCGAATGAATGCTCGCTTTTGTAATTTTCACCTCTCATATCAAGATACACAATCAATTCCCAGTCGACAAATGGCAATCTCAACTTTTTTACTTTACTTTTTAATAATTCTTTTAACGAACAAACGATCGACTGTTAAAATTGTCCGATGATCGCTCAGAATCATGACCTTGACGATATATGTCAAAGTCATTTTATTCTTTTTTATAACTTTGTAACGTGTGATGGACTGCTATAACTTTCCAAAGGTTATTCGATGTGATAACCTTCATAATGTATGGGAGGGTCAATGTAATGCGTGCGTGTGTGCGCATGCGTGCGTGTTTGTAGGTAAGTGATGTTTTTCCCAAACAATGGTTTTCCCTACTTTCCTAATTTTTAGCAAATTTTTTGCATGAAGTATTTTTTATTTCAATAAAATTTTGGTATTTTGTTCTGTTAATTCCTTGATTCTGTTAAATCCTTAATTCTTTGTGATAACTTTTGGATTGAGTACGATACCGCAATTTTGGATTTCATTTTTTAATTTTGTACAATTTTTCAAGATTCATATATGATTTGAATTGAGTGAAGTAACAATTTTTAAAGCTTATAATTTAACATCCATTATTGATCAAACCTTTTATATATGTATCATTCAAATTAAGTAGAATTTTTATTTATGAGATTTAATTATTTTTTTTTCTTTAATAGATACAAAAATACGTATCACTTAGATTTCATCATATATTTTAATTTAGTATAATAAAATTTTTTTTGCAGAACACGTATCCACAGCACTTTTTTATTTTTTTTTTAAAGGTAAATGTATTCTGATATCTCATGCATTTTGTAGTGTTTAATGTCTTCTTATAAACAGTATATGAATTAATCAATTTAGTACATTTTTTTTTCCGAAGAATCGAAGAATACGCATTCTTAGTTTTTTTCTACCCTTTTTTAAAAAAATAAGTTTTTTTACTGATGTTATTAAACTTTATATATACCAAAATATAAAAACTAAAAGAAGTCTTAATTTAGTCATTTTTTAGTCATTTTTTATACTTTATGCTCTATATATACAAACACATATATAAATTAAGACCATAATACAACTTATTAGAAACTTATTAAGATTTCATTAAATTGTATAAATTGGACTCAAATAAAATCTTATTAAACTTAATAAGTTGTTAATATGGACTAATTAATCTCTTAGGCACGATGCGCCACTATAGTGGCTTTTGCGGATGTCATCTTTCTGAACGACGTGCCACTATAGTGGCTCACTCGTTCATTGTTTGAATTAAATGATCATTTTCATATGTTTTGTTTCATACTTTTTTTGCCTTCACAACATAATAGAGTTAACAATATACAGACAGAATATACAGTCTTTGTTTTTGATACGCCAGTCAGGTATGAATTGTTGCTTTTCATTTAAATAAATAGAAAACGAAGAGCAATTTCTTATTAATTAATTCAGGAACAGACTTGGAAATCGAAAATGATATAAACAAAAACATGCGTGGTAGGAAGAATATAAAAAACGAAGATCGCGCTATGAGTGTGAAGATTGTAACGTGGGTCTATATATCGTGCTTTAAAATATATCATATTCAATTGTATTATTAATTATTAAAGTAAATCGTTAAAGTTAAAGTATGTGTATCATATCTTTAAGAAAAATTATAATTTAATCATCAAAAACTTCATTCCAATTCGCGTAGAGAACAGCATTGTCCGTCACACGTTGCAGTGCTATTCGTTTACGCGTAATTCGCGTTGAACTCTGCCGTAGAGAAACAGCTCTGCGCAAAATTCAATCGTGCCTAAGAGGTTAAACAATGCACAATAAAGTATATGTTGGTATTCATTTATAAAGTTATATAAAGTCTTTATATGAATTTCTTTATTAAAGCCTTATAAAGAACTTATAAGACTTTTATTAGTTTCTCATTTAGAACATATAATATTAATTTTTTCTTCGCGAGAAATAACGTGACGTTCTTACCGAGTTTGCTCCTCCTCGATCTCTTCGATCTTTCGACTCGCCGCCTTGATATTCTCTTTGGTATCAGTTGCTCAAGAATTTCCTCGTGTGAGATTGTGCGTCCTCCCTTATAAACTGCTGATTCGGCATAACAATATGAGTTTCTAATAGTTTGTTATACTTCATAGATCAATTAACATAGTTTTTCTTCCTTCCGGTTAAAGGAACGTTATGTTACATTTACGGTTCTCATCCCTTTTCGTCCGTTACATTACATAAAACTCTTATTCTCTCTTCTCTGTTTTTTGATTGTACGCAACTCTTCACATGTAATTACTTATGTATTATCAAAGAATTTATCTGAGAATTAGATACCTCACCCTTTTTTGCGTAAACTTTCATTTAAAGAAGAATTGAAATCGCCATTCAACTTAATTACATCATTTTTATTTTTACAAATGAACAGTAACGGTTTTTGTACATTATTTTGTGAAATTCTAATGATAAAAAAATACTTCCATGAAAGAAAAATCGTGTCCTCAGGACATAAAGGCTAGAGCACAGACTTTGCATAACACATAATGCATAAAGCAAGAAAAAATCAATCGATCAAAGTTTTTTATTATATGGAAAAAAAGAAAATAAAAAACTTTTAGCGTTTCGATTCTAGATGATTTGCATGAAGGGGTAACCACTGTTAAGATATTGTCCTACAGGTTACATGATTTTATTTGATTTCATATGATTTTTATATTATCATATTTCATGTAATTATCAGATTATACAGGAAGATTTGTATAAACTTTATAATAATTTTAGGGACATTGTTCCACAATTACATTAAGTGATTACCTTGGGTTTGCACCTAGTTAGATCAATGCTTTATTATTGACATTTGTTGACGTTACATACTCTACCAATAGTAGAGCATACAGTATCATTAATCCAATTCAGGTTGGTACAAACCGGCTACAGTCGAAAACACTTCGATTAGTTCATTTTCTTATGTATTATATGTTATACGTTCTGCAAGACTGTACTCTCGCCCTAATACAACAATTCTTGTTATGCGTAATTAATTTGTAACTCGTAACTCACTAGCAATTGATTTAATAGAACACAATTTTCTTAGAACTAAATAATTATTCATATAGTAATAATAATAATTATTATTATTCTCATACAATATTTATACCTCATAGCTCAATTAACATAGTTTTTGCTCCTTTCGATTGAAGGAACGTTATATTACATTTACTGCGGCTCTCATCCTTTTTCCTCTGTTACACTACTTAAACATATTATACTTGGCATATAAAAATTACATGGATAACTTTATAATGATAGTGGATACTGGTAACCTGCTATGTATATAGTAATAATTAGATAACGGTAGGTCTAGTAATAATAATTGCATATATAAGTAATAGTAGAAGTTAGTAATAGTCATTATAGTGGTAATATTACTGACAATCGTTAATCAGATAATTAGGAATTATCATATTAATCATCGTTTCACGTGTAGAAAGCCCGATGTTAAATTCTTCCTTCTTGATTTCTTTGCGATCGAGCATTTTTTACGAAGATACATATTTATTTGGTCATTTGTATCTTCTTTACTTTTTACGTTTACTTTTTTCTTTTTACTTGTGTATGCCTTTCTTTTTCTTTTTAGCAATAAGATTAACTAATAACAGAATATTAATTGCTTAACTGCGATGCGCTGATTTTTATAACACTGTTTTGTCTTCAAACAAATATATGACAACAGATTTGACTCGCCCATCTATCATTTTTTCATACACAAATTCTCTATTGTCAACATCATAATTAAAAGGTTTCCCATGTTTTCTACATTTATCAAGGAAAATATGAAGTAGTATATGAAATCATCTCCAAATAAAACATCACATTATTACACGCAATGCACTTTTAGTCTCTTTGAATTTATTGTAAATTTTTCATATATAATTCCTTTTATTCACAAACGCATAGTAAGGCTTAGCATACGCTATTTCAATGGATTAGAAAAAATAATCGTATTTCATTGTTTACTTATTTATATCAATTATCTATTGAAGAACAAAGTTTATTTCATTACAAAAATTATTTATTCAAAATATAATAAACAAAATAGTAAAAAGTAAATGATAAAAGAGAATTTGCTATTATAAAATTTAAAATAACTGTTATTATATTAAATGTCTTTTATATTTATTTATAAGATTGGTATAAAATTCTTATTGTTGATTAAGTATTCTTGATTTAAAGTATGATTTTATGTATCGATACGTTTATAAGGAAAAATAAATCTTTCAACTATTCACAATAAGCTGTTCATTTTATTTAATGTTTAATCAGAATGAGTTTTCATATATACATATATAATATAACATGACTAGTAATATACTACTTCATATTTAGGAATGCCTCCTTTATGTGAACAATATTTTTTTATTTATCTTTTTATTTGTTGTCATAGTTACCTACGAAGCGTAGATAACATTATATAACAATTGAATGTTTTTTATCATTGACGTTTAGGCATTTGCTATAGAGGAACATCAAATATGAAACATAAACCTATATGATATGACAATATCATGCTCTATTTTTTAATATAGAAAGAAATTTGATACATTATAACATTCTTTTTTTCTCAATAAAAGATAACATTATTTCATAATCATTGCCCATCGTATTAAATGTTACTTGAACTCATCCTCATTTTATCTGCATTTACTAAAATAAACAGTACCGATATAATATAATATTTATTTTTCAATCAATTTCGATAATATAAATTCATTTCTTTAGACTAACAGATTTATATTTTCTTTGATAGCTTAAAGTAAGCCACTGTGTTCCAATTTTTCCAATTAGTGCATGATTTGTATTATACTTAATGCCCGATAAATATATACATACACACATATATATATATATATATATATGTATGTATATATACAGGATGTTTGAAAATTAGTGATAAGTCTTTCGTACAGGGGCAGAATGGACTAAACTGAGAAGAAAAGTCCTCTACCATTTTACAATTGTCGCAATCATAAGTTAACGAATTATTAACTTATGAAAATAGCTAAATTCGCCCAGCTCACCGCCAAATGCAAGCGCGCGACAAGATAGTATTCCTTGCGCGCCTCACCGCGGTGGGCAATCTTATCCTGTCGCGCGCTTGCATTTGGTGATAGACTGGGCGAATTTGCGACAATTGTAATGATAGAGGACTTTTCTTCTCAGTTTATTCTTTGGTTCATTCTATCCCTGTGTAAAAAGCTTATCACTAATTTTCAAACACCTTGTATATATATTTATGCTTATATATTACAAGTGTGATTTTGTTTTGAAGGTTTTTTTTTTCTCAAAAATTGATTTATTTAAACAACATATCACGTAAACGTTTAATAACTGTTGTATGATCAACATTTAATTTTCTGGCAAGTTCTGAAGTAGATTGCACTAGATTTTCGTCCAATAATGCTTATAAATCCGCATTTTTCGGCTTTTGTCATTAATATTGAAACCACCACTTTTGAATTGATATCTTTTTTTTTCGTTCGTTATAAATAAAATAAAACAAAGTAATGCGTAAGCGCTCAATCTTATGTTACTTTATTCTATCTTAGTTTTGTAATGAACGAAAAAAAATATAGAATGAAGTTTACAGCGCCCAAAGCGTCATGCTAAACGTCGAACGGCATTTGGACTGCGTGCAAGATGATGAAGTAAGAAGAGTAGCGAAAGGCGAAGTCGAACATCGGCCGAACATCGGCCAAGAAGTGCAAACACCGAGCCCTGCACTACAATAATTTTTCATAAAGTACTTTTCGAGTTATAAGGCTTGAAAATAACAATACCACCGGCATTTACATTACACAAGGTGTCCGATCGACGACTAAAATCTTTTGAATGTTGTTTAGATCATGACCTGGATAATATTTTTTAAGATTAAGGTCATTGGAGATTATTTCCTTTATTTTCCAGGACTTTTTATTCGTCCTGTATATCATTGTCTCACTCAAACGCATTCATCTGTCCTTATCTAACATATTGCAACGCCATCTCTTGCAAGATTGAACATCTACTGCTGAACAAGACAATTATTGTTTTGCTTACCATTCTGAGTCTTTGCTTAGCGTTCGTATATATATGTTACTTGCAGATCGATATAAATCTTTCTTTTAATCTTAATTTCATAAACTCAGTATTGTCTGTGCATGTAGTACGCTTAATGCTGCACTGTCGTTTGGTTCATACGAGCTATAAAACTTTTGTATTAAGGAAATATCTACAGGCAGTTCTACGAGATGAAAAAATGTCAGTTTTTAACTTTTTTTCGATTTTAGTGTAAAGTCTATTGCAGTAAATTTTGCGTCTACATTAATCCTGTAAAGGATTTTTTATTCTGGTCAGTAAATTCGAAGGTTTATATCGATCTCGATAATTTGACTACTCCAGTATCTCCTTGAGAAATATAATAGATGTGATTGAAATGTCTATGACACACTGACATTAGTGCCATCTTTTGCAAAACCCTCAAAACTAAATGACACTCTATATATATACACACACACACATATATATGTATATATGTATATATATATGTGTATATGTATATGTATATATATATACATTTTATATATATATATATATAATATTATACATTTTATATATATATATATATTCAATAAGGAATTATCCCAAACAAAACAAGTCACAATAATGTCAAAATGACATTAAAATGAATCGGAAATGATTGGAAAATGACTTTTATCATCATTTTAGAGTCATTTTGACATCATTTTGATATCATAATAACTCGTTATTCTGTTTGGGATTATTCATACACATTTGATTTATGTTAGAAAAATCTTAATCAAATTGTAAATTATGCACATAGTCGATAAATGTATTCAAAATATGTATACGCATTATATATATTATAACAAAGACATATTTTTTGTATCTGTATAGTTGCCTGTTTTTTAAATGTTTATACCAATTACTGATTACGTATTGTTTCATTAAAAAAAGAGAATATAATTTTATAAAATTTCTATAAATGAGTAAATTGGCTCAATATAATGATCAATTTTTTAATCACTAAATGAATTTATTTGAATGCGGAGAATTGCAACATTTAATAACGATTTGATAAACTATTCTTTGAATTAAATACATAGTTCATCGCATTGAAACTAGACTGTCTGGAAATTACAGGATTGTTAATAAATAATTATATATATATATATATACATAGAGAAAGATATATATATACATACATACACACACACGTATATATAATAAATATATATATGTATGTACACACACATACACATACACTATATCCACACGTACCGATATATATATGTACATTTTAAGTAATAATATGTAGTAGCATTCAAACACATATCGTAAATAATAAAGTAATAACATCAAAATCTTCATTTTTTGTTAGTTCTATTAAATTAAGGAAAGATGTTATTTAATGGAAATTCATTATCATGAGCATGATGGTTTCACTGAGCAAGCGTGCGAATATTTAATTGGAAATTGTAAGAGACTTTATAAACCGCATGTTTGACGATATGTGTAGAGATAATTGAGTCTGCTACATGATTTGTATTTTTTTAGGACGCATAAAACTTTGGGTGCGTTCCAACACGTTCACAACGCTCGAGAACATCATTTGTCTTTGTTTAACAACTTGACTTTGATAAACAACAAGAATGAAATAATTTCATGAGCATTGTGAGCGTCAAGTTGAACACATCCTTTGTCGTCAAGTACCAATGTAATCCAACATTTTTCAGTATTGCTGAAGACAATATGTAAATCTATATCAAATACTGCAATAAAAATGCACAGATGAGTTGCAGCGCAAAAAATTGAATTAATTAATTTTGTTCGAATCAAAGTTACCCGAGTCAATGTGCGATATAAGAATTGTAGAAAACAAGAGATAATGAGATAATAATTAACATTCTTGGAAAGAAACATATCAAAGTAGAGATCATACATAAATAATCTTAAGCCGGCAGCACACGATATTAATTTTTTTGCTGGATTTCTAGCTGGATTAGAATCTTGCTACCGTACACCGTATTAATTGCGGTGCTGACGATACCTTTATATGTGTTTATTCCAGTTCTATTCAATAGACCAGCCGGAAACCAGACTTCACGAGTTTCTCTCTCTCTCTCTCTCTCTCTCTCTCTCTATTTCTTTTCCCCTTTTTCTCTCTCCTCTGTTCTTCCATTCTTTCATACTTATATGTACATTTATATTTAAACACAGAAGGCGTCTCGAAGCTGCTACATGTAGTCAACTATGACGTAATTATATATATGCAGTTACGAGTATGGTTACTTTATTTTGGAAGGCTTTTTGGAATGTCTATGGACACTATCAACTATACGTTAAAAATAATATTTAATCATCTTACAAGTTGCTGCAGACTCTTCCGAAAGGGAAAAGTGGAAAGATTTCGTGAATGTTCCGTGAAATGCAGATGAGCGTTAAATATTTTCATTATGTCTTATTTGTAAAACAAAAGATAATATTGTACAATTTTACTATTATTTTTTGTCATTACAAGAAACAGAATATTCGCAAAGTTAAGAATGTCCAAACTTATATATTTTCGTCAAAGATTTGTATTTTAAATACGCCATTGATGACACTCCGCAAAAAATAAAGATTATTTAATTCAAAAATATATATACATATATACATAAGTAAATATGCATTTTCACTTTTTATCAAGATGATTTGTGCTTTTATTGAATAATTCATATATAATATATGCGAGTTGCAATTTACACAGATCATGGACATCACATATCATGTGTCGATGAATTAATTTAGTATGTCCATACAAAAGAAAAAATGACGATATTTCAATATTAAGATAGCATAACGTTACTTTGGATTATGACGTATATATCTGATTATTTAAAACCGTATTAAAATTAGTGATTTGACGAAAACAGGCGGGCTCGTTCATTGTGCATAATTATCTTATTTTTTATTCATATCAAGCTTTTATATAGTTGCCTCTGTTTTTGATATACACAATAAAACGGCGATACAATAATTGCAAGCTATTATATTTCTCTTCCGGAATCACCTTTAGTTAACGCATTCCAATATACATTTTGGATCGTTATTACATTATCAAAAAATTTTCCACAATTTTATGTTAAAAAATAAAAAAAAATCTGCTGGAGCAAGGTCAGATAAATATGAAAGTAATAAATTACTGTAATTTATTTAATCAAAAACTGCGAGATCATTCTAATTGTGTAGTCAAGCGTTTATTATTATGCAAACTTGTATCTCTAAGCCAAACTGTAAATTCGGCATCTTATTTAAAGAATTTGAAACAACTTCTGAAACGACAACTATTGAATGCGTTCGACGCGATTTGAAAATTCATAGAAATTGATGTACTCTGCACGATAATGTGTCTGTACTCGTAGCTCTAGGATCATCTGGCAGTTTCTGATCAACGACGAATTATAATAATCTTTTATACTTATTTCGGCCCTTTCACTTTTTTATTTCCTAATAATTATGCCTAAAAGAAGTTGTTGACGATGTACCAGCGATCGAAGATAATAAATTGCATTAATTAAAAACAATTTCAGAAAAAGAGTGTGATATTATAATATAGCTTCCAATCATTGTACCCTGTCCTATTGCATGTATTGAGAGGCAAAAGAGGACTATGATATAAATAAAAACTGATATCTAAATTCGTTGATTTTTTAAAATTTTTATTTAGAAATTTTTCAAACGTACTGCGTATATCGAGAACATAATATACATAAAATTCTTTTGATACGTGCTTTTGATTAATATTCTAGTTAGAGTTAGATTTTTTAAACAAAATATTAACAATATGCTGGCAATTTGTCAGCAGATTCGAGCAGAGTATTACAGTAGAATGTACACAGATCCAGAACTACATTAAGCTCGATCATATTCTATCAGAGAGTCAGTTGACACAATCTGGCAATCGATTTTCAATAAAAATCAAAAAACAAAGTTTGTCTTAATTATTTAAATGAAACATATTTATGTAGATATTTTGAAATGGTAGATTTTGCTTGGCTTCTGCAGTTAATCATAATCTATATGTACATTTTCTTTAATTTTACTGATATTTTACTATCAAAACCTGTCTGATAAGATAGACATTGTCTGCAAAATTTGCTTTTTGACAGATTTGACTATCTGAGATATTACATCTCATCGGAAGCATCGATGTTGTATTTTCTGCGTATGTCTAATCGACAAATCAATGCATGTACACTCGATATAAAGTCTTTGGTAGAAACTATTTGGTACATTTACACCCGTTCGGAAGGTCGTGCAAAGCCATGAAGTCTACAATGAATAAACAGTTTGCGAGAAGAGTTACAATTCATGAGAAACGAACATCAACAATAATGATTGCTCAAATATCAACAATATTAACAACATCTGTATTTATAACTTATCATCATTATTGTAATCGTCTTTCTTCTTTTTTTATCTTGATTAGTTATTACAATCACCATTAATGTCTCAGTCTTTCGCCACATCTTCAGCTTTACATGATGTCTGTCGTATAATAATAATTACCATTGCGATCATTGTCTTCAGCAACATTATTTCTACATAATCTTAATCGTAGCTACGGTTAACTCCTTCTTTGCATACTTGTACAGTTTTTTTATTACGATTACTATACGCCTTGCATTGTTTCGCTACCGACCATACTATTAACTATATATACGCAAAGTAAAACAGCAGCACAATGATGTCTACGATAATGGATATTCGCCATTGTCCATGAATATTAAATCCAATTATTATAATGAACAATACGCATAAAATTGATCAGTAACCTCATTTACAAAATATAATTGAAGACGTCTAATCTTACAATACATTGAATGCGTTTCATTTTCACGCTTACATGCTGTAAGTTCATCCTTGTTATGTGTCAAATATTAAATAAGGACAAATGCTTACAAACATTGTAAGTGTAAAACGGAACGACGTTTACTAACACATATTTTTTTTTACTGTATTTGCAAATATCTTGCAGTATAAAATGTCCCTTCTTAATCTTTTTAGTAAATAAAAAAGCGAGCATCAATTGCAATCTTTTTGCTCGCATATAATTACAATGTACATACATTACGCGCTAATACATATAGTCTAGCACAGTATACATCATGTTGAAAATGTCCAAAATTCATCAAATTAACAAGAAATTAAATACTGTACTTGTAAATATAAAAAGACTCTTGTTTAGGGGAGCTGCTCCAATTATCTTGACATACATTGTTAAGATCATAACACTGAGTAATATTTATAAGGTTTCAGTCATCATTTGTTGTTTATTAGAAAGTTATTAACAAAAGAAGTTTCAAAAATAGAATATTTTTTATTATAAGCTCATCTAAAATCTGCATTTACGTATTTTCATCTCAAGTGAAAAAACCATTGAAGAATTAAATATTAAAGTGTATTACGACTGGAAGGTTTGAGAGAGCGAAGCCCTCCAGTATGTACGGGCGCAGACGGGGAGAAGAGATTGCAGAATAGAGTTCCTTTCCCGCCTATCATATTAATTTCTAATTATTATTAATTTCTAATTAAGAAAAAATGCTAAGGAAATAATTATTTTTATCGTGATTAAAGAAAAGAATATGAATGAATGCTTATTAATGTCAGCTACGTTATAATTTTGTTTGAGCTTTTTGATACATGATATGTCCTATCTTGCGTAGGAATCTGTCTAATCTTTTCCGTTTTCATTATTTTTTAGCATATTGCAGATTTATCTATTTAATAAAAAGGTGTTAAATAATTTTTTGATTCATTTTTTTTTGCCTTTGGATTTTGCCTTCAAGTTACATCTGAATAAACCTGAAAAAAATCATTGTTTGGCTTCTCAAAAGACAAATAACAATCCGTTTATCCGGAAAATGATGGGAACATTGTTAGAATGACTTAAATATAACAAAAATTACATTATTCACTGTATATAGTAAATAATTTAAAAACCATGATTTTAGCCAGAAATGTAAATACATTCTGTATGTAAAGATTACTTTAACACTATTCAAGAAGTACTACGTGGAGATACAGTCCGCCTAGCATCCCTCAAAGATCAGAACTCCACAGTTCGTTATTCTTATTGTAGGTATTTATTGATTCCAAACATTTTTTGCTATGTAATTGTTCGTGCATTCGTAATTGCGCACGCGCGCGCGCGCGTGTGTGTGTGTGTGTGTGTGTGTGTGTGATGTAGATGAAGTGAGACGAATTTCATTTACATTTGTATTTAGAATCTGATGATACTGATAATGATTTTTTTCTGAAAATAACCATCGAAGAATTGAATATAAATCGAGATGTTGAAATCGAGTTTTATCGAGTGTAATTTTTCGGTAAAGCTTGGGTCCAAGAAGATATTTCGGTCCTTGTTCAATTTCTCGACAGTTATTTTCAGGAAAAATCATTATTAGTATCAGAGTCTGATGAAAATGCAGATAAAATGTAAATTCGTTCACACTATATTTGTATCACAAACACAAATGTATGCGCGCAAAGAGGGTCAATAAATATCATAGGAATGACACATTGTTAGATAATGATCTCTGCAAATGCTAAGCGGACTGTATGACATGATCCTGAATAGTCCTAAAGTTCGATCTTTATATGCAGGATATACTTACATTTCTGATTAAAATCATGTTTCTTCTTTAATTATTAATCGTATATGTAAATAATGGCATTTTTGACTATACTTAAGCTATTCTAGCAATGTTCCTATTACTCCTCGGATAAAAAATTGCTATTTTGTATCTTTTGAGGACTCAAACAGTGATTTTTCAAGATTCATTCAAATATAACTTGAGGGTCGAAATTGTCATTTTTTAAATACCCTTTCTTAATGGAAAGTTTTTACTAATTACTCGTTACCGAGTCGAAAAAGTAATTACTACTACTACTACTACTACTACTATCACTATTACTACTACTACTACCACTACTACTACTACTATTACTACTACTACTACTACTACTACTACTACTACTACTACTACTACTACTACTACTACTACTACTACTACTACTACTACTACTACTACTACTACTACTACTACTACTACTACTACTACTACTACTACTACTACTACTACTACTACTACTACTACTACTACTACTACTACTACTACTACTACTACTACTACTACTACTACTACTACTACTACTACTACTACTACTACTACTACTACTACTATTACTATTACTACTCTGTAGAACTATAATCCGGAGTGGATTTTGACTGCCGCTATCTGCCTCCATTTAGTACGGTCCTTAACTGTCCAAGTATGTACATCGATTTCCAGGATGGTGAAGTATTGTTGGATATTGTATCTCTATTTGATCCTTGGTTTTCTTGGTAGTTTCCTATCATTTGACATCTCTTTCGATAGGATCTTTATCAATCTATCTTTAGATATAACCTGTTCATCTCAGCCTACTAAATTTTAGTTCTTGTCCTTGGCTTTTGTATATCTTTGCAAGATCAACATTTGTTCTGAACCTTGGATGATCTGTATTGTATTTTCAATTCAGGCTATAAATCTTTCTTAATGCTTTCCTTTCGAATCTTCTGAGGAATTGTGTGTTATCTTGTTTTATGAAAGTTCATGTTTTGCTTATATATAGTATCATCAGGCGTATTATGGTCTTATAATTCGAATTTTGGAGCCATGGGAGAGGTGCCTCGACTTCAACAGGGGCTGAGAGTGTAGAGGTATCTGTTACCCTGGATGATCCGCTGCTTAATTTCCGCTTTCATATCAATGCCAGCGGTTATAATAGCTCCTAGATATTTAAATGACTGTGACTTCAAAATTATATTCACCCATAGTGACCTTTTGCTTCACTCTGTCTCGTGCGTTCCTTGTGAGATGTAAATACTTTGTCTTATTTTCATTGATATTCAAGCCCGTTTTACTTCTTCTAGCAGAATAAAGTTCCCCTTAACTCTAATTATGTTATTCCTACCACATCTATATCGTCGACATATGTCAATAAAAGATTCGGTCCATGTGGTCCGAATATTTTGTATCAGTATGGACTGCTCTTATAGCTTTTTCTAGCGCTATGTTAAATAGAAACGGAGACAGTGCATTTCTCTGCTTCAGTATTTATAAATACCTCACTGTACTCTTCCTCAATCCTGATACTGTTTCGCGAACTTTCTATCGATATCCTTATTAACCTTTTTTTACCAATTTTTTAGAAGATACTTAGCTCTTCCATTGACTTCCATAGGCGTACTTTAAGTACACTATCGTACGCCTGCTTAAAATCTATAAACAGATTATGTAAGTCTTTATTAAACTTCCAACATTTTTCTATGAGTTGTCATATGATAAAGAGCTGGTCTAACGTTGATCTATCACCACGGAACTCACAATGATATTGCCGATGATTCCCTTTGCAAAAGGCATGACTTGACTGAGCAGAAAGTTCGATCATACCTTGTATATGCTATCAAGGAGTAATTCCCTGGTAGTTCCTGCACTCCGTCTTATTTCCTCTCTTATGTAATAAGATGATGATGCTTTTCTTCCATTCAAGGATGGTTTCGTGTGCCCAGATGAGTTGCATGAGGTGATTCACCAAATATTCTCCTCCGTACTTAAGGCTTTCAGCTGATATGTTGCGGGGGAGTCGAAAAAGTAATTAATAAGTAAAAAATAAATAATTAATAAGTAACATGATTTGATGATGAATTATGATTACTAGTCATTGATTCTAAAAAATAAAGACTTATTTATACTGATCCCAACTGTTAACTTATGCCGTAAGCTAAGAAAGTGACCATTCACACAATCGAATGCGAGAAAAATAATCGACTTCATTCTTCTCACATTCGATTGTGATTAACCAATTGCGGTCAATATAAATGATCCTTAGCTCGTTATCGTTACTTAAAAAGTAACGATTTGTTACTTTTTGGTTAGTCTTTAAATAATGAAATTGGAAGGTCAGTCTAAAAAATTTTGCAATATTTTGTGTTTAAATATTAATATATATAAAAACAAAATAAAAACACTCAATATGTGAAAACACAACCAAAAAAGAAAATGCTTTTTCGGTTTGTACTGGAACATTGTATATAATAATATTTCGGTATGAATACATATTCATATCCAATACATATTCATATCCAATTTTACACACCACATATTGATTTTCAGTCTTGAAACATAATTCGACTGAAGTGATATTTTTCATATTTTTAAATTTTGTAATACATCACTTTCAAATTTAAAGACTAGTATTAAAATTTATTCTTATGTTAATAGAGCACTGTGATTGGTTTATAGCACTCTTAAGGAGAATTCTGGATTCCAGAAAATCGCTGTTTTATCAATCAAACTTATACACATATACAATTTACTGTATATCGACACGTCACTATCCAAGCAACAATTCGACGTCCTTGGACGTCCGAAATATGTATAGAAAAATCCCGTTTACGTCGCTGTGGGATGTCTATTTAAATGTCTTATACTAAATTTATTTACATAGACATTTTAGGCATGTCCGAAATGTACATCGTCAATATTTCCAATTTTCAAGCAGTGCGCGACATTGCTACTAGAAGGACTCAGAGAGAAGTTCAATTACTTGTATCTAAAAAACTACATCAAACAGCATAAAAGGCACAGTATGATAAGACTTTTCAGAGAAAAATTTTTACTCTTTTTTTAATAAAATGATAATAAGATAATGCCTTGAAGATGAGTTCCCATGCTTGGGCTCCAATATGAAAATTAATAATTCTTTTATAGTTCTCAAATCTTGTTGACAACTATTCGATATCCTTTTCTTTCTGCCAGAAATTTGTGTATAGAAAAAGAACATTATTTTAAGAATTAATTTTCTGTTCCATTGAGGATTGGGTGTACTAATGACGTCTATTAGACTTTTTCGGGAGCGATACATTATACATACGAAAGACATTTACTGGATGTCTTTAGGACATACATCCATATATAACGAACGAGACATCTTTTGAACACCTAAATTGTTGCATAGGAACATACTACTACATTGACATGATACGCATATATATATTCACAAATTTTCAAATTTCCTTATACTAAAGCGCCTAACTCATTTCTACAAGCATAGTAGCGTTCTTTCATTTAATCTATAGTATAATCTAAGCTTGTTTCATACGTACAAAATATAAAACTTTTATATGAAACAAATGTTGTTATATGTCCAGAAGCCGATAAAAAAGATTATAATTTTTCAATGTTTTTCCCATTTTTCGTGTAAAATTATTGCTTCCGCGCTATATTTTTGTCAATACATTAATAATATGGAAAAGAATTTTTAAATCTATAAATACAATGAAAATATTAAAGAATTTTAAAATTAAATGGTAAAATAGAATAAACTCCAGCATCCACTTAAGATGTCATAAACCAATCACAGAGTTATATTAAAATCTTAAGACACTAAAAATGGTCTTGTAGTAAGAACAAATAATAAATACTGACCAAAGGTTGAAGATTGAATAGATAAAATTTATATTATAAATAAATTCAGAAATTGAAAAAGTAACGATACAAGTAATTATAAAATTCGCTACCATTATAAAACAAATTACGTTACAGTTGTTACAGTTTATCAAAAAAATAATACCGTTTGTTTTAACCTAGCCTGTTACTGAAAATATAATTTCTAATACGGTAACAGTGTGTTACAAGTAACGCGTTACTTCCATTCTTTGTCCCATTCTTTAATTTAATATGCCTTACCTTGAGTAGAATTCTGTCTAATTGTAGAATCTATTGTTTTTAGTGTACTGACTCATTCATTTAGTAAGGTCAACATTTAATTTAATATATAAAATGTACGAATTCGTGCAAAATGTGAAATTCAACATGAGTTTACAACCAAAAATCATGTTCTATTTTTTTGTTAATAATTTTTTCTTTTGTTAATAATTTTTTAATAAACAATTGGTGATGGTTAAAACCTTTTAAATGTTACCGAAAGTAATGATCTTGACAACATATGTGTCAACATCAAGATGATTGGAAGAGGCTCCCCTAAATAGGAGTTTCATCAAATAAATAACTGATAATTTTTGTACAGAATTTTTTTAGCTCTATATCATCTGATATTATAGATACAGAAACATAGCAGCGCGCTTTTGTGTATATACAGGGTGTCCTATAATACAAGTAAAAAAGTGACTTAAATATATGTAAAAAATAAGATAAAAATTCTACATAAAAGTATTAATAAAAAATAATATTAAAAAATGTTAATAAAAAATTTGAAAATTACATCATATAATTTTGTAATATTTTGATTTATAGAATAATTAAATATTTTCGTATACACATAACGAAATAGAATGACAATTTTCTACTTTTGTACAAGTGCAACAGTCTAATAACATACAGGGTGTCCCCGAACTATGATGGGACCACCTCTCGTGAACCCTTAGAGTAAATCGAACTGAATTAAAAAATTCTTTATCATTTTGCAATTTATACTTTAGGAGATATTAATTTCCAAAGATCACTGAATAACAGCACATACCTGCGCGGACTACCGCCAACTATACGCCTATTGATCACGGTCGCTTGTTGCGCAGATAATAGGTTTTAGACAACATACATCGGCACGGTGTTGGACATTGCGCTTTCCAACAGCAACACGCCACGGCACAATTGGACACAGCAGAAGCGGGTGCTTTCTATCAAGGCTTTAGACGACACACAATCAATATGTCGAACATGGTGCTTTTCAACAACATCTAACAACAATACACAATTGAATACAGCAGAAGAGCATAATCAAACACAAAGTCTGATTCATGGTTGTCAAACTTTCGAATGGCGCTCTAGAGCATTTTCATCTTATACATGTGATATTATATAACAGTAGTTATCTCTACTATTATTTTTATAGATGTTATATGATATATTTTAATATATATAATTATGTTCTTTGTTTTATGGAGCTTTCCTACAAGAGATGACACAGATGACATAGTATAACAGAGTAAATCATTACTTTGTTATTTGTTCAATGTTAAACAAAGTTGAAATGATCACTATGTCATCTTTGTCATCTGTGCCTCTTGTTAGAAAACACCCAACGACTGCTTAATAGGCGCGCTGTTTGAGTTATAATGCTCCTGCACACTGAACGCGGAAATACCGCGCGGCAAAATATGACAAGGTAGCCAATAAGCTTACAGCTCCTAACATGTTCATTGGTTACCGCGTCGCAATTTGCCACGCGGCGTTTTTACGTCCAGTGTACGCGCGCCTACTAGGCAGTCCCCGCGCGACAAGTGGCGATGATAGATGGGTGTATATATAGTAGTACATCGCGCGAATATATGCTTATCCAGTGATTTTAGAAACTAATGTCTTCTAAAGTATTGCGAAAATTGTAAAATAATAAAGGTCTTTTTGATCAGCCCGTTCTACCAGTTCACGGTAGAGATGATCCTGTAGATTAAGGATACCCTGTATAATAACAATTTTTTAAATGCAATCATGTACATTTTATAATTTTTTCACAATCAATTTATATCTATATATTTATAAAATATCTCTTATACTTGTTCTTATTTTCTATATAATAGTATTAAGGTAAAATCATCGAAAAGTGAATATCCTACATGATATTCGATATCTTGTCGAAATATTAGAATAAAATGGTATACTATATTTCATAAATTATTCACTTTAAAATAATTTAATTCTTAACATGAATACTTATTTGTAGAAAAGCAATTTATGTAAAATAAATTACATGATTTTGTTTTAAAATGTCAACGATTTTGAAATTTCAAAAATTGTGATTATGGAAAAACCCAGATAGCAGCTGACGCTATTTGTCACCATTTTGTTATAAAAATAACGACAGATAACATCATCTTGCTATTTGGAAAAGTTTTTTTTATAATATGTATATATAAATGAATACAGGATGTCTCTCAACCACCTCACAATACTTTTACAACATATTCTAGAGGTAAAGTAGAGTAAAAATCCTGATGAAAATATTGAGACTGCAATAATTTTTTGAATTATAAACTAACTTTAACTGCTTAATCGCACAAGTCAAAAACTACTTCATTTTTATAATTTCTATTATTATTTATGACAGGAGATGGTCAGACGTCCGGAATTTTTAGAAAAATTTCTAACTTATGGTACGAAGTGTATCACCCAGACATTATTTTGGCAGTAAGATGCGCTTCTCGACCATTGTCGAGAAAATCGATATTAAAAAATTCTGAGCGGGGTATGTACACTGAACGTTTAGCAAGTTTCAATGAGTTCAGTGTCACAACGGGTTCTTGTAACTTCTCGCTGATTCGAGTCTCTCTTCGGCATTTTCTTTTTCTCCTTTTATTTTATTTTAACATTTGTCATTTCTATATAAAATCAATCAAATTTATAATAATCAATATAAATATATTCAATATAAATCTTTTGAAAAACACTTCATTTACAACGGAAACATGATATAATGGAAACATGATAAATAAAGTCCAATTCAATAAAGTCCATAAATAAAGTCCAATGCAATGAGTCCAAACCGTGACAAATTTCACAGATAATTCAATGCGATTATTTAGATCCACAAGCATTCAATGACCGCGTTGAATACCTATGAAATTTGTCATTGTCTGTTCCGAACGTCTGAGCCTTGTTCTTTGGAACATTCTATGATAAAAATTCTAATATGAAAATGTCGAGGCTATAATAATTTTCGAATTATAAATCATTTTTGATGAATTATTATTCAAAAACTATTAAAGCTTCGACATTTTCATACTAGAATATTTTTTACTCTCTCTCTTTCTCTCTCTCTCTCTCTCTCTCTCTCTCTCTCTCTCTCTCTCTATATGGGCTATAAAATTATTGTACGGTGGTTATTCTGTATATGAAATAAATATCTTTTTCCTTCAAATATAACTTTCTCATGTCATTAAATTAAAAAAAATATTTATTTTACGGAGATATCCTACGTATAATTGGAAAAATTTTAATTATTGAAAGGCATATGTGCAAGTGTGATTTATATACATACATGTACAGGGTGTCCCAAAAAGGTAGGGATACCTGAGTATCTCGGAAAATATAAGTTTTTACAGAAAAGTGTTTCAGACGAAAGTTATAGAGTTCAAAAAGATCTATTTACTGATCTTATCAGTTTGACCTTGGGTGACGCTAAGGTTAGGTCAAGATTATATCGATTTTTTTAAATAGAACACTACTTTTAATTCCGGAATCTAATAGCTGGCGTCAAGAGCTTTTCAAAATATTACAATAAAGTTATTTTTCATAAAGTATTTTTTGAATTATAAGGCTTGAAAGTTACAGTATCGCCGGCATTAGCATTATAAGTTTACAAAGAGTCTGACCGATGGCTAAAACTTTTTGTAAATGACATACCACTGTATGGATTTTGTTACCCATAGCGACAAGTATGTGAAGTAACCTTTTATTTCATGTAAAACATAAAAACAATATATATATAAGCTCGATCGCGGTCGCTTGAACGGGAGATGAGCTTTTTAAAATGTTGCAGATTTTGAGCATTTTTACTGAAAGCGTCAAGGTTGAATGTTGCCTTATAATTCAAAAAATACTTAATGAAAAAATATTTTCTTATAGCATTTTGGAAAGATCTTGAAATCAGCTATTAGATTCTGGAATCTAAAGTATAGTAGGTGTTCCATTTAAAAAAAATCGATTTAACCTTAATCTGATCTTGGTATCATCCAAGATCAAACTGATAAAATCAGTAAATAGATTTTTTTAAGCCGTACAACTTTTGTCTGAAACATTTTTCTGTAAAATTATTATTATTATTATTCTTATTATTATTTTCCGAGATATTCAGATGTCCCGACCTATTTGGGACATCCTATATATATCACCGGACATTCTATATATATATATATATTACGGGCAAAGTCCGCATAGTGGGTATTGACATTGTCCGAGTGTTGCCTGCTATACAATATCAGTATTGTCGGGACCGTGCCAATATTGCCTAATCCAATCGTGTTGAGCAATGTTGACATGGTTCCGGCAATGTTGACATTGTGCCCACGGATTTGTGTTGCGGATTTTGCTTCTACACACACATACACACACACATATATATATATATATATATAAAATTTGTTTGTTGTTGATTACATTATTATCTGAAAAGAAGAAATTTTTTTAATTGGCTTTCTGGCTCAAAAGCTTCCATTTTATGTCAAAAGAATATCCTTAAATTTTTATAAAAAAATATTAAGATTTAGAGATCACTACCCACACAACACATGGACGCCTTTTGGAAGTCCGCTGTATGTCCTTCAAAATCCTAGTTATATCATACTGTCTGAAGGATGTTCCTATGATATACCTGTCTGAAGGACGGGCGTTCTGCTTTTAGCATAGCTGCGATAGTATGTCTGTAAGACACCCGAAAGGTATATTCGAGATTGGATTACAAAATTCAATATTACGTATGTTTAACATATTTCTGATATACATCATGAATCTACATTTAAAATTCGAGCTTTATATAATATTAAGTAAGACATTTTGAAGATGTCCTATGTAAGGACATCCATTAAATATCTCGAAGACGTCTGCTGTACGTCCCGAGAATATCTGCTATATATGTCCATATAAGCGTTGAATATTAGGTATTGTTATCATAATTATTAATATCATTATTATATTATTATTATTACTATTATTGTCATTATTGAATATGTCAATATAGTGATACGTTCACATATAATCATAATTACAGTATTAAAATGTGTATATAAAATTAATTCAAGAATAATTAATTTTATTTTTATAATATAATAATAAATAACATTAATAAACAAAATTAATAATTACATAACAATAGAGAACGTCTTTCAAATGTATTTAGCTTTCTTCAAAAACAATGGAGGATACAAATTCGTATTTTAATAATTATATTAATAATTATATTTTAATCTGTTACATCAAGTTTGAGAGATTAATTTTATCCTATAACTCTTCAAGTTTTCAAACAATTTCCAGTAATTCAGTTAACATAATTCGAATTTTCGAAATGATTTTCCTATTTTCAATATCATTTTGCGATATTCTAAACAATTTTTCGATTTTTAATTAATAAATTATAAATTATGAAAACTTAAATTGATTTTTTATGTTGTAAAAATGTTTTTTTTTAAAATATATAAATATATTTAAAAATTGTTAACATTTCATTAATATTTTTAAAAAATATCTAATGTTTGATGCAACTTTGGAAGAAGTAAAACAATTTTCTTATTAATTTTTTTATATTTTCCTAGCAATTTTCAATTATTTAAACAATTCGTGATACTTTAGTAAAAAAGTAACTTTTTTAGTAATGAATGATATTCTATGTAAAAATCATATTAATATTCCTATTTCAATATTGTTTTTATGTTATAATATAAAGCATTACTTGAAAATATTAACACTATTTTTTAATGACAAATATCATTTTTTACAAGTTCGTAATCATGCAGTAAGCAATACCCAGAGAATGATAATGGAATCTATTTGATATCTTGATTCCATTATCATTTCTCATTGGGATATATCCAAACAATGTTTATAAAAAATCCATTTTACATACTATCGACACGCCCTAATAACGTTCATTGGACATCTGAAGGTGGTACATTGTGCGTCCAAAAGAGTACGTCAGACATCTGGACATTTTTGTTACGTCATCTGGACATCGACGTCCGAACGATACATTCTATGGTCATTCAAGGGACATCCATGTGCTATGTAGTAGTTTTTAAATGCAACTTTTAAAGGCCCTGTAGAAGGCCCCGGGAAAATTCGAACTGGATCTTGTTCTGGGTGAACAGACCTACAATTTGAGGGGAGTAACGATCTATTTGCTTGGAACCTTGCTAAAATCGATCTTGAATTCAAAATTTGATCATTTTTTCACAAATAATCTGGCTATATTCTAAAGGCGTATATCGTAGAGCTAAATGAATTATTGCATCATATTCAGCGACCAAAAAAACATACAGAACCACATTTAAAATCCAGATTAAATCATTTTTGCATCCAATTAAACATGTATTAAGGAAAATCGAAGCTTTAATTTAAAAATCGTTCACTAGCGACCTCTAAATCTTTATATTTTTTGATAAAAATTTAGGAGTATTCTTTCGGCATAAAATGGATGCTTTTGAGCTGAGAGGCCGATTAAAAATAATTTTTTTTTCTTGTCAGTCTAATATATATGTATCTAAAATTTTTGTGTCCAATAATAATTGAATTACTCCTCCTGAGTAGGTAAAACGGATTGGAAATTGATTGGAACAATCCTGTATATTTTGCAATTTTCGTAAACGAAATAATAATTACTAAACATCATCGAATAAATACGTATCCTTCTGACGAATCGTTAAATGCAAGTGCGCTGTGAGATATGATCGCTCAGTGATCGTAATTACTGGAGCGCGGAGAATTGTTTTCTTTAGCCTTTAGTACGTACTTAGCTGTTGGCGTTTGTCGCAAACAACTCCCCGAAACGCCTAGTAATCATACCCGATGAGTGTGTATTTGGTGGTAAATAGATCGGGCGAATGTGCGTTCATTCGGCAATCTTTACTAATCAATATGTTATTAATTACTGCGAAAATTGCAAAACATTGTGGTACAGAACTTTTCGACTTAGCTTATAAGGGAACGTTTTTAGGTACAAATAATTGATCTCGATGAAACTTGGTGGGTGTATAGAGCGGTCAAAACTGTAGTGTATATTTCGTATATTTTCTTTTTGCTCAAACTGCCTTTTTTGAGCGCTAAAAGGTGAACCTTTAATAAGTATTAATCAATATCGCGCATAAAATGCTTCCTAAGAAAAATTAAAAACCTCCAAATTGGTTACATGAAAAAATAAGATCATCAAAGTGTCCTTGAGTTCCTCCGAAAGAAACGAATTGAAAATAATGAGCATGTTTCATCTGTGAAACATTAATTTCGTAAAGTTACTTCGCTGACGCAGTCGTATCGCTGGGAAAAATACGTTCTTAAAGTGACTCAAAACAAGGTAAGACGAAAGTAATAAACTGCTGGATTTTACAAAAATTATTGGAGGCTATAAATCATGGATTCATTATTTATGATGTTGACTTTCAAAAGTGAGCCTTGTAAATGAGCGGGGAAGTAAATTTAAATACTTTCAAGGCAAGCCACATGGTTATTCAATTTCAAAAAATCCACGAGATCGTATCTCGGAAAATAATGAAGTTTATAACTAGAAACCATGTAACAAGTAAAAATGATCTCAATGAGATTGGTTTACGATTTGTAATGTGTGTGTAAGCTAAAGAGCATATTAGAAATTTTGAAAATGCGTACAACTCCGATCAGAGCGGATTCAGTTTGGAGAGATTAGCAATTTGCATTTTGGACGTACTTTGTTCAAAAAAGGTGCGAAAGATTGAATTGTACAATCTTTATCATCAATAATTCCATTGTACAATCTTTATCATCGATAATTCACAGTTACACGATTCACAGTCTCTGCAGCAAATTGCTTATCCTCCTCTGGTTGTAAAAGAATCTAAATTTTGGACCGAGAATCTCTTTTTCAGACTCCAAATGTTCTTGTGATGGCATCGAAATTTGGAAAACTAACACCTCTGATCACCTCAAGAGGTATACAGGTCAAATACAGATATTGGACGTATATGGCTTTCGATGTTGAAAGAACTTCGTGAGAGATTTTCAGATTTAGTGCTGCTGAATGGATATGTCAATCTCCATTTGAGATATAATTAAAATGCAATCATTTGAGATGTAATTAAGATGCAATTAATACGTAATCAATTCTCTTCGCGGAGATTCTTTAATTTATTGAAATATGCTTAGTATAAATCCGGATATTTAGAGGATCGACTTTCAGATTTTGAGAATCCTGTTAATTTTGTTTTACATTGCCCGTCGTGTGTATTGTGTGAAGAGATTTCATTTATATCATGTGTGTGGTGTACAAAAACTATGTGTTTTAAACATTTCTTCACGAAATTCTATTATTGTAATGATTTTGTGTCATAAAAATAAATGAATTGTTCATTATTTTCAATTTGTTTCTTTCGGCCACTTTGAGGATCTTATTTTTTTCATGTAACCAATTGGAGAAGATTTTTAATTTTTCTTAGAAAGCATTTTATGCGTAATTAATATTGATTAATACTTATTAAAAGCGTCTCCTAACAGCCAAGAAAGACAGTTTGGGCAAAAAGAAAATATACATTACACTACCCCACTTCACATCCATCAAGTTTCATCGAGATCAATTATTTACATCTAAACGTTCCCTTGTTAATCTGCTCTATGTGCTCATAAGAGATGATTCGATTGTGTGTGTGCGTGTGTGCGTGCGTGTACGTGCGCGTACGCCCGTATGTGTGTGCGTGCGCGCGCACGCGCGTGTGTGTACACACCATACTCATCAATATAAGTTTATTTTTCGCTTTTAAAACAACGCTTTTTAAACAAATAGTTTTGTATAATTTGTAATCTAATAAACATTAAAATGAATTTGACAATAAAATTTATTCAGTCATTTACATTTTCCTAATAGCGAATTCGATTGGATGCATTCAGTGCGCACTAGTACACATAGAAATCGTGGTACACAAATTAACATAAAAATATATGTTTAGTATAAATATAAAGACGGATTATGAAATCCTCGATACATTTAATTGTGCTGTTGAGTAAAATCTGTACTTTATAATATTTCGAAATATTTTATTTTTACATAGATTAAATCAGTGTTAATATGTACAACAGTTTTAATATGCACTAGTGTATATGCACGAGTACGTCTAAACCGAATTCGCTATAATTTTAGCAAAAAGAAATGACAAAAGAACATTTTGTAGAAAAAATTGAATGCTTTTAACTTATTTTTTAATATAGATGTACTTTTCGATCGTATTATCAATTACAGGACACCTTATATATGAACAACTTCCTCAAAAGCAACGATATTGTTAACTTCTGTTTTTCCACTTCCTTGTGCGGTACAAAGTATTAACTTATCCTGCCTTAAATATTTATTGAACATTATAAGTACACACGTTGTCATATCAAGTCGTACAACAAATACACTCTATTACATGATATCATAATACTGAAGCTTATCGACTTTATTAACAAATCAGACTAACTCAGAGAGAATTATTGTCGTAATAGTCTGCAATTGGTATCTCGTGCTTTTAAGGAGAGTGCTATAATTATTCTTTTCCGTGTCTAGTAATCCAACATCGACTTGTCTGCTACATTTCAATATCTATATGAAAAACTGCTCGAAATAACTGCCTCTTATCTTCTTTATCATAAAAAGTATATAATGCTTGTGGCGTGTATGCGGCATAAAAATCGATTAGATGAATCCTTAAATATCGAATGTATCGTGTAAACTTATCATAACAGTTTATGTCAAAACACACCTCAATATTACCAAATGTTACATTTGTCATAACAATATGAAGATATTCCTAGCGTGATACTTAAAGCTCTTATAATTTTTATAACACACTTGCGCATAGATAATAGCAATAGCTGGGGTTTTGGACTAGACATGATGTGGTTGAATATGAGCCAGCCGACTTGATGAGATGGATCAGGATTTCAGACTGTTCTCATCTAGACGCCTTTCCGTCGCTATTGACAAGAGATTAGAAAATTCCATCTCTAACAATTGTCTTGCCTGCGAAAATAATAGTACTCATATGCTAGATTCTTGTTACAATATAATTAAGAGAAGTGTAAAGTTCCATAAACATTTGTCGCACTTACCTGTGTATTCTGTGTAGGAATCTGTAAAGTTAATGCAAAACTATTTGCATCAAAACTTTCATCTAGGGCTATGAGCGCACCGTGCACACCCGATTCTAAGAGATTATTTCCATATTCCTACAATTACAAATTGGATGTTAATTTTTTTTCATAAATAATCAGAATAGCAGAACAATGAAAAATGTTCTACCTTCAAACCAATCGATTGTACCCATCTTATGACACGATCATTACTCCAAACGAGTACATCTATGTTGGCACCTTCTGCTACTCGTCTTCTTTCCTCTAATTGTTGTCTATCATAATTTAGTCGTTTTAAGCAAGAAATACCGTACTGCAAACTTGTTCTGTAATAATATATTCATAATATTGTAATATTATAATAATAATAATAGGAATGAGAAGTAAGGCTTACTTCTAACGCCATTATTTTTGTTGCAATGGTATATCGCCATTACTTTGATATAATGATTTAGTAATGATGTAAACTTTTTATGACGTTAATGGTAATACCATAACGGATTGGAATAATTACTCATTACTTCCCAGATAATATGCATGTTACTTAAGAGATATAAAAGACGTCTTTTACATATCTTATATAATAGTGCACGGCATTAGATGCACATTTCGGGCCGATTCCGGCGCGCAACCCCCCCCCCCCTTCGCTCCGCTCGAGGTTCAGCGGCCGAGCTATCAGACACTCATATGACTTTCTGGCTCAAGAGCTTATGTAGCTTAAACGTGCGGAAATCATACCTTGCGTTATTAAAGAATATTTTTCTTGCAAAATAATTTTTATTTTCTTAAAAAACTAAAATACTAAATGTTTTAAAACATTTTGTCATAATAATTTTTACCTATCAGAAACTATCTTACCTAACAAAAACTGTACTTTCAAGATGCAACTCTCATTTATTTTTGTTTTCAAACCTGATGATTTGCATTCAAGGAATAATTTCATTAAGAAGATTGTAAGGCAATATATTAAGAATTACTTGAAAAAATTACAGATTATTCTAAATTTGCATTTAAAAATAGTACAGAAAAATTAATAGAAACAGTTGGATCAAAAATTATTTCAATAAAAAGTAATATTTTTTAAATTTGTACTTTAATAGAATTTATATAGAAATTTTAATAGAAATACATGAAAATGTATTACAAAATAATGATAAAAATCTCTATTTTTTAAATATAATAATAACTATCTTATAAATTTAAAAATATTTATGTAAAATTAGAGACATTAATTGTTCAGGAAATAAACAAAATATTTATTGTTATAAAAACTAATTGGTGAATTTTAATGAAATTTTGCATAAGTCATTTTTAGTACTTAAAATATTTATATAAAAAGATTTAGATTTTTGTTATTTAAAAAATTTTTATAACAATAAAATAATCAAATAATATCAAATAAAATAAATAATCTATAAAAATGTGTTACTCAATGAAAACAGAATACAACTACATGTATGTAGTTTAAAGCATAAATATTAATATATGTGTTTTATGATTTTACAATCTCCTTAGGCTAATTCTACAATGTGCTTTTTGTTTTCTGTTTCTTGCTGTTTGTCTCTTGTCTTATTGACCAAAAAGGCAAGAGACAAACATAGACAAACAGCAAGAAACAGGAAACAAAGAGCACATTGTAGAATTAGCCTAAAATTATTTAGAAACATCTAATAATGATCCGACTTTTATCGAATGCTGTGAATAACTTCCTTCTTAGAAGAAATTGAACTCCGCTGCATTCCTCCAGTGACAGTACCATGTACTACTCGCGAATGACTTCAATAAAGAGTTTACAACTTTAATAAAGAGTTTTTGAATGTATCTTTTAAAGTTATCTCAACAATGATTAATTAGCTATTATGTAATTATTACATCTTATTTGTATAAAATCTATATAATTATTTAATGTAGTTGAGTCACTATTTTACTCTCTGTCAATTACTAATATGCAAATAAATTATCAGATACACAGAATATTATCAAATACACAAATAAATTAATTATATTTTCATAGTATTCAATACTACTTTAGTTGTATTACTTTGTAAAACTAGTCACAAGTGTTTAAAAAATTGCAAAGAGAAGAAGAGAAGACAAAAATTTTTTTTTGTCAAATTTGTATATGTATAGTTACCACAATTATGTCGTTTTCTCTTAATGAAATTTGAATATTTTATTAAATTTCAAACGAGATCTTTACAAAGTAGCAAAATTTAATAGAATTTCAATTTAGGATTCAATTTAGGAAGATTTATTGAATTTTGCCACTTTTTTCAGCGATTTTCGTTGCAATTTAATAAAAAATTCATTATAATCACTGTATATATATATACATATATATATATATATATATATATATACATATTGTTTTTTATTGTTATCAAAGAGCATCAGCAAACAATTTATCGTTACAATTTGTTCTAAAATGCATTATAATTTTAATAAAATTTTCTTTCTTTTTATTAAATATTAGGTGTTGGAATTAATTCGTAGCGTTTTACAAGAGATGGCACAAGCAGTACACTATTTCGTTGTTACCTATAGTTCTGTATACATTGTAAACATCTATCATAGGAC
>NW_011626980.1:397987-468448 GCF_000204515.1 Acromyrmex echinatior
ATGGTTCGATTCCTGGATTTCATCTAAAGATGAACAGTTCTTCCGACGCGGTATTCATTCACTGCCCGAAAGATGGTCAAAAGTAGTAGAAAGTGATGGGAAGTACTTTCATTAATGTATTTTTTAATGCTCATGTGAAATAAATAACATTCTTTCATTAAAAAAACGCTACGAATTAATTCCAACACCTAATAGTAGTGATAATTTTTCGTTCTTTCATTACATTTTTTGAATTTAAATGTCACCTGTTTTTCATTAAACGTAAAACATTAACTCTTCAGCGAAATATAATTAAAATTTAAATATAATTTAAATATAATTAAAATTTCATATACATATTCATTGAAAATAAACATATAAAAAACATTGAAAACAAACGTGAAAAAATTCCTTGACTTAAAGTATGCATTAATTAAATATAAAAGGATAGCAAAAGGTTATAGGAATCAACACTGTAAGTCATTCGCATAAAATTATTATAGAAATTGACGTCTAAAAAAAATGCGTTAACAATAAGACAGATGCTTTGGCTAATTTCTAGTTCTCTTCAGTGTAGAAAACTTAAAGACATTATAATTTACATTCTTCGTGCAACAAGCCTTGCAGACACTCCAGTGATCTCCATCTCTAAATAGACCATAATGTATTTTTCCATACCAATTGGCAACGCTAAATGACCTTAAAAAGATCAAGACCTTAAAAGAATAACAATCGTTTGTAAAATGGACAAAATTATTTATATAAAATTTATGGGAAAAATAAGTTTCAGTAAACAAACCAGGGCCGATTATAAGTCCAGGGAATAGTCTTTGGTGGCCACAGTAGTATCCTCCAGCGATATCGAATGGACTATCAGGACCTTCGACCCTTACGAAGCCTCAAGATTAGATGATATTTATCTTATGCTTTTTAAGGAAAGGCCGAAGGAGCGAGGTTGAAACGCAGCTGGAAGTAAAGGGCTATATACTAGGTATCTTTATAGACGGGGCCTTTTACAGAAGAGACTTTTGATGTAGCACTTTAACCAAATCTATAAGGAAAGCACTGATCAATCATGAGGTACCAGAGAACCTCTGATATCTCATGATTGATCAGTGCTTTCCTCGGTACTCGTAGAATGGATGGAAAGCATGTTGATGAACAGAAACCTGGCGTAGATCTCGATAAAATCCATATTAAGGTTTGCTTATCCAATGACTGCCCGCAGGAGGAAATTCTTTTCCCTCTGCTGTGGATTCTGGTCGTGAATGAATTCCTGATTAGACTGAAGGAAGCAGAACTCTTGATCTTTGGCTACGTGGCCATTATGGTTAGGAGAAACTTCTCATTTAAGGAATGAATGGGTGCAGTCTTAAGAATCATTCAGAATTGGCGATCGATGTGATACACAGACTTAACCTAACAATTAATCTGTTTAAAACTTCGGCCATAATCTTCACTAGGAAGTATAAACCTGAACCCATTGGTCACTTAAGGCTATAGGGAAAGGACATATATCTTCTCGATAAAATATCTGGGGATAGCATTAAATACTAAATTGGAGCTGGAAGCTACACTTTGAAGAGAAAAGAAAGAAATTCTATATCCCCATGTGAGCCTGTAGAAAAACAAGACTTTGGGTCTGAAAATTAAGAATTACCTTATAGAAAATGATACTATTGCCAAGACTAACGTACGCGTCAGTGATATGATGACCCAATGGAGAAAATGACAGCCAAAACCTGCTAAAAAATCTACAGGGTAATTACCTGAGAGCGGCAACGGGGGTTCATAAGAACTATACCGACGGAAGCACTCCTTCTCTGCACTCCATTACTGGATCAGTAAATTATATGCCTAGCAAATCAAACGGCATATAGAGTGTCAGGGAGTATCAAGTATCAAGGAAAATAGAGGAATACTAGTCTGTCCACACAAGGCTAGGGATCTTGTAAAAGCATCCTTTCATCTTGAAGCAGGATAAGATTCCCTGATAAAGAAGGTACCTTGCTAGGACTTTCAAAGTCTTTATACCAACTAGAAACGAATAAGAGAAATCTAACTTCTTAACAATGCACAAACCTTTGGTTTACAAATGGATCGAGAGCTAATGACTGTTTTGACGCAATCATGTACGAGATGGACTTCAAAGAAAGTATTCCTCTGGGGCGGTTAGTCATAGTTTTTCAAACTGAGATTTTTGCCATCCTCAGATGTGCGGAAAACCTAAGATATGAAATAAGCTAAACATATATTAGTGGACCGAAAAAAAATTTTGAAAATTGATTAGCGATATTTCCCAAAAGCTAGTTATGGATCTCAATATGATTTGGGCAAAATTTCATTAAAATCGATTAATATCTTCACGTTGCTCCTCGACTTTGAAATTAATAACTCATACAGAATTAATAGTTGCAGAAAACTTTCAGTTAAGTTTCAAAATCATTTCGACTTTTCACATTTCGTGTGTAATAATTCTGAAAGACAATTTAGAATAAAGAATATAAAATAGGACTTCTAATAATTGTAAAAATATAATACAGATTTAAGGGGGCTACTTTGGAATCAGCGCGGTAAGAAGTGCGTAATCTACACTTATATAATCATTAATAGTATAATGTATATTAAAAGATTAGTTTGAACGTTTCGGCTATCGGTTTTAGCCATCTTCAGCAAATATATAATTAATACATTAACAAAGAATATCTTCTATACAGTTGGAAAGTGAGAAAAGCACAAACACTTTCCGACTGGATAAAAAATATTTTTTATTAATGTATTAATTATGTATTTGCTGAAGATGGCTAAAAGTGATAATCGAAACGTTCAAACTAACATCTTCTTCAAACACATCTCTTATCGCGCTGACTTCAAAGTAGCCTCCTTAAATCTGTATTATACTTTTACAATTCTGAAAGAATTTTGCAATATGTCACATGAAATGTTGCAGCAGAAATGTTTCTTTAAATAAAAAGCTTTCAGTTGAGTTGTCTCTGAAACATTTCATATGAAATGAAGTTGTAAATCTCAACTGAACTGTTTTTGAAATCTTTCACATACAATAAATTTTAAATGTTTCAGTAGAATTATTTCTGAAACATTTCACATAAAATCGTTTTGCAAACCTTTCACTTAAATAATTTCTGAAATTTATCACATGTGCAATGAGTTTGAAAACTTTCAGTTATCATTAACATTGAGTTATCTTTAACATTTTATATGAAAAAAATTGCAAACTTTGCAATTGAACTGTTTTTAAAAATTTTCACATGCAATAAATTTTAAATGATTCAGTTGAGATATTTCACATGAAATCGTTTTAAACTTTTCAGTTAAGTTTCTGAAATCTTTCACATGTAATAATTCACATGTATTACAGTTATACATCTTTACGGATATTTCAGATATTTCAGTTACACGTGAAACATTTCTAAAATATCTCTGAAAGGTTTCCGTGCTCTGGGAAGTTTAGGTATTTTTTGAATACATATGTCAAAATTAAAAAAAAAATTTAATTTTAATACAATTTGATACTATCTGTTTTTTTTATCGCTGAACATGAATCCTAGAATTACACATTTCAAAATGGCGGATCCAATATGATGACATAATAATTATTTTCTCACATCTCCTACATCTAATCAAGCTAAAGGAAAACTAAATCAAGTAATAAATAAATCAGACTTGATTAAACCAAGGTAAAATATAGTATAATACATATAAAATAATATTTCAGATTTAAATAAATCCAACATTGGCAACAGGAAAATTTGAGAACAAATTGCATTTATTAACATTTGCTTATATAATTGCACATTTATTAAATACCATGATTTAATTAAATATATGATTGTATATACAAACAAATGTTAATAAATAAAATGTAATTGTAATTTGTTTTCAAATTTTCCTGTTGCCAATGTTGGGTTTATTTAAATTTGAAATATTATTTTATGTAAGGAATTAGAAAAGGATTCAAATAATTAAAATTAAAAAAATAATTAATAAAATTTCATCGTTTGTAATTGCTCTCTTACTTTCGTTACTCATTTTAACAATAAACATGACACATATTACAGTAATTTTTTGAATTCTCCGATTTTAAGAAGTCTCATAGATAAACTATGTGATTGCTGACTTTTCTATCCAGGTATCACTCATTAATTTTTTTATTAGTTTATTATACACATACGTTATGATATAGTTTAGTTTATAAATTAATTTAATTTCAATTTTGTAACGATTATTTCATTATCTATTTAGAAATAAAATATTCTTAGTACAATGAGATTAAGTAAAATAACAAGGAATCATAGCAATTTAAAATTTTAAAAACAGAATAATTGTGAAAAAAATCGATAAAAGCGACTGCTCAACATCTATGTGATCATAATGCGTAAGAATTGAATTATAATAAACAGATGGAAATAATTTATAACGATTTCAATTTTTGTTTCACATTGAGAATAACAGGTCGAAACTGTTTGTATTTTTTCTTGAATATTAAGTTAGCAACGAATACTTAGCTTTGCTCGTAGCCCTTTTATTAATTATTATTTTTAAAATTATTTTATGTATTATACTATTTTATCCTGGTTTGATTAGGTTTAATAATAAATAGATATGATTTATTATTTGATTTAGTTTTACCCTTAGGTTGATTAGATGTAGGTGATATGAGATAAGAATTATTATTTTATATCGTCAGATTAAATCACCAATTTGAAATGTGTTCTTCTGACTCCGGATTCATGTTCAGCAATCAAAAGAGAACAGATAGTACCAAATTATATTTAAATATTTTTTCGATTAGGATCTTGTACATCTAGACAAAAATTAACGGTAAATCGTAATTTTAAATAAAAAGTAATTCAATGCGATTAAATAAATTAAAAAAAAAACCGTTAAAGGATTCAGAGCACAAGCAAGATATACGCGATACCGCGGAATTTTTTTCCATTTGGTACTCGAAAAGATTGTAGCTTTTGACAATATTGTGAATAAAATATCAGGCTTTTTGATAAAATAAACATGAGTTTTTGTAAAAAAAAAAAACAGCGAGAATTCATTCAAGCACTTATTAAATAATAAACAAGATTTAACATGAGTTTTTAAATCTTATTTATTCACACAATTTCAATTAAATTTAAAGATCCAAATTCTAAAATCTTTTTTTACAACGACAGGTATGCTTTAACAATGAATTTTCCATTAAATAATTTTCAATCCAAGAGCGATAAACTTATGGTGGAATCAATAGATGGCGTTTATTAGTTTAGCAAAAACGCCGCTATCTCATATTAGGCGCCTATCTCATAATAGAGGGCTTTCCTGTACATATAATTTTAAACAATAAGAAATTTATTGAATTATGTGAATACATAATTAATTTTGCAAACAATTGTTATTTTTTTAAGATCTTAATCTTTTTGTAACAATCCAGTATTGCCAACTGAAATGGTGAAACACAATGTATTTGAAGGTTTTAGTGTATTTGAAGGTTGATCACTGGAGACAAAGCTTGTTACACGAAGAATGTAAATCATAAATTTTCTACGTTGAAGGGAACTAGAAATTATCCAAAATATTCGTTTTATTGTTAATACATTTTTTAGACGTCAATTTCTGTAATAATTTTATATCTATTATTTACAGCGCTGATTCCTGATAGCTCTTTGCTTCCTTTTTGTTTTTGATTAATGCATATTCATTGAAACTTAATCAAACGTCAGTCAAGTTTTATCAAATTTTCATTAATATTTTATTAAAATTGTTCCAAGATAATAATGTTAAAATCTTAAATGATGCCGTAAGTGCCTTATTCAGCATTGTTCTTTCCGTACCTATGAAAACTGTCAACCATTCTCAGCTGACCACGAAGATCCTTTTTTGTAAGATGATCAAGCATTCTAGCATCAACAAGGCACTCCATAAAAGTGGATCGGTATTGAGGCAGTCCTAGACTCGGTAACCAGACGTTACCAATCCACTCGTGATTCATATCACCAAATGCTAATGTTGTGCGAGAAGTTTTCGGCGCTGATGGACTCGTAAGCGACACCATCTCCTGAATGGCTAGTCTCAGTTTTAATCGGTGCAAAGGATTGCTTTACAAAAGTACAAAAAACAATTGTAGACATGATAGTAATGTTATAGTGAACTAAAACTGTTTTATTGTCACAATTATAATCTATAATTAACATTAAAATTATAATTAATATTTATTAAAATTGTTTTTTACATAAATTTTACAGCGTACCTTATACCAATCTCTCGTTGAATTTCGGTATCGCTAAGAGCACTCATGATAGCACCACTTTTGACATTTGCTCGGCAAGCAGCAACATACCACGTCGGCATGCCCACCCAAAGTTCTAACCAGGCGACTACCGTTGGTCCATTCCATAAAGCGAAGGGCGTTCCGGCTTTCATTGCTTCTGCTAAAAGCTCGTGCCGCGAGGAGTCCAACATGCTACCAAACATGCTTGGACTAAAATATTAAATATATATAGAAGTACTTATAAATTATTTTTCTCGCAATCTCAATATGCAACGTACATATTATGTATTTATCATAGTTTATTATCATAATATTTGAATGATACAAGTGCGTCCCATGGAGAAGGAAAAAGCGGAATAGAATAATAATGGAAAAAAAACACGATGAAAGGGAGGAGGGGAGGGAGGTAAGAGCTAACTAATCAAAATGATTCCGTTCAGCTTTTTTGCACTCGGACAAAATTAATTATTTTATTTTCTATGTTTTCCATCTATACAATTAAAAAATTAATTGTTAAAAATAAATGGAATTTTCTTGTAGGACATTTCTTGCTTAATGATAATTAATGATAATGATAATTCATTATTTATTAGGAGAGTTACTTAAAATACGTATTTCCATTTTCTTAGACATTTTAAGGCTCCTGTCGATTCAATGCAACCGTCATGGATTACAGTCAGAAGCGAAAAAATGCATAAAGAAAATTTTTGCGAAATATGTTAATTTTTAAAAATAAAATTTACAATCGATAGAATAAATTTTAAAATGTACTAAAAACTCTTGTGTGGCGGTAATCAATAAATAATCATAAATTTGAAATTAAATTATGTATAACTAGTCCATATAGCACAAAAGTAATATTGCTAAAATATTTACAATTTTACTAAAATGATTTGCGTTATATGGAAGAAAACGAAACAAGTTGTATGATAGGAATTGAAATAAATAATTTTGTTTTATTCTGAAATAAATTGATAGTTTTCGGTATATTTTAGAAGTATATTCTATGAAATGCACATCGTTTTATTAAAGAATATTTTAAAAAATACATTTTGCAAAAATTTCTATATGTTCTCTCGCTTCTATCATCTGAAGATCACCATTCGTGATAAGTGTTTTAAGGAGATCCTAAAGTGAAGACCGAACTTCGACGACTATTTTACCGATGAAAATGAGACACATCTTTATATATTACTGCATCAATATCTCATATATGTATACATAAATTTTCGTAGAACAATAACGTTTTAATTGAATGGCTAAGTCTAACTCTAAAAATTTACATTGTTTGTTCGTGTAAACTACTAATTTGTAGATCACAATGTCGTAAGTACAGATTGCAAAGCTTTTATCAAGCAAATGTTATTATAATATTAATAACTCTGATGCTATTTTGCATTAAGAAATGGTAAAGAAAATCTAAATTTAAACAATTTTTTTCGTTCTAAATTCCATCTCGTAGACATATATTAATGCGTACTTTAATCCTGGAAAAGGAAAAAAGTAATTGTTAAACAAAAATTATTGCATTTAATTAATAAAATAGATAACTTTTTTTCCCTCTTAAATATCTCAAAATAATCAATTTTTCTCATAAGTTGATATCAAAAGACCTGATAGTGTTTTTCGTCAAGCATACACGGTGAGACCACATCATGTACAGGGTGGGCCATCTATTGGTACGTTTTTGAATTTCGTCGTATGGCAACACCGAACGAGCTACAGACCCGAAATTTTGACAGTTTATTAGTCATACCGTCCGCGGCACGAAACAACATGTTTTCTCTTGAAGAGCGTTTTGAAATTTTAAAAACTTATTTTCAAAGTCAGTGCTGTGTCGCCGAAACTGTACGAATTTTGAAAAGAAATATGGGTCGTGATAGAGCACCCACCGAAGGAGCTATACGCAAATTGGTGAGGAAAGTTCGTGAGAAAGGGATGTTAGTGGATGACATTATATTACGACTGTTTTGAGTGAAATTGGCGCCGAGGTAGTCCAAAATGTCATTAATAATTGGGGTGACCGAATGGCATACTGTAAGGCCAGTAGAGGGAGCCACATGAACGAAATCGTTTTTCATTCTTGACGCGGATACTTTTAGCTTCACAACAAAAAAAAAATTAATAAAAAATATCAATGTATGCTCATTTGATCGCATTTTTAAAAACGTACCAATAGATGGCCCACCCTGTATCTATACTAGTAGCGTACTGCGAGAAGTATTATTATATTATATTTGGACAATTTTTAGAATTTGGCTATTCAAATATAATAATCCGTTAATTACTTGATATTTTTGCACAAAATGAATCACAATACTCGAAAGAGCTATTGACCAATCTTTAGTTATGTAAATACAAGAAAAAGTTCGCATACTTAAATTATTAATATTTCCACGTTCTTTTAACGAAAAATTTTACAAACAGATATTTTTATTATACCAATGAGTTCTCACCTCTATCCCATAGCAGCCGAATAATGTCGACTTTAGAAACGCGTTTTCTTGCAATCGGTGTCGCTTGCTTTTTATTTTAGATATGTTGCTATTAATGAAACAAACATTGAAGAATTGTTAAATATCTTCAATAATTATCATTCAAAAATTTCAGAAATCAAATTTACTTTGGAGATGGGGGGAGACTCTCTTAATTTTGAATGTTACGCTTATTAAACAAGGTAACATATAATTGGTATCAGAAATCTACGTTTGAGGTCAATTTGAATTTTTATTTGAGACGTCCTTTAGTACAGAAGAAAGATATTATTTTGGGATTAATTGATAGAGTATTGCTTCTCTCCCACCCGAAGTTTCATTAAATAAATCTGGATAAAATTATCAGGATTCTAAAAAATGGTTATCCATTTAATTTTTGTTATTATTAATAAAAAACCACACAAAAAGTTCGAAATGCTGAATGAAAAAGTTCATAACAATAAAAACAAAAATGCTAATGAAACTGAAAGATGAAGATTTTTTACGATATCTTATGTACTTTATATTACTGAAAAAAAAATTCCTTATATAAGCATGGCATATAAAAGGATAAATAAATTTAAAAAATTCATTTGCATACAAAAAAGGACGAGCTACCTACTTTGTTTTATGCAAATGTTGTATATAAAATTAATTGCAATGATTGTGATGTGTCATACGTACGGGATAAACGGGTAGAGTTTTAAAGACTCGCATTCAAGAACATAGAAGCCACATCAATTGGAACATGACACAGCATTTAGTTATCACGGCACATAGATTTAACTTTTCATATGAATTTGACTGAGAAAATATAGATATTTTAGATGAAGAAGAATTTCTACATAAGAAGTTAACGTGAAAATGATTTTTATAAAGAAACAAATTAATAAATTAAATATTAAAAATAACACGGATTCTTTAGACACTATTTATAATTATTTATTTACAAGATGATGCTTCCCTCTCCTTACTGACTTTGTCAACATTATATATTGCTCAGTTTCGTTTGCGTTTTGGTTATATGTAAGCGAACAATGGAATTGATAATTTTTATGAACGGTCTAGCTTTGTGCCTGTATCATGTAAGTTTAATAATTTATTAGTCATTATTTATCATTTAATTATTTATAAGTCTGTTCAATTTGGTGTTTAATAATTTGTTATATTTGTATAATTAAAGACCTCTAATGTAATTTAAATTTAATTAGCGATATTGAAAAGGGTCCAAAGTAGGAACGAAACGTTTATCTTTGTATTTTGATAGTTATTGAATAAATTTATCACACATGTACACTCAGTGTTCAGCTCTCATTAGGCATTTGATTATTTGATAAATTATTAGTATTTATCTTTCAGTAATTTAATAAATTAAATATTATTTAGATTTAATTTATATCTATCTACCTCTATTATATATAGGTGCGTTTAGTATTGCAAATCGGAGGTGTCCGTTTGTTCTTTTACCTTGAAAAGTTCGGCAATTCGCATCTTTCTGCTACATGTCTTCTTATCTGTGTTCGATATTAACATTTCTAAAGTCAATCGAACTGCTCAATTCACTTCGGATTCAAAGATCGAGCAGAGCTAATGCAGATTTTCGCGCCTAAATTAAATAAATAATTCATAACCTGTATATTTATAATAATATAACCAACTGATTCGTTAACACATTCATTTCTTTTAATACTTCTATTTTAAAAAATAGTGTATTTGAACTGTTATAATGTCTGAGTCTACAAACGCTCAAACAAATGTTATCAAATAGAAATTGATCATGTACAATATTTAACGAGGAAAGTAAGTTTTTAATTCTTTTCCTTTTTATGAATTTGAGATTACGTTTTTGAAAATAAAGAATTTGCTAGTTAATTTTTAGATCAAAGCTTATGCTGTACATATAGAATGAAATAAAATCAAACTTATTAATATATTATAGACTCTAACAAACATAAATCAAGTGATATAACTTATAAATTTCAAATTACTGAAATTTATTTTGCAATGTACTATTTTCTTTTCTTCTAAGAAAACACATCTTGTGTATGAGTCTATTATTCATGTGTAACGATCTATTTTTAGTATATAAGACTATTATCAGTTTTTAGTAAAGTGAAAGAAATTTTCAATTAATAGGATACTTTTTTATTTATTTCATAAAAATAAATAATTTTATTTTATAATCTGATCTTAAAGAACAAAAGCTCTGTATCATTCGGAATTATTATAATTCTTGGCACTCGAAGATCACGTGATCAAGCTCGCCATCTGCTAGCTCGCATCTAAGATTTTACATTGCCGAACGCACCTTATAAGAGTGAGCGTGGTAGACAGCGCACTGGTCTGCTATGCTAGAGATCCTGGGTTCGATTCCCGATAGAACCAAAGATATTTTCATAAGTTCGTATCTCTTCTCGGAAGGAAACGGCAACCCACCGAGAGTATCTTCGATATACCAAGAGTATTTCTTTAATAAAATTTCGTCGTTCGGAATCAACATTAAACTGTAAATCTCATATGATTGTGTACAACCAATGTGCGCACCACAGGCATATGAGAGAAATTACCACGATCAGACACGAGTAATAGGACTGAGGAGGAGGATCTCTATTTTAATTTGATAGAATTGCTTATATACTAATTTCTTGGATGACATCAATTTTTAGAATCAACAATATTTTTGGAAACATTGAATATTAAGGCAAAAGAGGCAATTGCCTCATATAAAAAATTTGAAGGAGTGCAAAATGGCAATACGAATTTCCATATATTTTGATACATTTGCTATTAACGATGACGATAATCTACTATTAAACATCCTTCATGGAACCAAAATCTCTATTAGACATCTTTGAAGTTTCCAGTGGACATCCAGGGCTTCATATTTTATACTAGGGCTTCAAGATTGATTCGGATTTAAAGCTATTCGGATATCTGTTTATCCGAATTACTAATAAATATGATGCTTCAAATTCAGATTATCCGGAGATTCGAATTTTCTAAGATATCCGAATAGTAAAAATCGAACTTAGATCCAGTTCTCAGATTTTATTCCGAATTCGTAGCAAACTTATAGCAAATTTGATTAGTGCGGACTGAGTGTAAATTACAGTCATTATATTATACATTAATTTAATCTGACTGTAAAAGTAAAGTACAAATATTTCTCTTATTAATCTTATACATCTTTGTTATTGCTACTTTATTTGAGAGTCTGTTCTAAACATTTATATTTATAAATCTGATAGGACGTATATATGAGAAACACAATGAATAGAAACAAATGCCTTAAACGGTCTAACTAGATTTTAAGTGCTTGTATAATTCTGTGTGAATCTATATTTATATATTTTAATTTTATTTTTCTTCAATTATATATGTGAATCAAAATTTAATTTTTATTTAAAAAATAACTTATGTTGTTATGGCAACTACAAGGACGGAGGAAATCGCTTAGACTTCGCGGGTCTCACAATACTTATAGTACAAATTAACTTGCATCACAGCAAAGGCGCCTCGGCGATTCTAGCCAGGAGCATGACTGTGATGTAGACAGCAATAGCATTCATTCAGGAGCTATGGCTCCTAAATAATGCTATCAAGGAACTGAGTGGCTGCGAAAGTCATATACAAAGCTCGGACGGAGACCAGTCCGTGATACAACTGAGGCTCAACCTGTACAAGGACAACCACTTGGATGTACTGTGGGGTCAGTTAACATGCCCTTCCCAAGCAGCACCACCACAGAATAAGGTTGAATAGCTGGTGCTCTATGCGAAGGAACGAAGGCTCGTGGACTCCTCTTGGGATGTGACACAAACTCTTTATAGGGTAGGGGAACACAAATATAAACTCGAGAGAGGAAAGTCCCCATGCATTTATAATGAGCACCGGTTTGGTCATCCACAGGGGATCTGAACTCATCTTCATGGACTCCAGAAGACAAAAGATGATCGATATAATCATATACAGCGAGAAAGTGGCTGGTACGGGACTGAAGAGTGTCCGGAGAACTGTCAGGATCGGACCACAGGCGGATTAGATTCGCTCTCAAATATGGAAAACCTAGAATGAAGACGTAACCCCAGAACAAACTGGGAGGGCTATAGGAAGGACCTTGAGGTCACCCTAAAGAATGCTCCAACTAAATTCCACATCAGGAAGAAGCTGAAATTCGCGGCTCAGTATATGAGTGACGCGATAAAAAGGTCCTACAAGGCAAAATGTCCCAAAAGGCCGAAACACCCACCGACTAAGATGTTATGATTGAGTGAAGAGCTCTCGAAACATAGTTAGAAGTGAGAAAGCTCTTCAAAAAAGCAAGAAGAAAACAGCGGACTGGGAAGTTTACAGACAAGTACAACGCTGTTATAGTAATAATCGCTGTAAAGTAATAAGCATCGCAAAAAAAAACTGGAGGAATTTTTGTAAAAGCATTGAGAGTGCTCCTAAAGCATCCAGGCTAAACAAAATCCTCAGTAAAGACAACATTTCCCGTCTAGGCTGCTTAAAGCTCCCGAACGGAAACCACACCAAGATAATAGATGAAACCCACAAACATCTAATGTCTATTCACTTTCCTGATGTTCAGGAGAACACCTATTATACTCACCAAGGAACAAAGCAATCCTGGAAATATAAGCCAAGATCACTGGCAGCAAAAGTGGTATGGTCACCTGGCGGAGTCGAATAGGCCATAAAGACCTTCGAACCTTACAAGTCGCCGAGACTGGATGGCATATGCAATGTACTGCTCAAAGAAAGCATGGGGACCCTATTGGGTCCCTTGACAATTACTTAGAGTTAATGTAGCCTTGAGATACATTCCTCAGGCATAGAATGGCACCAGAAGTGTTTATATCCAAGCCAAGGAGAAAAGGCCACATTGTGATTAAAGATTACAGAGAAAAGAGAACTATCAGTCTTACTGCTTTCATTTTGAAGACACTGGAGAGACTGATTGATAGGTAAACAACAATGCCCTTCTTATTCGGTCGTTGAGCTTTTCTCAGTACGCCTACGATGAGAGCAGATTTACGGATACGGCTCTGCATCACTTAGTGAGCGGGGTCGAGACGCAGCTGACCGCGAGGGAATACGCGTTAGGCGTCTTCATCGACATGGAAGGGGCTTTTGACAGCATTTCAATCTCATCGGTGAAGGACGCCATGATAAGACAAAAAATTCCAAACGCTTGTGGACTGAACTCATGATCAGTTTTCTGCCCTCCAGCATGCTTTATGCTGGAGGGCAGAAAACTGATCATCAGTTATGGCAATATCATCATTCGGTGGCGGGTTGCTCGCAGGGAAGAGTTCTCTCTCCTCTGTTGCGATGCTTGGTGATGGATGAGCTCTTCATAAAGCTGGGAGAGGCTTTCAGGTCTATGACTATGCAGATAACGCCATAGTTACCTAAGGCAACTAACTTTCTTACGACTGTTAAGGAACGCATGGACGAAGCCTTGATGATCGTGCAAAACTAGTGCAGGACGAGGGAACTGATGATAAATCCAAGAAAAAATCTCGGTCATGGTTTCCACCAGGAAATACAAGTTTGAACAAATAGAGCCTTTGAGGCTTTGGGGCAAAGCAATAAACTACACTAGCTCGGTAAAATATCTAGGAGTACACCTGGAGCTGGAAAACATACCTTAAAGATAGGAGGAAAAAATTCTACATCTCTATGTGAGCTTGCAGAAGAGTCATGGGCAGGAATTGGGGAATAAAACCTAGGGTTGCCCTGTGGCTATACAAAATGATATTATTACCAAATGATATGATATTATTGACGTATGCTGCTTGTCTGATAGCTAAGTGGAGAAGGTGAAGGCGAGGAATCTGTTCAAGAACTTTCAAGAGGGATACCTAAAGGCTGCGACAGGGGTCATGAAAACCACTATCAAGGCACTGGAGATGGCACTCAGTTTTCCATCCTTGCGTTTGATGATCATCAGCATAGCAAGGTAAGCAGCATACAAGATGAAGTGTCAGGGGGAGTAGAAGGAAACCAGACTTGGCCACACTAGACTGGGTCTGTCCGACAGATCCCCCTTCACACTGAAGCAAGACAGGATCCCCAGGAAACATCTACTGGAAAAGACCTCTAAAGTTTGAATATCGGCTAGGGAGGACTGGCAAGATTCTAACTTTTTAACCAATCCAAACGTGAATGTATGATACATGGATGGATCGGGAGCAAATGATCGTTTTGGGGCGGACATCTACGGCTCCAACATCAATCATGAAAAAAGCATATCAATAGGAAGGCTGTCCACGGTTTTCCAAGCTGAGATATTTGTCATCTCAAGGTGCAGAACTCCTGATCGATAGAAGAATCAGGAACTGTATCTGCATCTGCTCGAATGGCAGAGCAGCCATAAATACACTTGCAAAAATCTCTACAGAATCGTCTGTAATTTGGGACTGCATGCAAGCTCTTGACAAACTAGGGGAAACAAGTCAAGTCACCTTAGTATGGGTCCCTAGTCACGCCAGTAGCAGCCGAGATGAAGATATTAGGGAACTATCTAGAATTATATAGAATTATATAAAATCACTAAATGCACTAAATAGCAAATAAAAACTTCGTCCAAGCTTAATCAATTAAAGATAAGAATGGTGAACTAGCATACTCCAGCAATGGGGGAGTTTCATGTCTGATCAAACTATTTAAAAAATACCTTCTTTCCAACCCAACCTGGATATCAGGAATCTGATTTCAATAATAATTGGGACACTCAGGCGTATTCTATTATTTTACCCTGAATTAGTTCACAGCCACTTCCGCTCGAAGAAATAAACAATATAATTAATCCTCGAACAGCACACTTATTTTCAGCACCTTCAAACGGTACACATGGGTCTGACTCGATTTTAAGGCTCTTAAAGTGCTCGAAAAATTCTATAAAAATTCACAAATGTTCTTTAAAATCTCTACTAAATTATTCTGTTATGTAAATGTTGGAAAAATTTGGAGTGGTGTAGGGTCAGGCACACAGGTATATGAAAAATAAGAATGTTAGAAAATGCATGGACATGAATGACCCTTCATTAGCATTTTTTTTCACCGAGACAGTTAACTTTTAATGAAGTGCGAAAAAATCGCAGTATTGCTAAATTTTTGATTAGAATTGTATACAGATGCGATAAAAAAAAACAAGATTTTGATGTTTTTTTGTTACTACAATTACGATCCAATATGGTCGCAGAGACTAATCAGGAGCCTTAATAAAATTCATAATATCTGTTGAAATGATAAAGTATTATAATCTTATTGTAAATACCTCTTCTTTTTCCTGCGATCAAAATCGCTTTTATTTCCAAGTGTACCAGCCACACATACACTATCTCCATAGTCTGAATCAGCTGGTGTACTTGCACCTCCCATACCTGGTATATCCCCTGGTATTGCTGTATCTTTCCCTTTGATCTAAAATATAAATCAATAAGGATTAGACAAAACGCTTGATAATTACAGTCAAATTTCTTTTTTTAAGTAAAATTTATATAAACGGAAGTTTGTGAGAATTCAGTAAACAAAACTTTCTTTAGAGAATAATCCAGTGGAGTAAATATATGTTAATATATCTTTATAACGCGCGTGCGTGCTTATCACATGCGCACATTTTTTAAATTTATATATAGTTAATTAAAAATTTTATGATAATTGACTAAAATTACAATTACATAATATTAAAATATTATAAAGAAATAATATATCACAAGTATTATTATTATATAAAGCAATAGATCTTATAAAAAAAGTTTTGAAATACATACATTTTACTTTCCTTTCAGGGAATCAAGAAAAGAATTAAGGCAGATAAGAAGAGAAAATATTAAAAGAGAGGAATATCTTAAAAAAAGAAGTATAATAAATGGTGAGAAAGAAGGAAGGAAATAGATAACGAAAATATAAACACAGAAAGAAAAGCGTAAAGGTATATAAATAAATATTAAAAAAAAGGAAAAAAAATGAAAGTAAGTAAATAGATAGACAAAATAATCATTTCATTTATTAGAAGAATTAAAGGACATAACGATGCACTCTAAAAACGTGCATCGTACTTGGCAGAACAATCGCTGAGTGCCGTCATATGCAGGGAATCCCGCACATGACGATGAGGTGCGCCTGTAATTATTTTAAGTAAAACAAAGCATAATTCACAAATGATAGCAACATGTCGAGTATACGATACGAGTGTTTCCAACAGAACTCGAGTACTACTGACAAGCATTTTTCTTCACATGAGCTTGTGACTCTGCGCCACGCGTTGGAGATGCCGGCCGGCAGGAAAAAGCGAGCCGTTAAAAGTCAGTGAGAAATAAAATACTCAATTTCTCTATAAAACATTAATTTCAATCTCGGTTCCAATCCTGAGCTCACTACTTTCGATCCGCTGACGAGTACGATTTCTGATCTCTATCCATTTTCCTGAGAGACACTAGTAGCAAGAAAGGGGAAGTAAAGAACACTTTGCCTCTCCTAAGCGTTCTCAGTAGAGAAGAGGTCTCTTACTATCGTGCAGTAATCCAATGAGCCAAGGGAGTAGAGTATTCTGCTTCCGCTTTTCGAGCATTTTTGGCTTTTGGTTACCGAGACACATTTTTTTGGCAAAGGTAAGAAAACCGAAGTACTCTCCGTCTCTGTCGAGTGTTCTTGGTAGTTATTGCCATTGCACTCCTGCAAGGAAATACTCTCGCCAATACTCAGTGAACGGCACAATACGCGATACGTGCATCCGCGTTTTCCGAGCCAATATGTACCCGCGATACGACTTTAACTACGTTGCTTAACAGCCGCTGTCTAGCCTGTCTGACGCCTATTTCCGCAACTCGCGAATCAGCGGCGCGTACCTATATACAATAAGCATCATTAATGTCTTCTCGCTTGAAATTAATTTCCTCTAATTGTACACATCACATCCAGATATTTATTCATCACGTTCGCCAACGTTATTTTGAAACTACATGTAACGCATACACAGTGTCAAAAAAAAAGTATTATTAATATATAATTCGGACTGGCCGTTTTTGCGTTACTCATCCAAGAATTTGCATGCATAATACCGCCACGGTTATGATCCGTTACGAGAAGGACGGACGTATGCGGAAGTCGTGGAACTCGCTAGAAGGAACATTTGACGGACTTGGGTATCACTGATATCAAAATAGGAGAGCCCAAGCCGGGGGACTCTTGATAGAGAGTCCTCCCTGATGAGGACCTAGGTAAGAAGGCGGACCTACTTTGTAGACTGACTCTGAAGACGGTTTTCAGCAGAAGGTCAGAGTGATTAAACTTATCAAAAGAGCAGAGTTTCGTTTCCTAAATGTGGATGTATCGGTTACTTCGGAAGGAATCAGCAACGCGATAGTTGAAAATGGTGATTGAGTGCATTCCGACGTTAGGGTTGGTCCTTACTGGGCCGAGATGGTTTTAATGTGATTTAGGTGCGATTTAGTGCCTAGCCTCGTGTTCAGGGAAGCTGTATGAACAGAGTCGCGTATGCCTGGAATGGTCATTCGCTCGGGGTGGTCCTTCTGACGAGGCGACTCTTGCAGTGTTTTCGCGATCACGCGAGACCTGACTGTCGCATGAAGTCAACAGAAGTAATTGTTGCTTCAACTACGGAAAGATCGGTCACAGGTTGAAGATTGCAGGACCAAGGTACATTGTCCGGCGTGTGCCACCAGGGATCTTGACGCGAGTCACAGGACTGTCGCAGTCGGATACCCGCCTTATAACGAATCGGTGATTGTAGGCGCGCTGAATGCAGCTGTGCCGAATGTGGCTGATCGGAGGGTCACGATCTCCAAGGTGGAGATAGATGTGGAGGTCCCCCCTAATGGTTAGGGTAGGACAGATTAACGTGAATCATTCCAGGCTCGCGCAAGATCTCATCCAGATCTTCAAAGAAGATCGGCCTGATGGCGGTCGCTGAGCCATACAGGATTCCCAATGGTAGGTGGACTTCCTCTTTGAAAGTATACATCCAGCGGCGGCCATTACCTGGCAATGATTGTGTTGTGACTACCAATGCTCTCTTTTAGTTCGCGTTAACGGCTTTGTTGCGGTCAAATGGGGGAGGATGATAGTGTTCAATTGCTATTTCCCTCCTTGTAAGGTCGATATAGTTTTTAAGTGATCTTTACGATCTGGAAACCCAGATCAAGAAACATCTTGAGAGGCTGCTTCTAATATTGGGCGATTTTAATGCTCGTTGGTCAGTTTGGGATCGCGGGCTTTCCAACCGTAGGAAAAGACTGTTGCTCGGTTGGACGGGAAGATCAATCTGTCTTCTACATAGGGATGTTGTCCCTTCATGCTAAGCTCATGTGTTGCTATCAAAATTGCAGCAACTGAATCCTCATTTGTTGGCAACTTGATGCCTTCATGATATGATAATATTGAACAGCAACTTACCAGCAGTTTGCCGACAACTTTAAAATCGTTATCATCAAAATTCGTACTACTGCCATCATGTTGGCATAATAATATGCAGCATCATGCAATGCTTTCATATTGCCGATAACATAAGATAACATTGAGCTATCTTGCTGTTAAATTGCTGGCAATATATATACGCATTGTTGTCTGCATGTTGCTACAATGTCGGTATATTCAAAATCGTTGAAGACAGATCTATGGCAAGTTGCCAACATCATAAACAATCACAGATTTGTGTGATTTTGTTGAGACACGCTTTGCTATCTGGGTAATAAATGGTGACTTTCTTCTTCATGTAGTTTGGCAACTTATCAGAACGTCTGATCGTAAAATAACCTTCAAACAAAAGACATTCGTAAAAATTTTGGAAAAGTACGTTGATATGTCAGAAAATATTATCAAGCCAACAGTGTGATTGTTTTCGACGGCTATCCAGAAGACGTTAAAAATAGCAACACAAAATCTGCCGAATGTCTCCTTAGATTTGATCTGGAACTAAATTTATTTTTCCTTCAACAAGAAATTTTATCGATAAATGTTCGGCTCTCCACTGTCACCGATTATCGCCAATATTATGTTAGAAGATTTGGAAGAAAGAATGTTCCAATTATTATCGTGCCGTTTACTTTTTTATTACAGATATATAGATAACATATTGCTTGCTGTTTCTCCAGAAGCATAGTTACAATGCAATATTAGATATTTTCGACTTCTTTCATAAATGTCTGCAATTCACGCTAGAAATTAGTGATGATAGCTTAAATTTTCTAGATGTACAAACTATCATTGATGATCACAGAATCATTTTCGACTATTACAAGAAACCAACCTTTTCAAAGAGATATCTCAATTTTATAATTTTAGATAAAAATACGTAGTGTTTTTAAAGGAGGAAAATATGAACTTATTTTTAAGAAAAAAAATACGTTATATTGATTCATTCCAAAAAGTATAATTATTTGCGCGACTGAAACGAGCGCATTTTTATACATGCTCAGAAAAATGATATCGAGGTATGTCGGATATTTTCTTCTTTGAAAAAGAAAAAAATGCAATGAAAATATTTTATATAATATTAAGTATTTAATAATTTCGACATTATTTACTCATGATTTTATAACTCTAAGAAAATAGAGCGATTGTTTCATCAAGACTCTCTTTCACAAAAATGCTTTTTCGACAATGACTATATATTTTAATTATGAGACAACACATATACTTGAATACACTATTAATCAAGAGACAAATACTAAAAACGAATTTTTACTTTCAGCAAAAATTTGATGAATTTATAATTGATAGGTCCAAGTCACCCAATCCAAATTTTTACAATTTTAGTGTCAAGGCAACAATGAAACGATTGCATCACGGCGATCGACAGAAAAAGGATCTAAGTTTTTTATCCCCTTACTTTAATTCTGCAATATTAATGTATAAAAATAAGGGCCAATTAATATGTTCACCGAGATCCAAATGATCCATGACTCACTCATGTCATTGAGGATTAAATATAACATCCCTGCTGTAAATTCATTCAGATATCTTAATACTGTACTTAGGACGTTCTTAAATGCAAGAATCGATTATGAATACCGGCTTGTTTCGCATCGTGAGATTGGTACTGAATCTTTCCTTATTTGACTTTCTTTATTATTGGGTCATCTAAAAAGTATTTTTTGTCACTAGATGGTGTTGATGGTCATATATCGGGCAATACTAATCCGATTGTGTCAAACGAACGCGCGTCTGAAAGATGACATTTTAGGTTACATTTTTTGTAAACAAAGTTTGGTGATTCATCAATCGTGTCAAAAGTTATATTGGTTTCAAAATGAGTGAAATATCTGAAGAAATACGCTATGTGATGCTTTTTTACTACAAAAAAGGCAAAAACGCAGCACAAATATGCAGACAAATTTGTGAAGTTTACGGCGCGGATGCTGTAAGTGAACGCAGGACGCAGGAGTGGTTTGTTCGATTTCATTCTGGAAATTTTGATGTCAAAGATCGATCTCTCTCTGATCGGCCAGTCACTGAAAAAGTCGATGAAATTTTGCAACTGGTCAAGCAAGACCGGCATGTGAGCTGTCAGGAGATAGCCAATGCACTAAGAATCAACCATATGACAGTTTGGAATCATTTGAAAAAGGCTGGCTACGCAAAGAAACTCGATGTTTGGGTGCCACATGAATTAACGCAAAGAAATTTGATTGATCGAATTTCCATCAGCGAAACACTACTAAAACGCAACGAAATCGATCCATTTCTGAAGCAAATCATCACAGGCGATGAAAAATGAGTGAAATACAAGAATATTGTTCGTAAAAGATCATGGAATAAGCGCGGCGAACCACCACAAACGATTTCAAAGCCTGGATTGATGGCAAATAAGGTGATGCTGTGTGTATGGTGGGATTGGAAGGGAGTCGACCTTGCACCGTCTGACTACCATTTGTTTCGATCTCTGCAGAACTCTCTTGATGAAAAAACATTGGCCGACAAAAGAGCTGCCGAAAATCACTTGAAAAAGTTTTTCGCCGATAAACCACAAAAGTTCTATACGGATGAAATTATCCGAAAAATGGCAAAAGGTTATAGATAATAATGGCCAATATATACTTGATTAAAATTGATTTTCAATAAAGAAAAATTTCATTCAAAAATTGAACAAAAAATCGCGGATATTTTTTAGATGACCCAATATTTTATAAGTCTTAGGTTCTCTTTCTATAAAAAGAGAAACATAAAATGCGTTAAATAAGGAAAAATTCAGCAAGAAAGATTTATCAACTTCACGACGCAAAGCAGGTCAATATTCATAGTCGATTCTTACATTTAAGACTGTCTTAAGTACAATTAAGATATCATAAGTCTAATCGAGAACTGTATTAGCATCGTAAGACATTATTTAAGATTTTAAAATTAAAACGGACAATAAATACCGCTCCATATTTCACGTTTCACAGTTGGTAGCCCATGCACACTATAGACGACGCAGAGCAAAAGTAGTAATTTGGCTGAATTGCACACACACCATTCCATTATGATGTAAAGTCATACGCCCCGATTCTCGATACTCGCGGCGCTTGTGAACTTTGTTTGAACGCATAATGAGTGCGCCGTAAGAAAAAGTAACGAAGTCACGAATGTAACTTAACCCTGTAAAGATGATTTTGTCTGCGGTTAATCTTTCCTGATCTTCCTAACGAAGACTAATCGCAGACAAAATCGCTTTTACGGAGTTAAGTTCGTGGCACTTTTTCTTACGGCGCATTCATTATGTTACAAAGTTCACAAGCGTCGCAAGTTGAGAATCGAAACTTAATTCGAAATGCAAAATCGGTCCACCTTTATTTATGAAAATGGAGTCTCCTTAGTTTCCCTTCCTAGATTCGATATTCACTGTCAGTGCTGAAACTGTAACTAAACAGTATACGTTATATGCGCTATAGATTTTCAGTCCGCACCCCTCGTTTCGTGTGAAAAGTTTTAAGCAAGAGAAGTTAGTTTTTAATATTATAGATGAGTTAATATTATTTATAGCAGAAATAAGACGTTACTTTTTTGTTAATAATTTTTTAATAAATAATAGGCAATAGCTAAAATCTGTTAGAAGTTACTCATGATCATGACCTTGATAACGTATGCCAATGTTAAGATCATTGGGATGATATCCCTTATTCAGTACATTTATCATTTTTCAGATGAAATCAAGCATCTTTCTTTCCTTGAACAACGAATTTGTCGCTATAACATTATACAATTATTGTGATTATTTGATCTCAAGATGTAATTCAATTAATATTTACAATATAATCTACATACCGATATGAAACGGTTGTTAAATCGATATAAATACAACATTTCGTGCGATATGCAAAATCAGAATGTACAATATATAAATTCATACAAGAAATACGTATTTAAGCACTAAGATTTGTTATACAACCGAATATATAGAATTCTTATTTAAAATTTGATTTATTCATATCAGTCTAATAATCGCTTCATATTGTTAAATTTAATTATTATCTAAATTTCTTTTCCCTTATTCATGTAATTACGAAAAAATAAAAATTATTTATTTCAAATATCAGATTTTTTAAAATTATTCCACAAAAATAAATAATTTGCAGAAAATGTAAGTACTTAAGTTTTCACACTGTACAAAAATTTCATTCATTTATTTCCAAGAAATATGGGAAAAGAATATAATCTATATAAGTAAGAAAGAAATATTAACAGTTAAATATTAAAGAAATGTTTTATAAAATAAAACAAAAGATTAATCTAGAAACTTAATTTCAAACAAAATGTTCAACTTCATATATACTCCCATAACAAAAACAAATATATATCTTCGAAAAGTTTTCTAGAAAAAACGTTTAATGTTTTAATTAATGTAATAATAATTAAATATCACAAACTATAATTTGTGCTGTGGTTTTTTATGCTCTTATTTTTTATATGTGTTAATATTAGAACCACGTTAGTTTCAAGACATATTTTTCTAGAAAAGTTTTAAAATTTTATAACAGTAAATATACAAATACGAATCTTATATAACACATAATTGAATTACTTAAAAACTTTTTAAAAAAATTATTAAAACGTTCATTGCTAAATGTGAATTTTCAAAAAGATAATGACAATATATTTCAATATCTTTATGAAAATAGCATTTCGTGAAATCTCACAGACTTCCGTATTTAAAGTCGTAATTTGAGAATAAAAAAGGAAAAATCGTTCACCTTTTCTTTTTTGCTGAAAAATCTACCGAGGCTACTCTTAATGCCTTTCTTTTTTTGCGCAGCCGCGACCGCAGCCGCTGTGGCGGAGCTAATGGTTGATTGCATATGCAGATGTGATGTCGATAATTGTCCAATAGGCAGCCCGACGCTGGAGAAGTTGTTCTTGTGCAAACTGTCCTGGCTGCTGTGGCGTGAGGACAATGGGGAAGGAGGAGTTCCAGAATTGAGTGCGCCGTTGTTATGCTGCCCATGCCTGCTGCATGGAGCGCTAATCTAGTTTCTATTTCTACACTAATCGATGCTACTACATTCTAACTCAAGCAAGAACATTATCTTTTTAGTATTTTTCTTTTCCCATTCTATATACTAATACTTTACTATTTTATATACAACATACACTATCGTTCATGAATTTGAAAACGCCCAATTTTTTTCACAATTTCACAAAGACTTAAGTATTACGGTGAAAAGAAATCGTAGAGAACTTTTAAAAATACATTTTGAAAAAAAAAATAGAGTAGAGAAATCGAAGTGTTTACGAATTATCGCCATGTAGTGATTTGTTGCTAATGCTAACATTCCATGAATCTTACTGTTGACTTCACATTAGAGCACACTGATACTGAGTTACACCTCTATATGGAATATCATCGGATAAAATTTAATAGGTAAGCATTTTAAAATAAACTTTTAAGTTTTAAAACGCTATTTGAAAGAAATTGTTGCTATAATTTTTTGTAAAGATATCAAATTTTTGTATAATATTTTGACTTAATTACTTAAAACATGTCGACGATCAAAAAAGTTTTTAAAAAACTTTGGAAAAGTTTTTATATGTGCGAATGACGCACATTATAACAAATATTTCTTCCTTTTCGTCCTTTTTCTCTAAATCTCTTATAATTAGTTTTGAAGTTAAAGAATGTTTTATAAAAATTAAATTTTTATACAATAAAATTTTACATAATAAAAAATTCATTTTTGCGAAAAAGTAACATAGCAATTTTTTTTCTCAGAACGCATTTTTAAGCTTAGAAAATTTACTTCAAAATGCTTGTCTGTTAAATTTTATCTGATGACGTCTCATTTAAGTAGAGGGCTTCAAAAAATAAAAATATTGAAAAAAATACCAATTTTCAATTTTATGAAAAAAATTTAAGAATAAAATATAGAGACATAATTTAAATGCCAATTTAAAGCTCCATTTTTTTTGTATTTGAAATGCATTAAAAAAATTTCTATACAATTTCATTTCATATCAAGATACTTAAATTTCTATAAAATGAGAAAATTGCAAGCGTTTCCGAATTTATGAACGGTAGTATAGACATATGTTTTTAATATTTCGTGTTTTTGGTAATTATATAATATATATGCTCTGCATTTTTTATTTATATAGATTAAATGAATTCAGGAATTTTATTTATATAGAAAATGAATGCGTTCAGGAATTACGCTCAAGGAAGTCGATTGTGTAATTGAAATGAGGTAAAAATTATAAAAGTGAGCAAAAATTACTAGATATTGACAAATTAAATTATGAAAATTCGAGTGAATTTGTTCATTTTTGTAATGTTCACCTCACTTCAAGATACACAATCGACCTCCAGATAACTCTATAGGCTATATTATGTGTTAAGTATATACTATAGCAGTGCTCGGAATTAATCGTTACGTACTCACTGACTAAAAGATTGCAACAGTTTTTTTTCTATAGTTTTCGAAATGTAATCTACTCATCAAGCGATTAATTCTTACTTACGGATCTATAAATAAGAACCAATCGCTCAGTGAGCAGATTGCATTCCAAAACCAAAGAAAAAAGTGTTGCAACCTTTAAATCGAGTGTACATTGCGGGCTGATTTTTGAAACGCTGCCTACTTTTCCTTCACTACCGCTCAACGTTCGACGGTCGAGCCGCCAGATCGCGCGTGTGTCTCAGGACCATCGCAATATAAGAAATACACCGTACCTTTTAGCAAATTATCATTAAAATATTTTCCTTCCTACGTATTTTCTTAATATTGAACACCATACTAATAAGTAAATGCATTTTAGTGTACTTTTAAAATATTATTTTAGTATTTTTATAATTCATTCGGTTTCTTTCAAAGAACTGATCACGTTTTTGAGAGTGTACAGAATGTAATATCCTATAATATAGAATTTTACTTTATCGTGTCATTTATTTGATTATCTTTTTTATTATTATTTAGTGGAATAAACTTGCAGAGAGCACTTAAGACATATCAGTAACAGAATTTCAAAGGTAATATGGAAAGTTATTGTAATTATACATTGTAATTATTGTCAATATATATATTGCAAAATATATATATATATATATTTTTTAATAGTACACAGTAAAAAAATTTGTGTTAAAAAAAGAGCAGTGACAATTTAGGGCCAAAATTTGCCTGTGATAAAAACACAACTGTGATATGAAATCGGTCAATCTTTAGATTTGGACGTGCTGAACTCGAATATGAAATTTAAAATTCTTCAAAGTTCCCCAGACTTTGGAGAATTTTAAGCTTTACTTTGCGGCAAAATATTATATTTTCCGATGGACAAATAGTAACTGAACAAGAAACCTCTTTCTATTATAATAACTTCACAAACTGCAACTTTTTTGCAATGTAAAAGTCAATGTTACACGGCATACAATAACATGAACAAAATAAAGATGAATGTCCGTACCTACGAGCATGGGCATGAATGCATTCCAGTTTTTTCATTATCAGCATTAGCTTTACACTACGTGGTATATTTTGGGTAAATGCATCTTTGTTTTCTTATTTATTTTTGTTTATGATATTGTACATCGTGTTGACTTTTATATTGCAGTTTTTGAAGTCATTATAATAGAAAAAAATTGCAGTTTTTGAAGTCATTATAATAGAAAAAGGGGTTTCTTGTTCAGTTACTATTTGTTCATCGGAAAATACAATATTTTGCTGCAAAGTAAAAATTAAAATTTTGCAAAGTCTAGGAAATTTTGTGAAAATGTCATTCTTCTGCAAAGAAGAAAAATTGCATTTTCACAAAATTCCCTGGACTTTGAATAATTTTAAACTTCATATTCGAACACGTCCAAATATATAAAGATTGATCGATTTCATATGTTTTCATTACAGACAAATTTTGGCTCTAAACTGCCACCGTTCTTTAACACATTTCACATTTCATGTCCCAAACATCTACTCAAATTTTTGTGTTAATTTAACATAAGATGAATATATTAGAAAATAACATAAATAACACAAATATTATGTAAAAAATTAACACAAGAAGCGTAATACTTTGACACAATTTAAAATCAAATTTTATGTTAGCACATTTATAATGTTAAATTTAACTGAAATTACCCATAATACTATTTTTACATTTTTAGTTTAGACATGATATGTAATATGTAACATATGTGCAATATATAGATTTAATAAATATTAACTGTTACAAAGAGAAAATAACACAAAATATCTGTACCTTTTTACATATGTAATTAGTTGTACAAAACATATTTTTTCAATAAAATTAACATTTATAAATTAACACACACATTTTATTCATTTATTTTTAGAATTTATGTTTTAAAACTACATTATTTTTATGTTATCTGTTTACTTACTTACAAATTGTATTATTTTAACACTGAGAAACGTTAAATTTTAATTTAACACAGAATATTCAAATAACACAATCATGTTATGTTAAATTAAAACTTAAATATGTTAAAAATTTAACACAAAACTTTCACAAGAATTTGAGTAGATCGTTTCTAACACAAATACAAAATTTTTACTGTGTAGAAAGTTTGATTTAACTAAAAAATTAACAATTATAACAAAAAACAAACTAAATCTGGACTAATGAGAGTCAGCGCGAATGAAAGTGCGCAATAAAATTTTACAAATAAATTTGTTAATACGAAGTGTTGATATCATCTTTATTTGAAATCTTGAAAATTCTTGAACGTTTTGATTCTCTTTGGAATCTTCATCAGCAATCTTCTTAATTCATACTAGATTTCGCGGACGGTCAATATAGAGTCACTCGCACTGACTCTCATTAGTCCAAATTTGTTTTTTGTTATTTTAAGGAGGGTATGCCTTGTTTAACATATTTATTATTAACAATTATGTAAAAAGGAAAATATTTTAATAATAAATTGCTGGAAGGTACGGTTACATGCCTGTGTGAGATAGAGGAAAGACCCCTATTATGAGATATCGAGTTTATTTTGGGTAAATGCTAAAAAACTATGGGCAGAATTTTAAAAATTAATAGTCATAATAATCATTTTGAAGGAAATTTAATAAGCTTTAAGGTAATGTTATGTAAAATTTAATTCAAATTTTATTTTTTTATAGATTAAATGTAAGAAGTAAAAAATTATGCTCCTAATATGAAATGTCCCGATAAATCGATAATAAAACGCAAAGTACATCAGTATTGTAATTAAAAAACTTTTATGTTTTTGAAATACAAATAAACACAGCCAATGCACGTGCAAAATGATTATGCGATGCATTGTACCTAGCTGACTCATCTTTAGGTAGTTGGAACCAAACATCGCAGAAACAGACACTCGATGTTTATTTCAATTGTTCTTTTTATTATTGTTATTTTTATTATTATACAATAACATTTATACTTCAGCAATGATTTTCATTATGACATAGGAGCATAGGTTATTTCATATTAGAAATACCCTAGATATTTCATATTACGATTTCCACGTCTAACGGTTTTACGATCATCAAATCTCATTTCTGTAATTAAACAATTGATCATATCACGTATTTTTCTATTAGTACGATCTTACTCTATATTCTTCATCACATGAAGAATTTATTGCCAAATATTTACTTATTAAATAATAAACTAGGTTTAAAAGTTCATCTCAACGAAATTTGAAGACATCCAAATTTTAAAACCTTTTTTTTGCAATGACTATAGGAACGATCTAATAATGAATTTTCTACTAAATACTTTTCAACTCAAGAACAATAAATTCATAGTGGAATCAATAAATAGCGTTTATTAGTTTAGCGGAAACGCCGCTATCTCATATTAGGCGTTCTATAATAGGGGACTTTCCTCTACATGTTCGCGCGCGATCCGAAGGTTCGTCCATCAAGCGGTGAGCAGTAGTGGGAGGAAAGTAGGCGACGCTTCAAGAATCGAAATGTGCAACTAATTCCGAGCACTGTACTATAGCAAAAGTGTACATTAAAATTAGGACCATGGCACACAAAGTTTAAAGCAGCAAGACGTAAGCAGTAAGGAAATCAGCATGTAATTAGAGTGTTCATACTTTTTTTCCCGGATATGTACTCTTTTTCGGGCGTCTGGGAGCATCCGGACAGGTTTTCAATGTGAACTCTTTTTTGTACTACTTTTGGGACTTGGAAGCGAGCGAGGAAATCAGAAGTTATTCAGATATTTCTTCGAAAAATTGAGTTTCTACATTCTCGCATGCCGAGCAGCGAGACAGGGATATGCTGTTGTCACATTTCAACGGTTTTCAATGCGGACTATTATTCGTGCACATAGATATGAAACATTTATGTGTGTGTACGCTCGCCTTAAAAGTTTCTCTCTTTAGAGAATACGCGCGAAGAGTCATATTTATAGGTTTTACGCGATTGTAGCCGGAGAAATACCTTAAGTCACTATGACACTGTTACACATGAAGAGGGTGATCAGACATTCGGTTTTTTTCCAGACATATACTTTTCTTTTAAAGCGTCTTGGGATATCCAGCCAGGTTTCTGTTTGAATATCATTCTGAGACGGAGAAGGAGGGGGGAGGGAGATAGGGAGCAGGAGGAAGAGGCAGAGAGAGGGGAGAGAGAGAGAGAGAGAGAGAGAGAGAGAGAGAGAGAGAAAACCGGAAATTATTAAGCTCATCGCAAATAAAATACATAGTAATGTATTATAAAATTACTGCGTATCTGTAACAAAATTAGAAAATTATTAGGTATTATTATATTAAAAAAGCCATTTTTTTGGTACTTTATTAAACATATGTTTTCATATTCTTAGGATTTTTAAATTCTTTTTCTTCTTCTACTTATATTGAGTTCAAATATATTTATTTTGTACTACGATTTAACCTAAAATATCCTCTTTTTTGTCCTACTTTTGAATCGTAATATCTTGCTTGTACTATTGGGTCATCTAAAAACCGCGGATACTTTTTAGATGACCCAATACTTTTCAATCAGGAATGTCTTAGATTAGATCTGGTCACCCTAAACATGTTGGATTGGCTTATATGATGGCCTTACGGGCTCTACTGTGATTGGTCAGTTCGCTTACTGCTTACGTTTTACTTCTGAAGTTTCTTTAGGCTCGTCTACACGACAAGACGTAAAGACGCAGCGCAAGAGCGCAGGCGTAAACTTAAGCGTGGATGTAAGTCTGCGCCATGCTTTTCTACACGCGACGAAGGCGCAAAATAAGCGCAAGATGCGTACGAATGTTTAAATATTGTTGTCGTTGATACAAACAGATGATGAAAAATAAATTGCTGTAATTTTTGTATATCTGCTAACAGTATTTTAATACACAATTATGTATTGAGATACACAAAGTTAATGAATGTACGGATACACATTACACGTTCTTCTGACAGATTATTCCCTATTGATCCATTATTATAAAATTAATTTATTTCCATTGCGCCGTTGCCTCACGCCACTACGACCAGGAGCAATTCTTTTGAGCCTGTGCCTGCGCCCTTACGTCATGTTACGCTTTGTCGTGTAGACGTGCCTTTTGTGTGCCATGGCCCTTACCTAGTCACAATTCCTAAACATATTCCTTTTCAAAACCAACACTGATTGTGAGAAAAAAATGTTTGATATTTGTAACTATAATTATATATTACTATAATATAATTATGATTATTACTGCTATAATAATAATAGCAGTAACTATGTGTATAACCATATTTTTTATGGTTATCCCAAAATATAACTGTAAAATTATAGTCACTTGAATCATTTTTATGGTAATTTTAACTGTTTATGATTATAATAAATATAATTATAATCATTTTAAATTGCCAACTATATACATTTATTGCTAGAACTATACAAAGTATAGTACTATACAGTAATATCACTATACAGTATAATATCACTACATAATATCACTATGCAGTAATAATCATAATTATAGTATACATATAATATATAATATATAATCTATAAGACGTGTGTTGATGGTCATATATTTAATGACAAAGTACCGCGGATACTTTTTAGATGACCCAATATATAATTATAGTTACAAATACTAAACATTTTTCTCTCAGTGAATGTTTGATTTAATTTAAACTCTCTTTTCATTTATTAAAACTTCGGAAGATTATTATTGCTTTTCATTTTATGCGTCATATATGCGCTGTTTAAATGTCAATTAAAAATTTTTTAAAGTAAATTCCACTATAAATTAACTAAAAAAATTTTGTTATTTATATGTATCTTTGAAATTTCTTCATAAGAACATCCTTTTTTAATTGTAAATAAAAAATTATTAATTTACTTTAAATTGCTCAAAGAATGTCACTAAAAGGACATTTAGTAATAATAATTGAAATATATCTTATATAATGCAGAGGGGGGGGAGGAAGGGAGGGGAGAGAGAGCGAGAGCGAGAGCGAAAGAGAGAGAGAGAGAGAGAGAGAGAGAGAGAGAGAGAGAGAGAGAGAGAGAGAGAGAGAGAGAGCGTATCTCTCTCTTGGTATTCTTACTAAAGAAACTTCAATTTTTGGTAAATTTTCGGATGAATTACGTTCTCGCAAAAAAAATAATTACTCATTTCTTACATTTTTTTTTCTCCTGATTTCGAATGTGACAATACAAAATGGTGCTCAATCATATTTTAGCTACCATATTGAAAAAATGTGCTATAAAAAAAAAATTTCCTGCATTTACCTTTAAAAAAGGTTCGTGCCACAAAAAAAATTTGAAACAAAAAATGCTTATCATCATGTTTTCTATAAAAAAGATCGTATACGTAATGAACATATCAAGAGGACGGTAATGTATTGCGCCAAGTGTACCTAGCATGAGACTCCGTATCTTTATGCGAGCTGACGAGTTGCGAGCATCTGAAATTATCGAATCATTGAAAATATTTAGAAGTTAATCGATTCTGTTCGAATAGTTTCAATGAACAAGTCGAGTTATATAATTAAAATGTTTTTATTGACTATGTGACCCTACAAACGGAGATATTGCAATGCTTAATCCGAAATGTCAAATTTTGACATTAAGATACAATGCATCATTATCATTCTCCTCGAAAATGTTAACCGCTTCACATTTTAAACAGCAGATGGTACTCGCCTGTTGCGACACTCATGGTGGAAGAAGACTGAGACAACTTGAGGAAGTAGGATCAAATTTAAGATTTAAGATAAGAAAATTTGAGGCCGTTGAGGAACAACTTGAGAAGAGATGTATTGATTACTTTGAATTGTCGTTATGCGCCTTGTCTCACCTGCCTTCTTCCAGCATGACGACATTTCTTACCTATATTTTCGCTAACTCTATATCGATATATCGATAGAGAGCTGGATCACTGTCATTCGTGGCATCACAATTCGTGAAAATATATCATTACCGTAATGGCCGCAGCACAGACTTTCGTATAATGCATAATGCATAGTGCATAAGAAAATCAACCAAAATTTCTCTTTTTCATGAAAAGGAACGTGGAGTCTACAATAGAATGCGTAATGATTGTAGGATCTTAAGTCGCGTAGAAAATTAACCAATCTCAGTCCAATATGAGAAGAATAATCGACTATGATTAATCAATTTTCTACGATTTAAGATCCTTCGATTGCTACGATTTGTATTGTAGATTTCCGTAGAAGAAAAGAAAAAATTTTGATTCACATGTGACCTATGTATTACGTTATGAAGATCTGTGTTGCGGTTGTCTTAATCAGTAGTGGATCCACGGGGGGAGGGAGGGAGACATAGGGCCTATGGCCCTCCTCCCTAGAGTTTTCTTTTTCAAAAATATAGCAAAAGATTATATATACTTTTAATATTTCTAAAATGCTTAATTAAAATTTTAATATTCTAAAAATATTTTTTATTTTATAAATTTTCTAAGTATAAAAAATATAGATATTCTTTTTTATATTCCAAAAAGTAAATAAATGAAGTCTGTACTACAGCTTTTACTTTCCACCCGATTGCGCTAGGTGAACAGAGTTCGGTAATGATGCCATCATCGTGTAGCCATAAGTCACGTGGCACCAAAGGCATAGAGCGCGTTCAAGTCGATAAAGCAGTTCACCAAGATCTGCTCACTAAACAATTAAACATGTAAGAGTCAATTATACTCATTCGCTCGGCAAGCATGCCTAGTCGCTTTGCCGTCTTAAACTCGCTCCGTGTGTCAAAATGGTCGATAAAAGAAAGGGAGAGGAATCATGGAAGACGACTATCTCGATCTCTTTTCATTCAACGGTTGGGAGAGAGAATGAGAAAGAGATTGGTCGTCTTCCATAGTCTCCTCTCTCTCATTATTGTCGACTATATTTAAATACTATTAGATACGGATCGCGCAGTCCATTCTCTACGTAGGCCTGAAACCACTTAAAAAAAAAACGCATCTACAATAGTACCTCTAAGGTGATGTGGAAAGCTCGTAATTACAGTATTACAATAATTGCTATATTATTGCTTATTATATTATTGTAGAATATACACATAATATGTTAATAATAAAAAATTTAAATATTAAAATAAAAATCATGTAAGAAAGAAAATATTTTAATGATATTTGCCGAAAGATATGCTCCCAGCATACTTTTTGTTTGCCTGGGGCACAGCGTCACATGAGCTCGGCCGCCGAGTCTCAGGAATCTGAGGCGAAATGGGCATCTGCCCGAAATGGGCAACTAATTCCGAGCACTGTTCTACGTCTTTGCGTAATACCAATCACGTAAAATTTTCGAATAAAAAATGTGACATCAATCAGCCGGAAATCGCCATTTTGTGTCTTATATTTATGACGCAATTTCTCGTTTTACTCTCTTTTTTTTTAACGTTGTCTTTTTTCTAATTAACAATAAAGACCCTTCATAGTGGAACCAAGCGTTAGATATATGCATTTGCGCCACTCTCTTTATATCCATTCTAGTTAGGCTCTATGTATAGGGACTCAATAAACCAGTTCTTTTTAGCTGAACTTTTGTACCAGTTCATCTTTCTTCCTTTTCTCTCAGGAGGAAAAAAGAAGAAGAAAGATGAACTGATGCAAAAGCCAAAAAGAACAGACTTAATGATCGCGTTCAGCAGACTCAGCTTGCGGAGCGGATCCGTGAGCATTCGCTGCTATTGATGTGTATTCTTTTAGATCATACAATAGCAGCGAGCGCTATACACACATATATATATATATATATATATATATATATATTATATATACATGTATCATATATTTTTTGAATATACATATTATATATTATATTTTTTTTGTTTACATAATTTTAAATAAAAAAATTCCTGGATTATAGTACTTTTCAATGTAATATACCAATAATAATTTAAATATTTTATATTTGATCGTAAAAAAATTTCGCTTGCGGTGAGTCAATGACCCTCCCCTTTCCTTGATTTCTGGTTTCCCTTTCCGCTCCTAATATAAATTTATATAAATTCTGAAATATTCTAAGTCTTTTTTCGTACAAAAAATGTGAAAAATTTTTTTACAAAGTTACAAAATTATATAAAAAATTTGATCATGTGAAAAATACTTTTATTTATATATAATTTTATATAATTTCTACATCTCTCTCTTAGAATATTTCAAAATTCCGATTAAAGAAAGTTGCTTTTTTTGTAGCCATTCTTAAATTGTTTTGCTTACTCGTTCCGGAAAATATTTCAAGATAAATAATTGTTTCAAAATTAATATGAAGTGTCATATTAATAAATGATTTAGTAGTATTAGAATTTAAATGACTTGTAAAATTAATGTGTTAAAGATTTTTAAAGAAATGCATTATAAAGAAAGATTAAAGCCATAAACTGAAAACGCAGTTTAGATTTATTATTAAAGAATTATTAGATACATATACAAGTAAAAATTTGGATGTTAAAAAGCTCATACAAAAATATGTACTAGAAAATGCGTGATATCATAACAAATTTACTTTTTTAAACAAAGATAAGAAAAAAGGCCCCAAGTGTGCGTACTTCTCTCAGAAAAAAACTGTTACATAATGATATAATGATTTTCTTTTTCAAACTTATTCCAAACCTATTTTCTAAACTATGAAAGTATGTAATAATAATTTTTTCAAAAAATATGTGAAATCTTTAAATTGAATCAATTACAATCAGAAAATATATTTTGTCGAAACATGATGTTATATAACTACTTGTTATATAACTACTTTTAAACAAAAATATATGAAAATAAGAGCATCTAATTAAAATAAAAAAAGTTTAATATAAAAGAAACTTGACGCCACTATTTTTTTATATTAAAATTTTTTTATTTCAATTAGATGCTATTTCAATTAATATCGCAGATACCATATAACTGTCAACTGGATTAATGAACTGTACTAAATACATTTTAGATATTACTTCAATGTTTTTGGTACAATCCGCTACCACCGTCACCGCGGGGAGGTGCCTTAAACGCAGAGAAATTGGATAAGACTGATACATGATCATAATAGCGAACTTTAGATAGTTCTAGTACTTAAGAAACCTCCCCTATAAAGTTGGGTTTATGGAATTTTTGATACCTTAAAATTTTAGGCATGTCTCAAAGTTGTTCATCCGAGGCCCATATTCTCCTAAAACTGGGCATAGTCTTTTGTTGTGATACTCAATACTTCAATCGGTATACTTAAAAAATAAACAGACCCCCTCCCCCCACTTAAAGTTTAAACGCGCCTTATTAAATGAATGAAAATTTAAATAAAATAATAAAGCAAGTAAAGTACAATAATACCTTTATTAATTAACGTTTTTAAATGCACATTCCCTGCTGACTAGGGGCGCTCGATTTCTATACGAAGGAAGGTCCATCTCATTTCCCCCATTGCCAAGAGACGCACGACTTCTATAATTCTACTGTTGCACATGGATTTCGACTTTCCACGCAAAGCGTTGAAAATCGAAAAACGTTCGTCTGTTAACAGATGAGAAGTGGGATGAAAGTCGCTTCGCGTGGAAAATTGAAACCCATATGCAACAATACAATTATAGAATAATAAATATTTCTTAATCATATATTTTTTTTTATTTTACAACCTGATATTTGATTCCATGTCGTAATATTGCTTCATTATAATTTATTTGCACTTTAGTTTCAATGGATCTATTATTATCATGATTCGTCTACAAAAATATCGTATATATTAAGATTAATAATAATCATTACAGCGAGTTTTGTTACAAGGATTCTACCTACATCAGCTCTACTCCACATCATTTATACATATAAAAAATGTCCGGTACTTTTCATCGGAACCGTTCTAGGGATCAATTTCTCCGATCAATTTCGTTCATTATCCTTTATCCGATGAAATGTAATGTCCGATTACATGTGGATGGAATATGAACCGCCATATGCCTATTCGTTAAAATTTCATCGAATAAACTTACGATTTGATCGGACATTAGACTTGAACGAATAAAAAAAGTATTTTATCCGATCAAGTTTGATCAAATATAGCTATATCCGATCCGATGAAATATCCAATGAAAAAATAACCGATTAGATCAACTGTATATAAATGATACCTGATGAGAGTTAGGTCGTATTAAGAAGTGCAGGAATGAATATTATATATTAGTAATAAAAAATAAATAGAGATTAAAAGTAAAACACACAATGGATACAAATAAGACATAAAACATAAATTTTATATTTTAGACATACGTTATATTTATATTTAATTTGCATTTGTGTATGCTATTGTGTCTGCATTATGTTTCTATAGGTAATATACAGGGTCTCAAATCAAACGCTCGGTCACGGACATTCCGATTCGAGGGGGATGCGGCAGGAATCGATCCTTCGCAATGATCGTATAAATAGGATGAAGCGATCGATATTACACTCAATAAAATCCTTCGATCCCGGAGATCGAAACTGGCAGTGTTCTGCCGAAGAAACACGATACTGGAAGATCGCGAGGTAAGAAATTTGCGGAATATGGAGGTAGTTTTACGTGCTTTTGAATGAAATCCTGAATCGAGCCGTTTTCGAGTTTGAATTCGGATCGTTGCTCGAGAACACGATTTGTCACGAGCAACTGTACATAGGATATTACAAGAGGAAAAGTTGCACGCATTTCATTACACCCATACAACATTTGTAACCAGAAGATCATCGAGCAAGAAGAACATTCTGCGAATATTTTCTGACAAAAACAGATCAAGAACCTACATTCCCTTCTCATGTGATATTCAGCGATAAATCATTATTCACACGAAAAGATATTTGCACAATATGCATTTGTAAAGCGACGAAAATCCCACAGCCACATGACTCAGGAGCTTTCAAAATCGTTGAAAGAGAAATCTGTGGATTGGAATTATGGGAACTGAAATATTAGGACCAGTTGTTCTTCCGGATATCTTAATTCCGGATAACTGGCGAAAAATACGTGGAACTTTTAAGAGAAAATCTTCCAGACTTCTTAGAAGAGGTGCCGACAGTACCGAGGTATTAGACAACAAAATTGTTTTTCAACAAGACGGTGCTGGACCACACAATATCAGAATTGTAACAAATTACTTGAATGAGCAGTTTCCTAGGCGTTGGCCCCGAATCTCAATTCTCTTAATTTTTTTTATGGGGATATTGTAAGAGGAAAAAATTTACAAAACGCTTCCAGAGGATATCGATGATTTGGATACGAAATTGCGACATGCTATTTGGCCCATCGAAGAAGATATTATGAACAACGTTCAAGCAAACTTATCTAACCGCATGAGAGCTTGCGTTAGAATGGATGGTGTTCCTGATTTGAGCACTTGCTGTAAAATATTTAATCCGCTCTTTCTAGAGCGATCAGAAATAATTCGCTGTTTTTAGAGCGACATTTTTACATGGAACATTTTGTATTTGCAGAAATGTAAGAAAAATCTGTAAGCAATATATGTTCTCGTCCTTTTTGAAGCAATATGCATAGAAACCTATGAATGTTTACTTGCTTCATTGTTGAGATCAAATTTTTATTCATTTAGAAAGGTGCGTCATTTAAACTTTGGATGGTCTGTTTATCAGTTTTTTAAGTATACCGACTAAAGTATTGTGAGTATATGTTCATTAAAAACGTTTTTTGTAGAAAATATGATAAACATTTTTTGGTTAATACATCAAATATGAAGAATGTCAGTCTATCATAGTCAAAGTTAGATATTTCAAATAATACAATATACATATATTATAAATGAATTTTATTTCAGAAAAGGGTAAATGTCAGCCTCAAATGACTTTCAATTGACCTAGACCTCAACTTTGATTCTCAAAGAGATCAAAGTCACTGACCTTCTCCGTCGTTCGTTATTCATTAAAAAGTTATGAACAAAACAATTTTTATGAATAGCACAATTTTCAGCAGTATTTTCTCTTGATAGGGGGAGGTGGGAATAGATCTCGCTTCACGTGTAAAGTCATGCGCTCCTTGGCAGAAAAGACGTGGAGTGGGAGTCGCTTCACCCTCTGTCAGGGGGCGCACGACTTTCCACCCGAAGCGATTCCCACCCTATCTCTCTTCCTACTTGGAGGGACGCGCGACTTCCACCTGAAACAACTTCCATCCCACTGCACCCCACCCCATCTCTCTGCTTGGGAGGGCGTACGACTTTCACCTCCCACTGTCAAAAAGAAATATTGTTGAAATATGTACTTTATATTTAAAAATTGTGTGCTATTCATAAAAATTGTTCCATTTATAAAAATTTGTTCTGTTCATAATTTTTTTTTTAATAACAAACGACGGAAAAGGTCAATGACCTTGTCTTATTTGAGGGTCAAGGTCAGTTGGAGATCATTTAGTATTGACTGTGTAAAAGTAAACATTTACCCAGATAAGATTGAGCGGCGATAATTTTCGGACTTTCAACACAATCAATCTAAAATGCTGGGACAATTACTATAACTGTGGTCTCTCAAAATAAAAATTATTTTTGAAATCATTTTTAGTAAGAAACGCGGGTGGAATAGTAAACAAATTCTATAATCAATATTTAATTTAATAATCATAATTCAATTTTATAATAACCTATTAATTTGATAATATCCTTTCTAACAATGATTATCGACTAAAACGTTCTGAAAGTTATTCAAGACATTGACTTTGGCAAGATATGCTAAGATTCTCACTTCACCTCCCTCTCTGCTATAAGGCGCACAACTATTCACCTGAAGCGACTTCCACCCAGATTTGCACCCAAAGTTATGCAAAATTGTAATTCAATTAAAAATTACAAATTACAATTACAATATAATTCTTAATTCAATTAGTAATTATATTTCATAATTATTAATTGATGAAAAAAATTAAATGAAGTAATTGTGAAAAGTAATTGTGAACAGATTACAACTATTTAATTGGTAATTGTTAATTGATTAACTGTAATTGTAATTAAAATAAGAGTAATTAATGCTTTATGGAATATTGTGTAAATGTATCCTTTCTAAAAAAAGGCAGACCTCATCAATATTATTATATTATGTTCTTGTGCATATGAAAGTGTAATAAAGTGCATATATGTGTAATAAAATTTATCTAATAATATATGAAAAATAATAAAATTTTGCCTAACATAATTGTGAAAGTAATCGCAAATTTTGCCTAACATAATTGTGAAAATAACTCTTGCTACGGGGCGCACGACTTTCCACGCAAAGCGATTTTTTGAGTTATAATTGTTAATTATTTTGGTATCTGTAGGTTAGAGAATTTTTTTACTATTTTTCTCGTTTTCCTCGCAAAAATTCTTCCGAAAATTACTTTCATTTTGAGGGACAATTATCGTAATCGTCCCGAAACGCTACTCTTCCCCTAAGTTAAATTAGAAAAACTGTAAAAAACTTATTGCGAAAAATTACTTCAGCCAAGATTCGAATTCCCTGGGACCTTTCGACTTTCTGAGGCAAGCGTCTTAACCAATTCGACCACTGAGGCTTCATTTATTGTTTAAACACGTATTGTTTTTTTGTAACACATACAATTCCAAAGGTCGCTAAAACCTTCTTTTAGCATGTTTTCAATATAGCAACCAAAATATGAGCACCACATTTTTGTATTGTCACATTCGCAATCGGGAGACAAAAATGTATAAGAAATGAACAATTGTTTTTTTTTACGAGAACATAGCCCAACGTGAAATTTAACCCAATTTTTAATTGACCAAATATTGTAAATATTTCTTATTATAAGCACAAATGAATTTGGGACACCCTGTCCTAAGTAATATACGATTATCACAATAAGGGTGAGGTGACACTATCGTCATTGATACTTAAAAATTTTCGTTGAATTTCAGTCAAGATGATGTTATCTCGATCTGATCGTGACAATCGTGTGTCACTTAGGATCATAAATTATTTCTAAGTTTTCATATCATGACTTACAAAAAAGAACTTTTTTCCTTCTTTCTTGATTATTCACTCTTAAAAAAAGAAAATCATCATGCGTAATCATATCACAGAGTCAAATGAATTGTGATATGATTACACATGATGATACATATGCATATATAAAAATGTCCAATTTTTTAAATGGCTTATTCAACTAATAATTAAAAAAAGGAATTAACAATATTAAAGTATAATTTACAAGATTAACATAAACATAAATAAATCTAAATAAATGGAAAATAATATTAACAAATAAACTTATATGAAAGGATTTCTATGATGTGTCGTGATGTATTTGTGCATTGAAATACTAGTGACTGATTCTTCTATATAAAATAAAATTTCATCGTATAAAAATAAGAGTACAAAGATTGAGACAAAAAACTACTGAAAGTATAATAAAACCACATTCTGCAGTACGCAAACTGCAGCTGCAATATAAATCAAAATATGTTTTATAAATAAGCTCGAGACTTTAAAATGTCCTTTAAAGTGCGGTAAATTTTGCACCATCATAATTATTATTTAGCATTATCGTTTACGATACCAAATTTTCATTAGTATCTTTATAATATGTTCATGCAAGACAATCTTACGCGCGAGATCAGTGCGTTTTATGTATTGAATCCAATTTTCTCGTTTCCGTAAGTTCTTTAATCTGCCCATATAAGACCAGATGTCTATCATGAACTTGGTATGCTCAAAAATTTGATAGATAACAAAATCAATTGCTTTTGAGATTTATGAGTATTAGCATTATTGAGCGTTTCCATACTGTGCTCGAGAATCGATATTGTGGGCATATGTAAGTGATACTTTGCATATTACATTTTGACATCTCTAAAAATGATGCAATTGCTTGAATGATGAACGAATTACTATTAACATACTCTGAGTTGACTCGAAAGTTGTTCGTCTTATGCCCACAAGAGCCATTCAAATGACGTGCACAGCGGCATATAATACGATTTACATGCAGTACTAATATCATTAATTAACCTGTGCGTGGGGAAACCACCGCTTGGAAATCCACTCTGTCCGGTACGTCTGATAGCATAAACAATGAAAAGTACTGACTTAAGAGATGATAATTAACTTTGGTTGCTAGTCTCATCTCTATATATACAATATAATTACGATGAAAAGATTAAGGTTTCCCCACATTAAATCAAATGTTTTTTGTATAATTGTTGTAATTTTTATTTCTATAGTTATAAGATGGTTGTAAATCATTTGATACTTCATTCCTTTCTTTGATAATTACGCATAATAAAGCTCTTTTTAAACATTTTTTGGCTGCAATATTGGTAACAATCTTTGTTATGACTCAAATAGCAATAATTAATTAGGGGAGGTTGGAAAATATATTATCTACCTATTTTTTAAATCATTTATTTCTAATATAGCTTCTAATATAGCTTCTATAGTGATTTATTACATGCGTTTGACTTTCTATGCGAAGCGAGATTTACGTCATCTACCTCTTGCCTAGTAACGCATGAATTTCCGCACGAAGCGAGGTCTACCCCTTTCTTTTTGTTTAGGAGCTTTCGATTTTCCATGCGAAACGAAATCCATCCCTAGAGTGTATTCTTCTCCTCTAGAATATATTTATATTCCCACGCGGGTGCTCTGCGGGTGTCATGTTATCTTTGTTTGACATTCGATAAGCAATAAGGATAAAGTGATACCTCAGTGACACTCGAGTGGGTATCAACATACATCTAGAAGCATCCGATTTTCTATGCAAAGCGAAGTCCAACCCAAGTTCCCCCCCCCCCTGCTTATAAGCGTCCAACTTTGTAAGTAAGGAGATATAATATAAACTTCGCGAATAAAGTCGTATATCTGTAAACAGAAAGGGAGATGGTGTAGACTTCGCTTCGCGTGAAGTCACGTGCCCCTTGACAGGGGGAGGTAGCATAGGAACCGATGATCTTACTATATTGGAAATAAATGATAAAAATAATAGATAGGTTATATATTTTTTAATCTCCTTCGATTATTTATTACTATCTGAGTCATAATAAAGTTATCAACGTTGCAGCTCAATTATGCCGAAATTCGAAAAGGGCCTTATTGTGTATAATTACGTGAAGTACGATTACCGAATCAATAATAATTTACGTTATAAAAGGATATAGTAATTTACTCATCCTAGAGGATATAAGACAAATTGATTTTAAAATCAAAATTTTCCTCTTAACAAAATGAAAAATATACCTTCTAAGTTCTTCCTGACTATGAGCCAATGCTTGAACGACTCGTTCCAATCTCAGGGACCTGGCTGTTAAAGGAGACGCCGCGTCGCTTCCACCGCTTCCTACACCACCACTATCTCTTTCGCTAACCGAATGCAGTTCCTCTCCCGACAACTGCAACTATTACAAATGGGAACTATTCTTTCTTCTGTATTAATTCGTACATATTTTCTAAATTTCTTAGAATGAAAATTGCCAGTTTTTGAATAAAAGTGAAAATATTTTCATCTTGTAAAAAGAGTGAAAATTTTTACTCTTTTGGAATAAAATTTTACTCGTTGGGGTGAAATTTTATTCCTTCCAAAGTAAATCTCATTCCAAACGAGTAAAATCTTATTCCAAAGGAGCAAAAATTTTCAACTCTTTTTTTTAGGATAAAACTATTTTCACTTTTATTCAAAAGTTCATTTTTCAGCCTTTTAGAGTAAGATTTCATTTTAAGGGATTTAGAAAGTAATATTTCGAAATTAACGATAGATTCTTTGACCAATTTAGAGTCGATTTTTTTTAGAGAAAAATCGCGAAAGGACATTATTTATTGCAATTTTTCAATTTCATGCGCTACATATTTTTGCAAGTAAGTTTCAATTTGATATTCCATAAAATTAAGCATCAATTAAAATTAAGAATAGTGTTTCATCACTTATTCAACTTCTAAAGATTACTTTACAAAATTTTTCTTTCCAGTTGTTTATAAATCAGATGTAAATAAATGATAGATACATTTTCATTAAGAAAAACATAGATTTTAATATTGACCGAGTAGCATATTAAGAAGATATTCTTTCATATGTCATACGTATAAAATACATAAAATAATGAATATTTTATAATATTGTAACGTTGTACAATGCGATCTATTATCTATCAAGTTATTATCTATGTGCTAAAAGAATGAAAGTTCTTCATTTTTTTCTAATACTTGTATCTTTTTATGCAACATTGAATTTTTAAGAACAAGTTTGAAAATTTTTTCTATATAAAGAAAAATTTTTCTATATAAAAAAAAATTAAAATCAAGTGATATTTCTATTAGTATAAACTATTTCAAAATGTAATTTTATTGTAAAGCATATTGAAAAAATTTTTTGCAATAAAAGAAAACAATAGTTTTGGTTAAATTATTATATAGAAGCAAAATTTGCAATTTCAAGGAAAAAATAAATGAACACAATTTTCCTTTTAAGTGTAACGTCAAATTTCACGCAAAAGTAAGATCTTTATATTATTAACATTTTATAAATGTTTGTAATGTATTTCAGATGCAATCTGTAGCGCAATAAGTGTTCTGAGAAAATTTAGACCACAAAATAGTAGATTGCTTTCTTAGAAATAAAGGAATTATGGTAAAATGCGAGGTACTCGAAGATTAGGTGTCTTCAATGACAAAAAACTTATATCCCAGTAAACGTTAAATATTCTTAAAATATTCATAAAATATTTTTAAAATTTCAAAAAAACATTCCAAGAATACCTCAAATATTTCGAATATTTGCAATATGTAAAAGAACCATTCAAATGTCAGTTAAAAATTTTATTCGTACATGTCGTTACGTATTCCGAAAATGTTCCATATATATTCCGCAAAATTTTAGCTTTTCCAAAAATTCCAGATCAGGTTGTGCGTGAATTAATTTTTAAACAAAATTTTACTTTGGAAAACACATTTAATGTGTTTCTACCCTAGAGCCCAATTTTGGGACTCACTTCACAGGCAAAGTGCTGCTTCTTATATTCTTTCCCAAATGATTCTTGTGTACAAGTAAATGCTAAAGTCATTAGATTATAAAGTACTGCAATGGCTTTTCCAGTTTGATTGCGTCAATATGGCGGAACTACACTATGTACACAATTCACACAATGTTTTGCACTCAATATTATTTATGTATTGTGCATTTTATGAATAGCTCGCTTGAAATTTTGGAAGCTGATCTTGGAAAAGATGATCAAGAGTATCATTAGAGAGTATCATCGCGAAACTCGTACATATTTCCGTGCCTCTACAAACTGTGCATAAACTTTTATACACTAACACTTCAATAACAAATAAACCTGTACTTAAAAAATATAAAATATATAAAAAATATAAAAATTAAGCATTCGTACAGTATTTCTTTTGGTATTAAATAAATAAATTATTTACAATTAAAAATTTATTTACATATTGTACGGCTTTATTTTTCCAACAAAATATACGTTTATATAAATACGTAAATTTGAAAATGACTGCGTCTTGCTTCGAGATAGAGGCAAGTTTACACGATACTTTAATCTAGTGACTTTAGTAAATGCTTTTCGCCGCAGCCCTCTGCCGGCAGAAATGTATACTACTTGCTCGCTCGCGATTTTCGTAAAATATAATAATAAGTATTCATACAATATTCTGAACATTTCATCGATATTTGTACATTCTGTGACGATTCTTTTACTGTTTCAGAACATTCGGCATTCGTAATATGAATCGAACTTTCTGTGAATATTTAGCTGGGATTCTTCGTAAGTTTTGTATTATAGATTAATTTACATATATTAAATATAATAAGTAATAATATGTCCTTTTATTGTTTTCTTTGAAAAAAGATTATAAAGGCTCTAATCAAAAGGAGGATCAAAATCCTTCCCACAGCGGATTTGATTGATGTTTAACGTACTTTTTTGTCACTAAAGAAAACTTCTTAAATTTTAAATGCCCAATTCCAGTCGTCCATAACCTTCGAAATGGTGTTTCTTAGTAAATAATTTTTGATAATTATTTAGAATACGGACTGCTTCGATTTTGATAAAATTAGGCTTATTCAACGCGTTTTTGTTAGAAAGAATCTATAAGAAAAGACATTAGATCGGTCCCGCGAACCGAAATATTAATCATTAAAATTAATGACTATTGAGGTTAGGAAATCTGTCACAAAGGCAACATGGGTGCAAAGGAGCGCATGACTTCTATAATTGTACTGTTGCAAAATCGAAACATGTGTAGGAGGGAGGAGGAAGGCGAGAGTCGCTTCGCTTGGAAAGTTAAAACCTATGTGGAACAGTACAATTGTAGACTTCATTTTGTCTCTGTAACAGATTTTCTAACCTCAATAATCATCAACTTTAACGCTTAATATCGGTACGCGGGGTCGACTTAACGTTTTTTTCTTATAAATTCTTTCGTTTTGAGCAAAAACGTGTCGAATGGGCCTAATTTCATAAAAATCAGAGGTGCAGTCCGTTCTAAAGTTTTAAACAATTACCTAATTTTTTTCTTTGCGAATGTTTAATGGATTAATTTGACATTTTAGGCGACAGATATTATTCAGACATATAACCCTGAATTTTTGTTTAACATTTTGGCGGGAATTCTTAATTTTGCGAGCCAAAACAAAACTTCAAATTTTAACATTTTGGTTCTCATAAGACTTGCTACCTCTCTATTTTAAATAAAGTTGTATTTTTAGGGAAACTATGTCTTTGATTTATTTCAGAATTTTTTATATTTATGAGAATACCCTTAAAAGTATACCTAAAAAAAAACCGCTTTTTTCTCCTTTTTTGTTATTTCTCATGATTATTTTTACTTGTAATGATTATTTCGTGGCTGCGCCAAATTTTTTTCATAGTAGTAAATAGTACAAAGTTTCTACTGATATATAATAGTTCATTTATCTTAAAAATAGTAAATAATACTTAATAAATTAAGTTTTTGTTAGGCGTATATACCGGAGTTACCCTATTCTTTTTATATGATACACTCTACATGTAACATGGGTTTTGTATTAGGGATCGAATAATTTTTTAATTAAAAAAACTATTTGGATAAAAGTTATCCTGTCATGGTGACTTGTATTCATAGTTTATATATGTTAGGTTGTGATATTTATCAGGAAGGCTCAAAAGTGAGCTGAATTATGTAAGCGCGTTTAATAGAATAAAGAAGTTTTATAAGTGTATTATTTGCGCGACGTCTTCTGCGCCTGATTCTTAGTGCTCTTATTCTTTCCAATTTCTTTTGATTTATGAGGAGTCTTTATTAGTTTGATTTATTATATGAACTATAATAAAATGGAGTGTTTTTGGATATTAGTACCGTTTTTTTTTATATTAAATAATTGAAAATTCTCCAGAGAATACCTGAATAGAGAAAATTTGTAGGGCGCAGCAACGAAATAGTCATTGCAAGTAACTATGAGAACTGGCAAAGAAAAAGAGAAAAAAGCGGTTTTTTAGGCATTTCAGGGTGTTCTCATAGATAAAAATTCTGAAATAAATCAAAGAGGTAGTTTCCCTAAAAATACAACTTTTTAATTAAAATATAGGGGTAGCAAGTCTTATGAGAACCAAAATATTAAAATTTAAAATTTTGTTTTGATCCATAAAATTAGAACTTCCCGCCAATTTTTGTGGGAACAAAAATTCAAGGTTATGTGTCGGAATATCTGCCATCACCTAAAATTTTAAATCAATCCATAAAATACTCGCAAAGAAAAAAATTATTTATTAAAAAACATCATTTCGAAGAATATGGACGATAGGGAGAGTATCGGGTATCAAAATTTGGGAAACTAAGTTTTCTTTAATGATAAGAAAGTGCGATGAACTTCAATCAAATCCGCTGTGGGAGGATTTCTACCCTCCTTATTCGGATAGAGCTTTTCACCTTTTACTTGACCATACTAACCTCCTATCCTCTCTTATTTAATAATAATAATTAAATCAAATTGCTAGCTAACCTGACTAGCAGGAAGAGATTCTGATAGTTGGCCGGGACTAGCTAAGGAAGCAGCATATTGATGTAAATGCGCCGGAGACATTGACGCAGGTGCCTGCATGAAGAAGAAAATATAGGAATATATTGTAAGCAATATGATTACTTTGCTCATACTTACGCAATCAAATTAACATAAATAACAATTATTACATTTACGTGATTACTAACGGTGTGGTACTTATGTAAATAATCCCTATTTGGACTATGATGTGATTTTGGTGTGGATCGGCCACTCAGTGGCGGCGATGCTCGCTCGAGACTTCGTCCCCTCGCTAATAGATTCATATGTTCGAGGCTGCCAACGCGAGATTCTAGTTCCTCCGCACGTGCTTCCGTACTCTGCTTTTCTTCCTAAGAAAATTCTCCACTTTCAATTGTATATAACTTAAAAATCGATCGTTCAAGATAAAGAAAAAATGAATTAAATTAGACAAAAAGTATAAAAACGATATGTTGAGTCTGCAATACCTTATTACATTCATTTTTACATTAATATATCCAAGTTCATATAAAATAAATCTATGCATATGAGTCGTTGTATAATATTAATTACTTGAATTAATCTAATTTCCTTATTAATAGCATCCAATTGTTCTTGTAACATCAATGCTAATGTTTGGGCATCTGTATGTCCGGTGGGGCTGATTACGTCCGCCGCACAACTGAAGATACTTTCGTTATCTCCATCACCTTCCGCGTCACTCGAAACATCAAATGCTTGTTGGACATTGGCAAGCACATGCGCTTGTTGCAACTTTTCCCATTCTTGCTCCGCTAAAGTCCGTGCAACATAATTCTAGAGTATCCAAATTCACGTTATAAATGTTTATCTTTAGACATACACCTAATTAATGTCTTTTATATCTTGTACAACAGTATAATACCTTCGATGAATCGTCTTCGATAGATCGTTTACCTCCTCTTCTAGGCAATGAGTGTGTGTCGAAACTGCTGTGACTTGCACTTCTCGAAAAGGAACCTGGATCTACAGTATTTGGCGACAAACTTCTCGTTAATGCGTCCGTTTGCTGAATATTAAATGCAATTTCTTGTTGGAGCATCTGTCTTTTAACATTGTCGATTTCCAGACGTGCTTTGCCCAATTCTTTAACAATGTCAGCCTTTTCATTTTGCAGATCTTCCGCCACTTTTCTCGTTTTTTCGAGTTCCTGAGTAAGTGCATTCTTTTCTTCTAACGCGTGCATTCTTTCTTTTAAATGCACTTGTAATCTTTCATTGGATTCTAAGCAAAAATTTAAACTATTAACTTAACTTAAAATTTTAATCACATTTATTAATATCGATAAAGTTAAATAGCATATAGGCAAATATAATGTCAGACATTAAATATTTATGCTTTCGAAAATACAAGAACATTTTATTAAAAGTTATTTCTATAAAAGGTCATATGATTTTTTAAAAATTAACAGTGATAAGAAGAAAAGAAATTACATATCTTATTTCTAATGTTATTTCAAACTAAAAGATGATAACAAATATTTAAATATTTAATATTATTGTATTTACATACAAGTTATCCTTTTAGACAGAAAAGCATATTTTTTCGTTCCTAATTTAATCCAAGTAATTATTTACATTCCCACAAGCAATTAGGGCGATCTGATATAGAAATAATATTACGTAAAAATTACCAGATAAAAGTTTATCAACAGTTGTACTAAGACGCGTATTATGTTCCTCGTTCATCTTTAATCGTTGATTAACACGCATCACTTCTGCATTCTTTTCTTCTAATTGTGTTTCCAGTCTTTGAATTCTATCCTCCGCGCTACCATGCCTTTCCTGAGCCTGCTTAAATTTTATATAATTAAAATTATTTGTCATGAATTATAATTTATTTATAATGTTATCGATTTCCGTATTATTGAACTGTTATTTACGAAATTATCTCCCATTATTTCAACAAATTTCATGACAATGATAAATATCAATTTTCAAAATAAATGTCAATTCTTATGGTTTGGATTGGAATAGATCAATAGGGGATAAACATATTAAAATATAATTTAAGGCAAGTAATGAATATCACTTATACAGGATATCCTACATAACTGTGATTACGATTTTTCCGGCACTTCCGATGATCTGACAAAAATTATTTTGAATAAAAGTTAGTCAATTTTCAATCGGCTACAAATTGCAATATTAAAAAATTATAAAATATTTTAGGAAAAAGTCAAGATCATCCTAATTTTTTTAAATAACACTACGTATTTTTTATTTCATAATATTCTAACTGATGTCAAGACGAATTCAATTCACATCTGCTATATTATGATCTTGAAATGATCTTAAAATCAGACCGATGTGAGATCGATAAACGGAAACGTATTTGTGAAAAATTATTTTGTATTAAACTTTACATGTTTTTCATTACATTGTTTAGTAGAAAAAATTTACCTGTACACAAATTGAGAAACGTAGTCATTTCTGAATTTATAGTATTCCCGAATGTAGTTCATAATTTATTACATACACATATGTAATAAATTGTGAACTACATTATGTAGTATGTACGTAGAGAAAATATATCAACATAATTTGTAGTACTTGTAGCTCGAACTGTTACTTTTATATCATACAAGTTACAACATTATGAAGTAAAAAGTACGTAGTGCCATTTAAAAAAATTAGGGTGATTTTCAATTTTCCTAAAAAAATATTCTACAAATTTTTAATATTGCAATTTGTAATCAAATGAAAACTAACTTTTATTCAAAATAAATTTTGTCAGATCATCAGAAGTGCCGGAAAAATCATGATTATAGTTACGTAGGATAATTTGTATATACGTTTTCATATATATTATATACAACTAGTAAAAATCCCGTAAAGATACAATATCTCGAAAACAAAGCATTTTCTGAAAAAATGATTCAGCTCAAAGTCTTAGGGTTTAAAAAGATCTATTTATTAATTACATCTATTTAAGCTTGGGTCGCCAAGGTCAGGTCAAGGTCACATAGATTTTTTTAAACAGGGTCTATTTTTGATTACAGAATTTAATAGTTGATGTCAGGGGTTTTATGAAACGCTAAAATAAAATTCATTTTTATTAAGTACTTTTCGAGTTATAAGGCTTAAAATTTACAATACCGTCAGCATTACCATTACCCAAGGTGTCCGACGGCTGAAACCTCTTGAATGTTATTGAGGATCATAACCTAGATAACATTTGGCAAGATTGAAGAAATTAGAGGTTGTTCCTCTATGAACTAAAATTTTTATTTTTACGTAAAAATGAAAATAAGATGAATAATATAATCCTATATTCTAGTATTCTAGATCTTGATAAATGTTATCCAGGTAATGATCCTGAACAACATTTAAGAGGTTTTAATAGTCAGTCGGAAACCTTGAATAATGTTAATGCCGACGGTACTGTAAATTTCAAGCTTCATAATTCGAAGAACATTTGATAAAAATAAACTTTATTGTAGTGTTTTAAATAATCCTTGATGTCAGCTATTAGAATATGAAATAAAAAATAGCGTTCCAATAAAAAACGATCTGATCTTGACGACGCCGTCTAAGGTCACAGATGTGATCAGTAAATAAATCTTTTTAAATCCTATTTTCATTTAAATCATTTTTCTCAAAAATGCTTCGTTTTAAAGATATTTCATTGATTCAGAACTGTCTATTCATTCTATATATATATGTATTAGATCTCATGATTTAATCCATTCAGATGACATATAACTTTATTTAAATATTTTTGATATTAAACCTTATCGATGAAAATCCATTTAAAGGCATTTGATGTCATTTGAAATATTTCTGCCAAAATTCATGGTAATCGGGCATTGTCAATCCGGATGTTTATCCGAAAGTTTACCCAAAGTATTCCAAAGTATTCAGTAATCATACATATAAAGTTCCCCAAAGTAATCAATATACATATAAAGTGTCCCAAAATAATCAATATATTTATAAAGTTCCTCAAAGTAGTCACTGTATATTCTTGTATAGAAGTTTCATTATTACCTATTACATTGAGTGTATACGAAATATACGATTCAACTGCATTGCTTACAATGATCGTATATTATGTCTTTGAATCGATCTGCATTTATACATATATATTATATAGGTATCCCAGAACGACCGCCAAATATTTCGTGTATTAATAGAGCGGATAAAACTAAATTAAAAATTCCATTACCATTTTGCAATTAACAGGATATTAACTTAACAAAATATTAATCACTAAAAATCACCAAATATATTGGCTTTCAATAATTCTTTACTCAAGTACTATTAACTTTATAAAAAAAACAGCGAGAGAAAAATTGTTTATTTTTTTCTCATAGAGCTTTAAGAATTTTTTCAGAATTTTTTATCAATTCTTTTTTATTACATTTCCTTATATTGGTAACTATTTTTACCAACATGGGTAAATGCGGCACTAAAAAATTCTGAAAAAATCCTCAGAACTCTATGAGAAGAAAATAAACAATTTTTGTCTCTTACTGTTTTTCTGTAAAATTGATAGTACTAATTTTGAGTACAAAATTATTGAAAATTAATATTCAGCGATTTTTAATAATTAATATCTTGTTAACTATTGTGAAAATTGCAAAATGATAGAGGATTTTTCGACTCAGTTTAGTCCGCTCTATCTACACAAATGCAATTGGCCAAAACTTATGGGACACTCTGTATATATTATATATATATATCAACATAATTAGTTTAATATTCTTATTTAATTTGAATGACATATTCTATTGTAGCAACATTCTATTATAGCAATAAGAAAATAAAAGTGTGTTATATCCATATGAGTAAAAAAACAGAATAAACTCTGGCGAAAAAGTTTCTATACCAAAATACGTCAAAAATTATTCTTAAATACGCCAAAAACTGTTCATAAATGCGCGGTTTGGAACGCGGATGTAATTTGACGTAGAATTCTATTTCTATGCCAAAGTAAGCCGATTCATGCCTTTGTACCAAATAACGCCAAACAAAGCCAAATTACGGTAAACTACGCCAGAAAATACGCACCTAATTATGCCCTAAAGTATCTAATTATGCCCGCTTAACTGCGCCTAAATACGCGAATGAACCATGGAAGTAGTTTGACGTAGAATTCTATTCCTATGCCAAAGATTTACGCCTTCCTATACGAAACTATACCCTAAGCATAGTTTCGGGTACATTTACACTGTACTATTTAAAGTATTGTAACATAATGATATCTTGAACTTATTTGGCATGAATTCAAGATGCTATTACGTTGCTATCATGATGAAATTAGAATTCCGTAACATAATATTCCGTACTTTAATATTAAAGCTTTGAGGACTCACTTCACATGCGAAATGCTGCATTCCTTATATACTTAATATTAATATTATTATACCCAATTAATTCTTATTTAGAAGTTCATGCATCTCCGTTGTGGTCCTCTCTCGGCGGAGATGCATAATGCTCACGGATGAGTAAAAGTAATTCCGCATAAAATAACGCAGAATGGCTTACTTTGTTACAAACGAAAAATTAAAAGATAAGAATTGTACTTTGGCATAGTTTGGTATAGAAATACATATCTCAGGAAACGATTTTTTCGTGCAACCGTAGGTAGGCATAGTTATTTCCGTGCCCAACTATTCGATTGTAGAGTGATTCTGCGTAAAAAAACCGTAGAATAGCATACTTTCTCCGAATATTTACGAAAAAATGAAAACCAGTTTTAGAGAAGTTCGACATAGTTCAGGATGTAATGATCATTAGTTGCGCATATTTTGGCGTTTCTGTGCCTAACTAGATCTAAATATGTCATTTTACATTCAAGTAAAAATGCGTAATTTGCCGTTGTTATTTCTGTGCTCAACTATCAGACTGTAGAGTAATTCCGCGTAAAATAGCATATTTTCTCCAAATATTACGAAAAAATAAAAATTAATTTGACGTAGTTCAGAAAGTAATTTAATATAACTAATAAGATTATTAGTTGTGCATACTTTGGCATATTTTCTATATCTAACTAGATCCAAGCTATTTTACATTTTTCGCATAACTTGGCGTAGTTTTCTATATTTAACAACGCGATTCTACGCCACAGACGTAGAAGTAGAAAGGCGTACTTTTTTGGCGTACTTTGAAATTTTTCTGCCAGGGAAGAATATGTCACATATTAATAAACATTCTAAAAGTAATACACTATAAATCATGATATTTGAAACATATCCATTATTTATGCAAATAATAGATTTTGTAAAGACGAGATTGACTTCCACTATTCATGCTACATCATATCAGTTTGCAAATCATATGAGATAGAACCATAGGACATAATTAATTTTCAAGAATATGTGAAGAAATCATGTAACTAAAAATTCTTGATGCAAATGAATTTAATCTGTAATTTGAGCTTGTATTTATATTTAGCAATTTGTGTATTTCAGGGTAAACATTAGAACAGTACAAAGACACACAGTAGTACACAAAAATACTTGATCTGTATGTATGCTAAATGTTATTATGTACCATACATATAGTAATATAAGCACGCAGCAGCAAATCATTGTTGCTTGATAAAATTAACTGAAATATGATGAGAGCACTTTAATAATAATGCATGGCAAGAACGATAAGCTTTCTAGATACAAATTCTTAGGAATGTTAAGTGCAGAGGAATAAAAAAAGGGAGAGCTGATGATGTGACATGATATGATTCCTCTGCGTACCTGGTTGGGCCTCCTCACCTGCGTCAGAGCCTCCATCCTCTGCTTTAATTGCTCTTCCATTTCTGGTAACTTAGCGTATTGAGCTAATTTTTGTTCCGCGAGCTCTAGTTTTTCTTGTATAGCAGCAATTTTTTCCTCTTGGAGCTTCAGTAAATTAAATTAATCATAAGAGAGAAAGTGAGTGTTAGAATTAAGAGAAAGAGAAAATAAGGATTAATCTGTAATTTACCTTTAATTGAGCTTTCTTATGCTGCAATTCCTGCTCCAGCTTCTCATTGAGATCATGAAGACTAGTGGACTCTCGTTGAGCATTGAGGTATCGTTTTTCTAGAGTTGCTATTCGTTCTTCTTGGTCCTCTTTTTGCGCCGCATTCTCTCGTAAATCTCTTTGCAATTTAAGACTTGCCTCTTGTGCCTTCAAAAGATCTTTTTGTGTTTTGGATAGTGTTTCCTCTAACTCGGCGACGCGTCCGCTTAGTTCCGCTACTCGTCGTTGCCACGTATTTAATTCTGAACTCTAAAATAATATTTACAACACGTATTTAAGTAAAGCTCAATTAATTCTAAAATTAAAAGAAATAAAAAAGGACTATGACCCAAACAAAATCTTTGATGATTAATTAATAAACGATAACATTGATCTCACAAATCGCTGTTCAAACTTTTTATTTGTTAATAAATTCCTTTAACATCAACTTTTTACGAGAAAAAACATTTTGAAAATCATAATAGTATCACCGGGCATTTATGTAATATTTTTACGGAATTGTACATATGTATTTCTTCATCTACGTCTTATTTATACATTTCAATTCTTATTCGCTAGTATATTACTGTAGTATGATGCTATTATATTGTGACGTTAGAAAAGTTTTTGTGGTTCAATTTTCTTTTATTAGCACTTTATTAGCTGTATACTGATAACTTGAAAATTATTCAAAAAATTATAAAGAACTTGAAGAAACAGATTTTGGCATAGAAAATGTTTTATTTGACATCTCTGAAGAAGATGAAGACCACACGCACGCACGCACGACACGCATGACATGCATGTGTACACACACACGCGCGCGCACACATGCACACACTGAGAGAAAAATGTTCTGATATTTCTAACTATAATTACGTATTACTATAATTATGATTATTACTGCTATAATATTAATAAAAAAATATATATATATAGTTTTAGCAGCAAATGTATACTATATGTTTTCTTTCCAACAATTGATTCATATATTATTATTCTGTCCATAAAAGTATTAAGCAACGATTACAAAAAAATTAATAATTTACGAGTTAACATTCAACAGTTATTATTTAACATTCTACGTCAATATATATTGACGATATGTCAAAAGTATAAAACTCTCATAAACTATTATTTTTTTTATATTACTACTTTGATATTTTTATGCAAAATAATTGAAGAAATCCTATTATATAAAAAAAATTGCACAATTCCATTTAAAAAAATGGAGATGGACCTTTATATCTGTTTGATGCCTCCACTTAAAAAAAAGACAGCATAACCAAAATACTCCCTTGAAACCGTTTCACTTTCATCTGAAACATTTTTTTCTATCCTAAGAATCAAGCAAGATATTTCAGATGTTCGAGTTAGGTAGGACAGCCTGTATATTGTTATTAATATTATAGCAGTAATATTCATAATTATTGTCTGTGCGTAATGTCAATTAGTATGAATGGAAAAATTCAGTCGTTCGAATACCGCGCTTAGCTGCGTACCAATTTCTCTATCGCGCTTGCGTGGCGCTACATAGGCTGGAATCCATAATCCGTTCTTAGGACGGAATCCATAAACGTTGCTCAAGATTCGAAATGGTCTTAAGCTAATGTTTGAGATGTCATGAATCAATCAAAGAGCGGTATTAGCTCAAGTATTAGCTTAAGACCATCTCAAATTTTGAGCAACACATCTATGGATTCTGCTCTTAGACCAGCATGGCGTGCTTATATAGCCGCAAGGCGCGCTGGTTGTCTGCCATTGTTCGACTGCTTGTGGACCGATACATAGTGGAATTAGAAAAGTAACCCATTCCGATGAATGGATTAAAAGTAGGGGGATCTGTCAGTCAAGTTTTGAGCTTATTTGCAGAAATTCACATGATTCGTTCACACTGCAAAAAAGTATAATTTCTGATTGGGGATCCTCCGCATGCGCAATGGGTCATCTTTTTAATTCCACTACGGACTGGTGAACAAGTTGATCATTGTACACCGTGAGTTACTATGAATATACGTCATAAGGAGAATTAAAGTATTGGGTCATCTAAAAAGTATCCGCGGTACTTTGTCACTAGATATATGACCATCAACACACATCTAGTGACAAAAAACCGCGGATATTTTTTAGATGACCCAATATATTCCTACATAAACTGCCGCACTCATTTTTACGCTAACGAAACCACATCGTGCATGGCCACATGGCGAAAGGAACAGATTTCTGACAAGGAGAAAATAGCGCAAGAAGGTATAAGCCTTCCATTAATAATTATAGTAATATATAATTATAGTTACAAGTACCAGACATTTTTCTCTCAGTGTGTGTATGTACACACACACATACACTGAGAAAAAAATGCTGTTGATTCAATTAAAGTCTATATTACGGGCTGTCACTGATATAAGTAATTAATTTATGTATATTTTTATTCAAATAAAAGCCTTGATTATTGAAATAATAATTTATGCCTTCATGTCAATAAAAATATATATGAATTAATCATTTATATTAGTGACAGCCCATAATATAGACTTTAATTGAATTAACAGCATTTTTTTCTCAGTATAGAATACGTACAAACATACATATGTGCGTACATAGTATACATACTATGCACACATTTTTCATTATAAAGAACTTATAAATTTAGCCGAAATATGACAGCGATTTGTCAGATCGACGATATTATCGTTGATATAATTTTTTTCAACATTACTGTTCAAAGGTTACATAAATAACATATTAATAACAATTATGCAATATATTACAAACATTAACATTAATTTTGTACGTTTGTAATAGATTGCATAATTGTTTAATACGATCCTAATCGTTTCATTTCAATGTAAATACAGACAAATTATAATGTTATAAATTTTACGTAATAAGACTGCGTTTGATGTTGTAAATATTAGGTTAACGATTAATCCATTTTACTATTACATTCGCTTGCAATTGTATGAGATGTTATTAGAATCGCCAACTATTTATTGATCGACAATTGAATTTACATGCGAATATAAGACAAAATGAGATTAATGGTCAACTGAATAAATTTCATGAACATTATAACTGTACAATCCTTGGTAAAAAAAACGGATAAATATATAAGAAATGATTAAATTTTTATAAAATTTTATCGTTTTATAAATCGTAGATATTTTTAAAGTTAGATATAACTGTTATCGTTTTGATTTTTTTAATATATGGTTTTAATATATCGTTTTAGGACAATAGAAATTTTTTAAAACATAGTACGTTTACAAACAGTTTTCTATTGTTATTAATAAATCGATTAATGTAAATCAAAAGAAGATTACAATCATATGACTTACTTGTTCTTAATCATAATTTCCAATTTTTAATTTCATCAGAAACTGTAACAGTTTTTATTACAATCTTATTTATGCGTTCATGTGAATAACATGTGGCGACGACGATAACGATGATAATAATAAATATTTCATAAATGAGTGTGTTTAATTATTATCTATAATAATATAATATAATATATGAAGAAAATTCATTCAGTTATTTTTTACGTTCAGACATACAATGAACGTTTGTCGTGACCACAAATCAACGATAACAAATAAAAATAAAAATAAAAATAATGTAAAGGCTGATTCACATTTTGTTCAGAATGTCAATGTAAGTGCGATCTAAACTCTCAGTGTCGGTTTGCAAATTAAGATCGTTGAATTGTTGCTTGGTATGTATTTCAGACACGAAGTGCTTGTTGTAACAATTCTCAATATCTAACACACTTACATTGTCCCAAATCTCAGATTAATACTACAATCTCAAATTAATACTACGATGCAATCGTATATTTGTGATCCTATATTGAGTGATGATTGCAAATGGGTGAGGGAATTTTTACGTATATAATTTTGATTCAAATACTTTAGTTATTAGTTTTCTCCTCGTTTGTTCAAGATAGAATCACAGTCCTTGATTTTACATACAACATTTCTTTTTTGTAAATTGGGCAACAAATGTTTGTGTACTCTGATGAACCTGCTTAATTTGTTAAAACTAAAAAATGAAATTCTATGTACGCTACTATTGATAATATTCATTAATTTTTCGGAATGCCCTGTATGGAATGCTGAATTATTTCTTTTTTGCTGTCACATTATCAGGTTTTTTATTTATTTTCACTTTTAGATTGGTCTTTTTGATAAGATATTTTATCTTATTTTTTATCGTTTTCATAATAAATTCCATGAGATAATCATTTCCTGTTAATATATTAACGATGAAATTCTATTTTTGTCATGGAATTCCAGATGCGAAAGAAAAAATGTCCTGTCCATTAAATCTAAAATTGCTTCCTTTTTTGAGACATCGAATATTGAGAGTAGAAAAAATTTGAGAGTTAAAAAGTTGTTCGATTCAAAGGGCACATAATATAATGAGCAAAAATTGTTTTCAAGGTCATATTTTTTAGAGACTTTAAGATTACCTGCATTTTTTTAATGGAATTGTATGATTATTTGCACAATATGATTCCTCTAATTATTCTGAACATAAAAGTATTAAGGTAGTCATATAAAAAAACCAATAGTTAACGAGATATTTTATACCATATTCTATTGCAACATATATATATATATATATATATATATATATATATATAGACATAAAATGTTAAATAAATCGTAAAATATTAATTTTTTGATAATCGTACCTTGATACTTTTATGAACAGAATAATAAGATGAATCAATTGATGTAAAGAAAACACATAATTGCTTTAAAAAAAAAAGATGTAAGCAAAATGAATAATTTTTTAAATAAAGAACTATAGATTTCTTTCCAATTGATTGATCTCATTATTTTGTTCATAAAAGTATGAAGGTATTATACTATTATCAAAAAAATTAATAGTTTAAGAGATATTTAATATTTAGAGCTCAGAAAAGAAACCAAATAACGTAAAATTCAGGTATCCGCGGATCCGTCATTCGTGCATAGGGATTTGGACCGGTTCTGCGGATATCCATTAATTTGAGTATCTGCAGAATCACAATATGGATACCCGAGAAACCATGCGTGATACGGGTACCCATGGAATTGTGTACCACGCCTCAGTGCGGGTATCTGCTATATGCTATAGACGATACAGATATTTGTGCGTAACTTTGTTAATTTTAGAGATTTGTGTTGTAGAATCGTTTGTAATGATTCTCATTTCGCTTGTAGTTAATTTAAATTATGTTGTAATTTTTAAAATATTCAACTACAAACGAAAGGAAAATCTCAACAAATGATTTTAAATTAAGTTATGTTAATAATTTGTCTTTACCTTAAAGTCGGGTGACAGTCATTCTTTTAAGAATCTTTATTTTATTATGAGTTGAACTACAAACAATTGCGAACGAAGTACTATAAGGTACCTAAGTCGAAAGCCCAGCACTAAATAAGGCCCACTTTTAAATTTATTATTTTAAAACTCGCTTTGCGCCTGTAATATATGTTTAAAAGAAGTGTCAGAGGAAGTAGATAAAAAGGGATTAAAGAATTGAAATTGATAGCAACACGTTTGTTTAACACAACAAAAACTTGTATGTATGTACTATTTTTATAACAATCCGCTGTAAAACCAGTATACATTGTTTTATTATAATTCATTATAATATTATTCAACTTCCTAGCTATGGAAAATAATTAATAAATTAATTTTTTGAAATAAGTACAAGTATTTTTTTTAAACAATGTACTTATTTATACTTAAATCAGGTCTATTTATACGCTATTATTATACGATTATTATTATAGTCATTATTATTTGTTCGTTATATGTGGAATTTATATCAGAGAATAACGATTTTCAATGTTGCTACCTTAAAAAGCCAAAATTGCATTCAAATTACTAGAAATTTTCAAAGATTAAAGAATTAATTACAAACAAAATTGAAGATAATTGAAATATTTGAGAGTAAAGTAAATCCTAAGGAATTTCCTTTCTATGATTAATAAATAATCATTTTAAAACTTATTTAGAAAGATAATATTTATTTTCTTCGTTATTTTTAATTTAATTTTAATTTGGGCCTTGTAACTCGTACATTCATATGCATCTAATAAGGTCCAATGTCAGAGTTTAATAAAATTTTTTTTCGTTCACATTCTATATAAAAAATATATTTTATTTTTGAAAGTGAACAAAATGAAGATTTGATTTCTCACTTCGTTTATTTCAATATCCCCATAAATAAAATTCTAAAAAGATAAAATAAATTAGATGGGCCTTATTCGGCTCATTTACCTTATTATTTACAGGGTAGAGCACTTAAAAGAAAACACCGAAATATCTCGAAAATTAAACACGGTAGGAAAAAATATTTCAGACAAGTTGTATTGATTCGAAGAGAGACAAATAATTATGAAATCACATTGAGAGAAAAATATTTTGTATTTATAACTATAATCATATATTACTATAATTATGATTATTACTGCTATAATAATAATAACAGTAACTATGTATATAATTCTAGCAACAAATATATATAGTTAGCAACCTAAAATGATTATAATTATACTTATTATAATCACAAAACAGTTGAAATAACATAGTTACATTGGGGACAACTATATTTTTTATAAATATAATTATAAAATTATATAGTCACTTGAATCATTTTTATAGTGATTTCAACTATTTTATGATTATAATAAGTATAATTATAGTCATTTTAGATTGTTAACTATATATTGTACATTTGTTATTAGAATATACATAGTTACTGTTATTACTATTATAGCAGTAATAATCATAATTATAATAATATGTAATTACTAGTAATATGTAGTTACAAATACTAAACATTTTTCTCTCATTGCATTTTAAAAAAAAATCGATTTTTCATGGTCACATGAAAGCTCACGTCCACTTTTTTAAATGAAACAATTTTTTTACACAATACGATTCCTTCAATTATTCTATATATAAAAGTATTAAGGTAGTAATATAAAAAAACCAATAGTCTACGAAATATTTGATAATTTATTCTGGCATATACTGACATAAAATATTAAATAATTCGTAAACTATTAATATTATAATTATTTTTTATAATCGTACATTAATATTTTTATACAACAGTATAATAAGATGAATTAATTGATGGAAAGAACGCAGTTAACGCTTATTTAAAAAAATTATCCTTTTGCATGCATTTTTTTTTAAAGCAATTATGTGTTTTCTTTACACTAACTGATTCATCTCATTATTCTGTTCATACTTTTATATGCAAAATAATTAGAGGAATATTGTGTGAAAAAAAATCATACCATTTCATTTTAAAAAGTGGAAATAACCTCCATGTGACCTTGAAAAATCGATTTAAAAAAAAATGATTTCATTATTTGTTCCCCTTCGAATCATACAACTTTTGTCTGAAACATTTTTCCTTTTGTTGTAAGACTGCGCGCGCGGGACAATGACGTGAAGGGAATAACGGAAGGCAAAGCTGAGTCGAAAATCAGTCGAGAAGTGATAATATAGGATGTTGATAATATAGGAAAATCAACAAAGATTCAACGTTAAAAAAATATTTACACTTTCAACATCTAGCATTGCAATGTCTCAGCAACGTTCTTTCAACGTTCTGTGTTATAGTTGCAAAACATTTGAAATTTATATTATTGAAACGTTTCTTAACAGTTCGGAAATATATTATTAGCAATATTACAATCATATTTATAAAATATTAGCCGTTGATGAAATTCACAAAATCTATATTTCAAAATGTTCATCTAATGTTTCTTGCTTACTGGGTGTATTCAATAAAGCATTCTTAATCTTGGTCAAAAGTATTACATTATATAAAACTGTACATTATGGTAGCGCAAACAGATACCGGCTCAAAAATATTTATATTTGTTTAGAAAAATGTCGTTGATGATGATATCTTCTAAAAAACATGATATAATTTATTCCTATCATCATATAACTCATAGAACACAAAAGTTAGCAGGAATATTATTGCAACTTAACAATATTGCATATTGCAATGTAGTGTTTCAGAAACATTTAATTGTAGATATGCAACATGATTTTAATAATGTTGCAGTAATATTTAAAGAAAATTGTGAAAATGAGCTACTGATTATCCCTAAATACTTTGTATGTATGCACATTTTGTGATTTATTAAGTTTTATAAAATATTAATCAATTTTACGTATATTATTATTTAAACTTGTGCTTAAATAATTGTGTTCATAAAAAAATCTTTCATTAGAATGACATCACGAAGTATTTTGGTAATTTTTTACAATATATGTATAATCTGCAAATACTATTTAATATTTCAAAAATATACATAATTATGTATAATCTATTATATAATTATGTATATAATCTATTATGTAATTCTAAATAGTTCTGTCCCATTTTTTGTGTATACAAAAATTTTTATTTATATATAAATATAGATAATAATTTGTACGAAGATATATATATATATATACCGATCACCGACCGGAAATCTTGATTTACAAATTATGTCAAGAACTATTAGGTATTGGAACTATTAGGTATTAATTCGTAGCGTTTTACAAGTGATGGGAAGTACTTTCATTAATGTATTTTTTAATGCTCATGTGAAATAAATAACATTCTTTCATTAAAAAACGCTACGAATTAATTCCAACACCTAATATTTTTATAATAGTGTCATTAAATATTGTAAAAAAAAGAAAAAAAACAACTGTTAAAATATATGCAAGTACAAAATAATAACTTAGAGTTACCTTTGATATCTCAGTCAACTGATTCTCCAATTACAACTTTTATGTGTACAATTCTCTTTAGCTGACAATTCTCAAATATAGACAATAATAATTTTTCCTAACTAAATGAATGTAATGAGGATGATGTATTTAAGTGAAGGACAGAAAATTCAGGATCAGAAGGTACACGTAAATCTGAGATGATATATTGTACATAAAAAAAAACAGTCATCAGGTATTAACTCATTAAGGCCCTACAGTACTATAGGACTACAGTACTACTAATGCCTAATACAGCCATAAGATAGCGTCAAATTGAATACGTGATTCATAGCGTAAGCGAAAAAAATTACCCGTATTTTTTCGTTTTGCAAAATTGATTGTTTAAACGATAATTGTTTAAAAAAATTCTTAAAAAATACCCATTTTTTTTAAATTAAAAGTGCCATTCAATTCTATGTTCGTTTTTATTTTTCTTTTATTCTTGGTATTTTTTTTATTCGGAGCTTTGTTTATGCAAAAAATTGTTATAAACGGTTTGCATGCGCCAAGTCAGCCTCCGCCCATGCACTGAAAACTAACTACGTGATTCATAGCATAAGCAAAAAAAGTCACTTGTGTTTTGCAAAATTGATTGTTTAAAATGTTTATTCAACATTAATTATTTGTTTGAAATAAAGATTGGAAGGAATATTTTGTAAACGTATGTTTGTACGTTAACGTTTATAAAATGTTTATTTTAAATTATTTATTCATCTAAAATGTGATGATAAGAAATATTTACTTCACGTTTATTTAACGTTTAGAAAAATGTTTATTTCACATTAATTATTTGTTTGAAATAATGATTTAAAGAAACATTTATTTAATGTTTTTTTAAACGTTTGTTTGTAACGAATTTTATATTTTATGAGTCGTTTTTAAAGTAAACATTTTTTTAAACATTTATATAACATTTATTAAATGTTTGTTTTTTGTTATTTATTTATTTAAAAAAAATGTTTATTTAATTTTATGATAAATATGTGAAAAATGTTATTATTTTTTAAAACTCAAATTAATAAAGAACGGATCGGAATAATAAAATAATCACGGAAGAAAAGTTAACATAATATAATTGCGTTAAGTATATCATACATATATGGACAATAAGAACTGTGTCCATCGATAGTCATAAGTGACGTAATGATTAAGGTACGAGACTCATAACCCGAAGGTCCCTGGTTCAAAACTTGACTGCATGCGGTAAAGTGAAAAAGATTAAAATATAATTAGAAATAATTATTATTATTCTAATTATATTATAAATAATTAATAATATAATTAGAAATAATTATTATTATTCTAATTATATTAACAACTAAAATTAATTGTCTGAGGTTTAGGCATTGTTAATAAAAAAAAATTAATTAAAAGAACGATTTTATATTATTATTTTTTCTAATTTTGTTTAAATAATTTTAACATTAAAAAACGTTTTTTTAACATCAAAGAAATGTTTCTTCAAACGTTAAATAAACGTTTTTTGAACGTTAAAAAATATTTTTTAAATGTAACAAAAACGTCTTTTTAATTACTAAAAAAAGGATCTATTCCATTAATTAAATATTTTTAAAAAGGTTTTTTAAACACTTTTGCAATAAAAAAATGTTTAAAAAACATTTCAGAAACATTTCTTTGTTGATTGGGAAGCACGATGTAAACATAGCCATTGTCGTCATTTGGAAATTGTCAGCCAAAGAGAATAGTACTCATAGAAATTGTAATTAAGGAATCGGTCGATTAAGATATCAGGGGTCATTGAGATATCATAATTCTAAGTAATTTGTGATTGTATATAGTTTAACAAAAACAATTTTTTTTTACAGTATTCACTGACACTATTATAAAAAAATACTTCTTGACGTATACGGTTTGCAAACCAAAATTCCCGGTCGGTGATTCATTTTTATAAAATCTATGAGCTAATATCACATAAAAAATTTATTTTATTATATAATTCTTTAAGAGTACATATTAAATTATAATGTTACTGCAATATTACATTGCAACATTTCTAAAGTGAACATTTTATCGTGTGCAATGTTACAGCAATGTTACAGTCATATTTTACAACATTCTGCAACATTGCAATCTTGCAAAGAAAGATTTCTGCAACATTGGTGTAATCTTTCGATGCTGGGAATTGTCCTTTCGAATAATTCAATTTTTGGTTTTAACATTTTATTATATATTCAGTAAATAAAAAATTAATTCAGGTATTTTTAATGATTTTTTCCCATTTTCTTTCTTTCCTTTTTCTTCTCTTCTTCCGTCTGTTTGTGTACATTGTATACATTGTACATATACATACGCATGCGTGTGCGTAAATACGCGCATGTGCATATTTATGTCCTCGGTGAAAATTTTTCTCAAAATTTTTCATATAATTTTTCAGAAATTCTATATAATTTTATAACATTCTCATATTTTTTATACGAATTGAAACACTTTTCAGAAAATCTATGTCTTTTCTCAGAATTTTTCATATATGTTAATTATGAAACATCGTAAGATTTTCTAAGATTTTTTGTAAGTAAAATTTCTTATGAAATGTTATAAAATCTAAAAAATTTAAACATATTTTTTAAAAATTATGGGATAAGAAACCTCAGAATATTTCAGAATTCATATATGAAAAATTTTGAGAGAAAATGTATTAGATGTACAAATAAGTTTCCGCCGTTTGACAAAAGACGGCGCCACTAGCAAGCTATGATTAAAATTGTCTGATGATAAAACATTATATCGTAAGGTTGAACATCTGTCAACAACATAACCTTGAAATACTAGCGATATCAGCATCATATATTTTTTTTTGTGCGAAAATGCCGAGTTTTGAGCCGAATAAGCGTCATTTGCGAGAACTTTTGATTTACTTCTTTAATTTGAAGAAATCTGCAGCTGAGGCTCATCGATTGCTTGTAGAAGCATATGGTGAAGCTGCCTTAAGTGAGAGAAGTTGTGAATGATTTCAAAAATTTAAGAACGGTGAATTTGACGTCGAAGACAAAGAACGTATCGGAAGGTCGAAAGTGAATACGAAGACGCGGAATTAGAAGCATTATTGAATGAAGATTCGTGCCAAACGCAAAAAGAACTTGCACTTACATTAGGAGCGACTCAACAAGCAATTTCGCATCAATAAATGCTTAATTTTTGATAAAAAGCGGAAACTTATTTGTACACCTAATAAATTTTCTGAATATTTCTGAGTATTTCTATAAAATGTTTAAAATTAAAAATTATAAGAAAAATTTTTACCAGAGGTGTAATTAAAAATTGGAAGAAAATTATATTGCAAGAATAAAATTATAAGAATCAGTCATGATTTTTTTTTATTTATATAGTCAACATACACAGAGATGGAAAACTACCTGTCAAGTTCTGTGTTAATAGTTGATTTTTTTCTATCGTTCCGCCATATAATACTAATTCATACCTGCTTGTCGAGAGTAGCTTGCAAATCTATTACTCGTACTGCTGAATCCTGCTCAGTTGGATCGAGACTCCCATTGCTCAATCTACTGCCAACTTCAGTGGACTTCTCTGTACCTGGTTTTTGTACCGATTGTTGTTGCTGCTGCTGCTGCTGCTGCTGCTGCTGCAACTGATGTTGCTGGTATTGCTGCTGCTGCGGCTGGCTTGCTGCCTGCTCAGTCTCATTCTGCCCGATCACAACACTACATTCAGAATGCCTCGCTCGCATTGCCTCTCCTGCATCGCCGCGCAATTCCCAAAACTACATCTATACTACACGACTACGCGACTGTACGATTATCATGCAAGATTATGATAGATACATTCTCGTGGATGCAGCGAATCAATGAATGACAAATAAAAAGTGATTTATGTCACGATACTTCATATATCATCTGAGATAAAAGTGCACCTGTATAAATGTTACGAAAAATTCGAAACATATTTACGTAAATGTTCATGAGAATTTTAAATCTTATGCAGTCTTTAATATCTTATACAATATAAAACACGGAAAAGATTTCAATAAAATGACAAAAGATAATACAATTATAAAATTACGGCACTAATGATAATTATGTTAATGACAATGATAAAAAAAACATTAGTATTTAAGTAGATATGTACATATTGCAGAAAAAATATAAATGTACACTAATTGTATATCAATAATGCGGATTCAATTTACGCTTTCGATCAAACTAGAATGTTATAAACTTCAATAATATAAAGAAACTAAAGTTTCAAGTAAGGGACTTGAAATATCAACAAGTAAGGGAAGAACAATACATATGCTAAACATGAGCATGCAAAATAAAAAAAATTCCATAAATGCATTTTACGATTTTCAGACAGATTTTAAACTCCTCCACTTATCCATGATCGGTGCGAAGTATGAAAAGCGTATGTATCTGTGAATGTTGGTGCGCATATGGTTCAATTAATATCGTATTGATAATACAATTTTTTATACCTTATTCTGTTGCTGACCTTCGTCTGTCTGTCCATTCTCTTTTGGTCTATCGTCTAATGCTTTTGGATGTCCACTTATTTTATATTGCTGGAACTGTAATCACACTTGCATTAGATAATATTTAAGTAGAATTATCATAATTAGAATATTAAAAATCTGTTACTAATAATAAATTCGTATATTTGGAAAGTAATAAACTATATACAAGGCTTATAATCAGCAATTAAAAGAACTAGTTATAAATGATTTGATACTATTTTCTTCTTACACAGTCAGCCCCAAATGGTCTCCGAGAGACACCGACCTTAATCTTGACCCTCAAAGAGATCAAAATTATTCACTTTTTCCGCCGCTTACTTATTAAAAAATTATTAGCAAAACAATTCTTATGAATAAATAGTTTTGAATATGATGTACATATTTTAAAACAGACAGGTCAATGAGAGTACAATGCAGATTACAACACATATAAATAAAACATACATATATTTTAAATTCTAAATACATTTAAAATTCGATTCATGTATATTTACATAAATTGAAATTTTATAAATATACATGAATTGAAACTTTGTATTTAGAATTTAAAATGTATGTATCAATTTTATAATATGTTAAATTAATTGCGCATTGCGATCTGCGTTGTAGATACTGTTATTGATCTGTCTCGTGTTTTATTAATTATCAAAGTCTGTTAATACTTATATATTGTACATATTTCAACAATAAGGAGTGAATCTGGTTTCACATAATGTTTCACGTGATTTGATGTTTACATACCCAGCAAATGAGAACAAATTGGATTGGATAAATCTGTACGAGTCAAGATTTCGAATTCGCGTTATCCGCGAAAAAGGTATTGAATTTGTAGAAACTAAATACATAGAATCCATTTCTGAATACGTCTAGATAAATATAATAATATGAACTCTAGTGGATTTATATAGATTCAGAAATGAAATGCTGATTTGCGATCTCAGATTTATCGTTAGAAGACATGCACAGGTGATCACACATATATCTTCCTTTCCGAATGAGCCCTAGTACTATACAAAATACACAACATTACGGATGCACAATGATAGGGTAACTTCCGAATATAATCTGCACTATCGTGGCCAGGATATGTCTAGAAATTATCATCGTGGATTCGCAATGTTACACATTCTGTATATCACACCGGAGTTTTTGTTTGGGAGGCAACGACTTATGTATATCACTTCGATACGTGTTTTTCAACGATATCATTTGCCGCAATTGGGTGGGTCTTCCACTATGTTAGACAATTCTTTAATATCACACATTAAATTTTCAAACGAATTAGTCGCACGTTCATTGTGTTGAACAATGGGTAAAATACCAAAAGTAAATTACCAATAATTATAGATTCAACCGAATTGGTTGCATATTTCATTTTTATGCATTGGGTGAGATACTTCTTTCTTCTTTTGAAGCAAATAATTAATTATTGATTCATTCGGATTACGGGTAGAAAACGGATTAAAAAATTCAAAAATTTGATTCGACAATGTCGCCATCGCTTCAATGAATAATTTTCAACATTTTTCAATAATTTCTCGTTTACTAGGCACACATGTTCGAATTTCCAAAATAATAACACTGGAAAGAAAATACATTGCCATATTTAAGTTATAATAGTTATAATAGTTCTCCTTGGAAAAAAAATTTTTTTCAGAATTTTTCATATAATTTTTCAGAATTTCTATATAATTTTTCAGAATTTTTATATAGTTTTAACTTTCTCACATTTTTTTATACGAATTGGAATTTTTCTGAAAAAATCTACAACTTTTTTCTCAGAATGTTTCATATATATTAATTATAAAATATCATAAGATTTCTAAGATTTTTTTGTAATTATAATTTCTGATGAAATGTTATGAAATCTAAAAAATTTTAAAGTATTTTTTAAAAATTATGAGATGAGAAATTTCAAAATATTTCAGAATTCACTTGTATGAAAAATTCTGAGAGAAAATGTAAACTTTCTGAATATTTTTGAGTATTTCGGAAAAATGTTCCAATTCATATAAAAATGAGAACAATTTTCATCAGGACTTCATTTGATTTACCAGAACAAATATGTTGTTTCACAATTTCCTTCATATAACTTTCAATTATAAAGATCTTATTAAGTAAGGTCCACTTCGACTATCTCCTGGGGGCGTTCGACTTCTCATGCGAAGTCTACTGCTATCGGCTCCCCCCCCTCCCCCCCCCCCCCCCCCACCCAGAAACATCCAACTTTCCACGCGAAGCAAAGTTCACTCCACTCCCCTCTGCTTAGGGGCGTTAGACTTTCCACACAAAGCGAAGTTTCCCCATCTTTCCTACCCCGTTTAGGAGCAAGGTTTCCTTGTAAAAAAAGTTGATACAGAACGATTGAGAGCGATAAAATTTCTATCAATTTGTATCGTTTTCTATGAGCTGTATTGTTGATTTTTCGATATAAATCCTATCATATTTTATTGACTTTTATAAGATTTATATTCTGTTGGAAACGATAGAAATTCTATCTCTCATTATTATTCAATCTGTTGTATCTAATGGAATACTAGCTTGATCAAAAAGTTTCCGGAATTCATTCAGAAAATTCAAAATACAAGTTTATTCATCAAAAGTGATATTGTCCCCTTCAAAGTACT
>NW_011626980.1:468906-481877 GCF_000204515.1 Acromyrmex echinatior
CCCAAATCATTAACTACAATGTCCTGAACGGATCCATAAGCAATGTTTAAGTCCTCTGCCAGCTCTCTGATAGTTAATTTGCGGTTATTGACCAACATTTCTCTCACTTTATTGATGTTTTCGTCGGTTTTCGATGTCGACGGCCTGCCACTGCGTTCGTTATCCTCGACGGATTCACGACCACTTCTGAAGCGTTCATGCCACTCGTAAACGGTTGTTTCTTTAGAACATCACTGCCAAAACAGTTTCCCAACATTTCCAAGGTTTTCGCACCATTGAATCCATTTTTAACGCAAAATTTAATACAAACTCGTTGTTGCAAATTCAACTCCATTTTTAAAACTGTAAAAAATCGAAAACACGCGCAGAGGTAGATGTACTCAAGACGACGTAATTTTTACAAATGTCAAGCTATGGCGATAAAATTTGATGGAAATGTCAATGATAGATGTGGCAACCTAGCCAAAAAAAAGAACTCAAATCAGCTGACTCAGAGCATCACCTGGTGGTCTCTTCCGGAAATTTTTTGATCAAGCTGGTATTAACCCTTACCATACTAGATATAATTTGGTGGCTCATCCCTACAAATATGGGTCACTAGAATCCGTCCATTTTTTCATCTATTCAGAATAATTAAAAAAATCACCAACTCTAAAAATTCACCAACATACTTTCAACTTTCTAGAATAAATATTGGCACTTCATTTTGGAAAATAATAAAATGTAGTATAATTTATAATTACCGAAAGACTCAAAGAAATTTGCACGAACAGGAATCGCTCGGTTACTAGTGGACCCACGTCAGTATGGTGAGGTTTCAAACTGATTGACATTAATCTGTTTCTATCATTAAATTAATGAATCTAACAATCAATCGTGTAATTATAAAAATAAAATTGTTATTGATTTGAAAATTATTCAAAGTTTCTATTGGCGGTGTGCAAAACCAAGTCCATAAGATTCTATTGTTTTTTAGCAAATTGAAAAACATATCCGAACGTATATAAAATATACTAATGAAATTTTAGATCCATCTGATTTTCCAAAATAGAAATACTTATTGGAATTTAACATGAGTTCATTATACAAAATAGATTCTCAATCCATAATTTAATCATTGAGTTTCCATCAGTATTGAGAGTATGCTTTAATTTTGAAAGTTTTACAAGAGATGGCACTGATGTTGTTAGAGACATTTCAATTGCTATTGTTTCTTGATGCTTTACTATTACTCTATAATATTTAGTCATTTACTAGCAATAGACGCAGTAAACATTGTGTCAATACCATCCTAAGTAGAACAACAACGTTTATGATTAAAATGTTTAGGAAATGGTTATTTTTGTTTTAAAGCCATTTAAGATTGTTTTAAAAACGTTTTTTTAGGAACCGGTTAACTAACTGTTGTACAAACATTAAAAAATTGTTTTTTTAAGGTAAAATATAAATGAAAAGAATAAGTGAGTAGTGAAAGATCATTGGAATTATATATCATTTGAAATGAAGACATGAATTTGTCAAGTTATAATACTTGGCTGTGTAGTAGATTATAGCACACACTCATTTCCGGCTTTGTCTCATTCGCGCTCTGTTTCTTCTAGCTCTTACTTGAAATACTCTATGGCCTCTATTTCATTTGTGCGTTTTTGTCGTATGATAAATGTGTGCAGAACAGAGAGATCCTCGGATCTCTCTATCCTATAGCCAATCAACAAGCTTGAAAAATTTGTCTTTTGACAAAAACACATAAATAAAACAGCAATCTTTTAGTATACTCTGTATTTGCAATTACGAGCTCTAATTATAATATTCATCTTTTTGAGAGAGACCAATCAGCGCTTTACTAATCCCTCTTCAATAGCTATTGACATGAAAATTTCCAGTCATGTTTAAGTAATTTTCTGGTCATATTTACATGTAACTTTCATGTAAAATTACGTGCATTTTTTTCAGTGAATGATTGTCCAGGATCTATTACCATATAAAAATGGTTATATAGATGTTGTAAAAACGTTAGCTAAACTTGTAGGTAAACGTTTTAAAATAATTTCTTTACAATAAAAAAAAATGTTATATATTAGTTTTTATACCGGTTTCATAAACATTTAATTAATCGTTATTTCTAACATTTCCTACACGGACATTTATAATGTATTAAAAACGTTTACTTATAAGTAACTTGTAATTGTTACTCAACGTTATGGAAAAACATTTTTCAACATTTTTTCAACGTTCTTGTTTTACTTGAAATTTAAAAAATGGAGCTTCTTAAAAAGTATTTTCAACATGCGTTGCTTTTGTTTTTTAAGCACAAGAAAACGGCAGTTGAAGGTCATAGAATTCTAATAGAAACTTATGGTAATGTCGTTTTTTTGTCAAATTAAAAAATCTGTGCATAATAAAAATAATTGTTATTTTATATTATTTAGTTCCGGTCATGACTTTGATAACATATGTCAAGATCAAGCTCATCGGAGCTGGATCGAAACTACATATAATTACCGTTTATTTTATTCATGCATAGTTCTAAATATTATGCGTTATTTCGATTACATGTATATATATATATATATACACATACATAGTAATAAATATTTTGTATTTGTGAAGAATAGAAACGATCCTCTTAAATTCTTGTTAAAATTTTGTGTTGAATTTTTAACATATCCGAGTTCCAATTTAACATAATATTGTATTATTTGAATATTTTGTGTTAAAATAAATTTAACATTTCTCATGTGTTAAAATAACACATTTTATAGGTAAGTAAACAAATAACATACAAATAATGTAGTTTAAGATAATTTTGGTCCAAAATGCATCATTCAAAAATATCTTCAAATTTTCGTCTGAAATAATTTAGATGTTAATACATATGCCTGAAAAAATAAGAATTACTGTTTCGTTTTTGATATAACCGATCATCATGATATAACATCGCAGATTTTTCTATATCTACTATTGTAGTATAGCTATTTTTGCTGTGATGCGACACGAATATAGCCTTGAAATCATATTAAAAAAATTAAAACAAGTCTCAAATTAAATTCATGAGAAAACTCGTATAATAACACTGTAAATATTTATTATGATATTTAGCATGATATTAAAGTTTGAGTCAATAAAAAAATCTTAATTTTATACGTTTTCTCGAGAATTGAGAACATTTATTAGATATGGCAACGTCGCATGTTCAAGGACCGACAAGGAAGTTATTTTTCGCATTCTTGTCATTTCTTCGTGAGAGCCGCTTTACACTTTTTTTTTTGCTAAAACTGTACTTTTGATATATTTTCCTTTATAACGCAATTAAGCAAATATTTTTTTCTTTCATATAAATGAAAAATAACTTGACAAATAATTTGTTGAGCCTACATTCGTCTGTTCATAAAAATGCGACGTTGTCACGATCTAATTCCTCTTATTATTTATCACGCGTAGACAAGATACAGATTACTAAAGCCATCTATTGGAAAAATAATGGATTTCTTTTTACTACACCTAATATATAAAATACTTCGTTTTATTATTTTTAGATTTTACATAGCGATATACTTGCTTGAAATTTAGAGACATGTTTGAGTCTGTTGTTGACTTACATAGTTGGGATATAATTACGTTAAAGAGGTTGTAAGGCTAATGCAATATGTTAAGAATTACTTGAAAAAATTACAGATTATTCTAAATTGCGTGTGAAAGTAATACAAAAAAATTAGAAACAGTTGACCATCTGAATCAAAAGTAATTTCAATAAAAAATAATATTTTTGAAATTTGTACTATAATAGAAATATGAAAATTTATTAAGAAATCAATTTATTATGAAATAATGATAAAAATGTCAATTTTTTAATGTAAGTCAAAAATATTTATTTATAAATCAATTTAGTGAATCTCAATGAAATTTTGCATACGTCATTTTTAATACTTAAAATGTACAAAAATTTAGACTTTTGTTATTATTTAAAAAATTTTTATTTATAACAATAAAACTAATACCAAATAAAATAAAAATGTGTTGCTCAATAAAAACAGAACGTTATGAACACAACTTTCACGTGTATGTACAGGGTGTTACAGATACATACTAGGCAGTACGATGGGTTGCGCGTCAAACTTCGCAGGGGCAGACAAGGTTCAGTAGGTAATGATAGTGACTTTATATTATAAAATTTATATTACAAAGACATTAATTTATTGATCGATTTATCTCAAAGAAGTTTTGATTCAACGTAACTTAATTTATTGTTATTACAAAGTTTTATTATTTATATTATAAAACTTATATTATAAAGTCACCATCATTACCTACTGAACTGTACCTGCTCCGCAAAGTTTCCGCGCAACCCGTCGTACTGCCTAGTATATATCTGCAACACCCTATACATAGTGTGTTTAAAATGTAAATATTAATATACGTGTTTTATGCCCTTACAACTTCCTTAAAACATAAATTCTAAGAATAAATGAATAAAATGTGTTTCAATTTAATATATTATTAATGTTAATTTTATTGAACAAATATGTTCTGTACAACTAGTTACAGATCTTATGCTAAAAAGATACAGATATTTTGTATTATTTTCTCTTTATAACAGTTAATATCTGTTAAATCTATATATTGCACATGTTAAATATCACAAAGGCATTGATTAAACTAAGAGTGTAAAAGAGCATCTAATTTCAGTTAAATTTAATATTGTAAATGTATCAATTTTAACATAAAATTTATTTTTAAATTGAGTCAAAGTATTATGCTTCTTGTGTTAATTTTTTACATAATATTTGTGTACTTTCTAATATATTCATCTTATATTAAATTAACACAAAAATTTGAGTGGACTATTTAGTTTTTGAATGAATAATTGATATATTTCTGTTATATAAAAAATAATTCGCCTTCAATTATTTTATTTATAAAACGTAAGCTAAAGACTCATCTTATTGCTAAAATATTTTCACGATAATTCAAAATTGTTAATTAATTGAAAAATAAGTTTTTCGGTTTGTATATCAGCAATAAGGAATTTATATTTATAAATATATCAGTTGAATGGACATAACATGGCAATAACATTATCGCTTCTTTAATTTTACCCGTAATTTTATAAACATGCTTGACATTGGTTTTGTTATAACATACAAAGTAGAACAAAAACATTGAAAAAATGTTGATAAAACACGTTTTTCCGTAATGTTGACAAGAAAAAAGTGTCACTCTGTCCCGTGAGCCTGACACATTAATCCTATGACTATTCAGATTAAAAAATCTGTCACAGCCTTGTGCTGACCAGTATCATGCCGCTACCGAGGACAATCACTTCTTGATGGGAAGAACGGCTACAAGGATGGAGAAGTAAAATACTAGAACACAAACACAAACAGCACAGTCAAAGCCGACTACACTTATACTCAAAAATAAAACATGCAACACTCAGATCACAGCGAAACGAAATACGTCCGTCACGATCTCTCGAAACTGAGGACAATCGCTTTGTTATTATCATTTCCTAACTAAATTAATAAACCATACCAGCGTACCATTTCGTTTCCATGTAATCTCAAATATTATAATAATATTAAATTGAGAGATAAAATTAAGAATGCTTACAGCAGGAGGTATACAGTAAGTTAAGTAAGAGCGTGGTCGACCAGCGTGGTGTTGCACCATTTCATGTTATTAGCCTTAGAGATAGGTTCGAATAGTTTCTTATGATATATCTAAACCTTTATACTTTAATTTTGCTTGTCCTTGACGCAGTGTTAGGTCAGGATTCCGCGAAAACAGATTCACTATTTTTTTATCGTATTTTTTTGTCCACTTTGCATATCGAGCCACGTTCCGGTAAATCATTGACATTTTTTGCCACATTATCGCTGCACTCACTTCTGTACGAATGATTTTGACTTTTTCATATATTTAGCAGCCGCTAATTGTAACATTTTTGGATGAGTGCAGAGGAACACAGCTTCATTATGCGTATTTGGTACTCATGGCGCTTAATATGATTCTCTTAAGAAAGTTCATTGATAACTGGAATCACAAAGGTGCCCTCTATAGATGATAGATTTAAGGCGATATCTTTTATTAGCTTTGAATAAGACCGACCACGATCTTACTTGACTTACTGTAACATTAGCAATGAGTTGTTCGATCACAAGCATGCGATTAGTTCAGCGTGATGCCTATTGCACACTAGACGCGAAATGACGGATAATATTCAATAAGAATTCTGCTTTGCATCACATGCAAAAAAGCAGAGCTTTCATTGGATATCGCTTGTCACTCATCGTTCATGTAGTCCAATGTGCAGTAGACATAAATGTATTAAACTATCATTCTAGGGATCGTAAGTTAAAATGTTGTCGGCGATATGATACGTTTTTCAATAATTAATTGTAGTAATAATCTTAATAAGATGAAGAATAGGTATGCGAACAGATAAATATAAATTGAACTGGAAAAATAAAAAGTAATACTAACGAAAAAATTAATTTTTTGTTAGTTACATATCAACAAAATGAATGATATATTTTTATATATTTCTGTATTCTTTTCGTGTAAGAATCCGGTTAGTAAATTCGATTGAATTCTTACACGTTTTTCTGACCGGTATCCTTTTTAAAAGTGGGACATTTTCCCAATCCGAATTCTAACAAGATATTCTAATCAGATTCTAATAATAACTGAAAAAAACCGATCGGATTCCTACTTAAATTTTTACATGGAATTTTTATAATAGATCCTGGACGTTCATTCACTGAAAAAATGTATGTAATTTTACATAGAAGTTACACATATATAATCGGAAAATTACCTAAATATGACTGGATATTTTTAACAGGGGCTAGGGGCGGTTAGAAAAGCGCTGATTGGTCTCTCTCAAAGAGACGAATATTGTAATTAGAGCGTAGCTGCAAATACAGGGTAAAATACCGCTATATAATTTATTTGTCGTACGATAAATTTTTCAAACTTGTTGATTGGCTATAGAATAGAGAGATCCAAGGATCTTTATCCTATAGCTAATCTCTGTTTTACACACATTTGTCATACAACAAAAATGCACAAATGAAATAGTGGCATTGTATAAAATGTATATATTAGGTCTACAAATAAGTTCTGACCCTTTTTTTTACAGAAAATTGATATTTATTTATAAAAGAAACCAAAGCACATGTCAGTCTTCAAAATAGATCTCTATCACTTTCGACACATTTTTGCCATCTCTTGGGCAGTTGGCGAATCCTTGCTCGGAAGAATGATGGTGGTTTTGATTCAATAAATTTGGTTATGAAATTTTTGACTTCTTCGAGTGTTTGAACGTGTGTATCAACGAGATGGTGCTGTAGAGAACGAAAGAGGTGGAAATCTGTAGATGCCATGTCTGGAGAATAAGCCGCATAATGGAAAATTTTCCAGCCCAAAGTAGAGATTAATTTTTTGGTTGCTATCGAATGGGGCCGTGCGTTATCCTGCAGCAGTACCTACAGTATCACCTGATGAGTTCTGGCCGATATAGGGTCGTTTTTTATTTAAACGCATCAATCAAGTTGTTGACGCTCAGATAAGTCAACAACAACAATTATCAATAACAGTTGATGTGTTTTCCCCAAGTTTTAGCAACTCACTATAATACACCTTTCATATCTCACCAAATGCATAATGATACTTTTTTCGAGTGAATATTCGGTTTTGCAATTGATGTTGACGGTTCTTCAAGATAAACCCATGATTTTTTTTCTTTTAGTTCTCATATAAGATTTACTTCTTATCACCAGTTACGATTTAAATCGAAAATCTTTCTACTTAAATCTTGACAACAGGCAAACTGCTATGTCGTAGCGTTTCACTTTGTTTTCTGAGCTGAGCACGTGCAGGACCCAATGACCAGCCTTCTGTATTCTTTCCAGCTTCTCAATGGGAAATCGCTTGTTGAATGACACCCAGTTGTTCAGCAAGCTCTTTTTGTATTTGACAAGGATTTTCTTGCAACAGCTGATCCAATTCCTCGTCTTCAACTTTTTTTGATGCTCCCGATATTGATCAGAAAGATCGAAATTTTCCCGAAGAAGTATGGAAGAAGTGCGGAGATGGTACGGAAAAGATGCAGAAGATGCAGAAAAGATGCGGAAGAGATGCAGAAGGATGCAGAAAAAGTACAAAAGAGATGGAAGATGTGCAGAAGTGGTGCGGAAAAGATGCGAAAATGGTGCAGAAGTATTGTATGCGTAAATTGTCCTATATAGAACATTTCGATTTCTATAGTCTGAAAACCATCTGGTGTACTATAAAAATTTATAGTATAAGTTTTATGATGAAAAATTTTGTTATAATATTAATAGACTTTTCGATGCATGTAATTCCATATTGAATACTATAGTAAATGAACTATAAAAACGAGGATAAAATAATCGAATTTCAAGTTATCCAGACATGCGTGCGATTATAGCTTACAGTTAGCGCGTTAGAATATTACTCCATAGGTCTTAAGATTTTAATTCCGTCGATACTACATATCTCCTTCAAGTGCCATACGCTTACAGTGCGTAGGCCTCCCTCTCATATATCTATGCGCGCACACTGATCGTACACAAGGTATATGGGGACCTACAGTATAAATGCCAATTCTTGATAAAGCAATTTTTGATAAAGAGGTTTCCTGGGCAAGTATACTACTCAGTGGTTTGTCTTCCAAGAGAAGCTACAAGCGTACGAAAATTTTTCGATTCTGCCGGAGATCGAACCTGGGATCTCTAATATAGCAGACCAGTACGCTATCCGCTACACCACGCTCGCGCTCGATACTACATATGCATTTAAAAAAAATATATATATCTATATAAATGTACGGCGTATTTTAAGCATGATGGATATATGATATAAATATGAGAATAAAAAATAAACGGTTTATTAAGACCGTATATGTGAATGCACAACAAGTAAGAGTTTAATGCCAATTACGGTCCAAGCTGAATCTTAGACGCCTTTAAATAATTTTTATGTAAATTATATAAATACTAAATATGTCATTTAAACTGAGCACCAAATTGATTTACAAACGTAATTAAACTACTGTAATAAATATATAAATTAAATTGATAAGCATTTTAATAATTTAATGCTCAATTTGGCATCTTATTAGAAAGATGTGGATTTATTGAAAAACTATAAATAAATTTACATTACTGTAAATAATTTATGTAATAAAAATAAAAAATATTTTACTTTCTATTTCTTATATTTTATTTCTATTTCTTATATTCAAATATTTCTCATATTTGCATTTAATAAATACCTACGATAGATTCAATTAAATTTTCGATAAATTCTTATACATTCATGATTCTTAACTACGAAAAGAAACTATAAGAAATGATAATGTAATAATTATAAAAGGAAACGATAAAGAATTAGTTGTAGAGTTATGATATTATTTTGTTAATTTAACGATTCATAACTAGTGTTGTACCACTCCCGACACCCATGTTGTATCGTTTTTCGAGTCAAGCGAAAAGTGCGTTGGGACGACAAGCAGTTTTGCTGTTTATAACAAGAACACAGATTAGGATCTGGCGGTCGCTTCGTTCGGATGTGTTCCGACCACTCTTGTCCTTGCACTTATTATACCATGGTACCATGGTACGAATGTACCACTTATAGTACATTCGCTCTCATTCTTATTGTAAAATGCATTCTTATTGTAAAACGCTTAAATAAAGTCTTGCTTATCTTTTCTTAAAAACCTGTGTCACCTTATTTCCACGACTCGGAAGTGCGCATTTGCACGGACTTGCAATACGTATGCGCGGACGTAACATTATTATACTATAGCATATAATAACATCTAATAAGTTAAATCTTAAAGAATATGATAACACTCCAATATGAAATATCATATAGCATTTCGTGAAATCATGAACAAAATACATATTTAAAACAATAAAAATAAAATAAATATAAAATAAATATAAATAAAATAAATTTTTCTTACTTTTTCTATCAGATTTTGATATATATGGGATCTGTATATAAGAAATAATAAAAATTTTACCGAAAAATTCCTACAACGCCATGTATTTTCTATCATATATACACGATTCGCATTAATGACTTCACGAACCGAATTTCATATTCAAGATGATAGGATTTTTTTCTATCTTTTTCTATTAACTTTTTTCAGTAGAACATGACGTGAAATGAGACTCACCTTATATTACTGAAATATGTATCTTATATTAAAAATTATCAATCATGAAATATATATCTTATACGTTAAAAATTGTTCTGTTAATAACTTTTTAATGTACAGTGAACGAAGGAAGACATCAATGAACTTGATCTCCTTGAGAGTCAAGATTAAGATCACTCGGAGATCACATGGAGCTGACTATATAAAGGAAAAAGTTTATCTAGCCGATTCTTGAAGCGAAGCAATAAAGTTTCAAATCAATATTTTTAAAAAATCATAATCAAATTTATTAGTGGCGAGAATCTTATTCGAAATGTTCGATGAAATAAATAAAGATAACCATCAACACCTGTGCATTTCCTAATTTTTCGCTCTTATATTAGCGTTTGATTCTTATTAGCCTTAGTTGAATTTTTATCTTATTGTTTAAGATTGAGAGTCATATTTATATATTTATATTTATATATCTATATTTTTATATTTATATATTTATGTAATTTTGCTAATTATTATTATTTTTGAATAACTAAAATTAGATCTTAAATGAGTTTGAGTGAATGAAAACTTAATTTTTGTTGTAAATAGCCTTACTAATTTACATAATTAATAATATTACAAGTAATAACGTTAGAACATGTTAAATGTCCAACAATGCTAATTATGGATAATATTGAACAGTTTTAATTCTCAAAGAGAATACTGTATGTTTTTCCAAAAGTGTAGGTCAATAAATATTTACTATTTTAATATCGATTCGTTAAAAAGTATGTTGTAGATCAATGCACATTCACATATGTCTAACAACAGGTTTGTTCAAACATATGACGCAATTAAAAACAACCATCCCATCTGCAGCAATTCTGTGTTTTTATTTATATCGATGCTGTTTTCTTGTTCTTCAATGTAAATCATTTCAGCTACGCCCTAGTAAAAATTTTTTTAATAATTTTCATATAAATTGGAACATTTCCCAAAAATACTTAGAAATATTCAGAAAGTTTATATCTTTTCTCAGAATTTTTCGTATAAGAATTCTGAAATATCTAAGATTTCTTATCCCATAATTTTTAAAAAGTATTTTTAAATTTTTTAGATTTTATTATTATAACATTTTATCAGAAATTATATTATTTATATTCTTCGTTTTCTAATTTTTAGAAATTATATTTACAAAAAATCTTAAAAATCTTATGATATTAAGATATTAAGAATTAATTGAAGAATACTAAGCCTGATATTTCATGTGTCGGTCGATAAGACTTTTCAAGCTTATTGATTGACTGTAAAATAGAAAGATTCTCGGATTTTTTTGTCCTGCCAATCAACGTGCTTACAAAGTTTGTTGACCGACACATGATATATCAGATTAAGGCCGGTATTCATAATTCGTTTTTATTTCAAAACTATCTTAAGGAAGTACGATCGAAAAATCAAAATGTTTCGATCTATTTAAAAATTACACAGAATTTCAAACGAAACTAATACTAAATACTTAAAATTTCAAACCGATTAACCGTGTAATTTTTAAGAAAGAAAGAACTAAAATTAGAGTTTTATGCATGTTTTATGCAACGCAAATGCGTTGACCAATATATTACCAATATATTATAATTATTTACTTTTAAAATGCTTCGATCTACATAAAAAACATAAATAGTTAAAACAAATCTTTTTTTTACATCCTTATAAGAATTTTAACTCTATTCATCGTGTAATTTATTTGTATACAAACAAAAAGCTGATGAAAGTATACCCATATTTAAGCATTTAAAGAAATATACACGGAAAACTTGGCAACGCTGTTGACTTCCGACGTTAAGTTAGATTGCGGCTAGTTTCATCCTATGACACGTTCTATGTGTGATTGAATATATGTTTCTTGCTTATAACTTATTGTCATGTTTTTAACTTATGAAAACTATAGTAACTATTGCAAAAATGTAGTAAAATATATTTGAAAATATATATACTGAAAATATATATAAAAAATATGAAAAAATATTGAAAATATGTACAAAATATATGAAAAAATATTTGAATTATTTTTTTTAAATTCAGTACAGTATTTATTTTATTTAATACAACACTAATCTTATATTAAGTATTAACATTTTTATTTAACATTATAATTAAAAAATACGTAATGTTTTTTTTAAAAGATATTGACACAATAATATAAATATATATTAATAATGTTAATTTATAACGTTTAAAATATTAAAACGTAATTTTTATCATATGACTCTTATCATATAATTCTTATCATATAATTCATATCACATAATTCGTGATATTAAAATTAAAGCATTCTTTTAATATAAAATAATTATCAATTAGTTATGAATTAGTTATGAATTTGCTTTTATAACGATGCATCTTCGTATATAAAATAATCATAAAATACATATATGAAAGTAATATTAGGTGTACAAATAAGTTTCCGCCGTTTTTTATCAAAAATTAAACATTTATTGTGAAAGAATGATACATAATGTTTTATTGATGTAAGTCAAAATGTAAGTGTAAGTTCTTTTTGCGTTTGGCACGAATCTTCATTCAATAATGCTTCCAATTCCGCGTCTTCGTACACTTTCAGCCTTCCGCTACGTTCTTTGTCTTCGACAAATTCACCGTTCTTAAATTTTTGAAACCATTCACAACTTCTTTCACTTAAGGCAGCCTCACCATATGCTTCTACAAGCAAGCGATGAGCCTCAGCGGCAGATTTCTTCAAATTAAAGAAGGAAATCAAAAGTTCCCGCAAATGACGCTTATTCAG
>NW_011626980.1:482054-540524 GCF_000204515.1 Acromyrmex echinatior
TTAACCTCAATTAATTGTCAATTATTAACTGTCAATTACTAGTACGCAAGAAATTTCGAATAGAAATGCCAATCTCATTTTCAGAATGCAACGTTGTCAAGTTATCGATAATCGATAATTGAACATAAAACATTAAATTACTTGCATTTCCTAATAACAGAATATTAATATTATGATTTATAATTAAAAATTAGCGAAAATGTTATCTTTTAATTTTAATAAATAATAAATTAGCCTTTCTTATTATTAAAAGATTTTCATATATTAGATTTTCATATATTGATATTACTAAAACAATAGCGTATCCTCCTCACCTACCCCGCAAGTGATCGATCGTACATCCTTAAGTAATATTTTAAGATTAATGCGGTCTCCTGATAGCTTTGTTAATATCCTAAGACTGTACTTAAGTCTTAAATATTGTACAAGAATTGACTACCAATACCTGCTTAAATATAACAAAAAAAAATTATAAGTTGAGACAATAAATTGAATTATTTATAATTAATTTCTTTAATTGCTTCTTATAAGTCTTATATTATTTATGCTTAGAATATTAAGATTTTTAACATCTAAAACTTTAAAATTTTGTATATAATGAGAGACAAGAACCTCAATATTTTCGTTGTCATCTTTCTAAAAGTAATCCAGTAAAAATATTAAGAATATAAACAGTAAAATAGAATTGTTCACTAACAATCCAAGAGTATTCCACTGATCTTCAATATAAAAACTCACAGTTTGTTCCTCTATTTTGTATTTCACTGATTATGGTTGATAAAAATAAATTTTTATAGTAAAATCAGTATTTATAAATCGATAGTGCTGATTTTGTATCGATTGCGATGATTAAACAATATTACGCGTACATATAAACAAAAGAAATGCTAGTACAGAGACAGGCACATGAAGATCATGGATTATGTTCTTGATAGCAAAATGTTAGCAATTTTGGGCCAAATTTCACCAAACTCGATCAAATTTTGACTAAAATTATAGACTGTGTCCGAATTTGACTATGGATTTATCGACAAAGTTAACAGGCTATGTCAGCAGATTGATAGCAGAAACCGAGTACAGTTTGCTCGAATCAGGTTCTGCTTTCAATCCGTTTTCAATCTGCTGTCAGATTATGCAGATTTATTCAGTTTCTACCAATCTGCTGGCGTAGCATGTCTAGCAAGCTTTGCCATATTTCTAACAGCAATTTTTTGACAATGTCAGATAATACAAACTGTGTACAATTTGTTGTCTTTCTGTAATCGAAAATTGATAGCAGGCTCTACTCAAAATCTGTTTCTGCAGATTTTGCTATTAGGGGCGTTGTTGTATGTGGCTGTTTATTCAACGGTGTATGTATACAATATAATTTAAACTAGTTCAGAATATACAATTTTTCATTCTAGATTTAAACTGATAATTGTTTGCATGTATTCTAGATATGTCATATTAATTAAATTTAAATAACATAGGATTAAGTTATATCGGAAACTTATTTATTAGTTTAAGTAAAATGTATACCATATTTATATGAATTGAAATAAAAAGTAAATTAGAATATACTGTGGATTATACAGGATGTCAGTTAAAGTGTGATAAATGTATATCTCAGAAATAAAATATTTTACAAAACAATGTTTCATACAAAACTCGTTTGATTTTGGGGAGGGATGCATAAGATGCTACCATTGGTTTGATCTTGAATGGCGTTGTGAAGATCAGGGAAAGATCATTTTAAATTTTTCAAATAGAATCCCACACTTTATCCTCCTTTTATTCTTGTAGCTTATCTCGAAAGCTTTCCAAAACATAATAAAATATTCTACCACCAAATAATTTTCAAGTTATAAAATTTGAAAGTTACAATACCGCTGGCATTAGCATTATCCAAAGTGTACCGCATACACCCATACGTACAGAGTGCTTCCGTAACCTACGCATCAGTAAGTCGGGTTGCCTATCTGTCTATGAGCAGGGGCATGCTTTATTGGTAATGCAGAATAAGAATAATGCAGAATAAATCGCAAATCCGGCAGGGAATGAGACAAGCACACATGTACGCACACGCGCGCGCGCACACAGGAGGTGTAAATCCGACCGGGCAATCTCCGCGATACACCTTAGATATTGGGAGTACAAATTAGTTCGGTCCATTTTCCAAAAGATGGCTCCGGCTGTTGGGAATGGTTCATAGTGACAGCTGATTTTGGTGTTTTCAGAGAGGTTAGATCTGCTAATAATATCAATAATATCAGTTTATATCGCTTTGAGTTTCATACAAAAACCTTGATTTTTACTGTGTTTGAAATGTCGAATTTTGTGTTAACCAAGCAGCATTTGCGGGAGGTTCTAATTTTCTGCTTTAATTGGAAGAAAAGTGCAGCTAAATGCTTGTCGAAGTTTATAGTGACACTGCTCCAACTGATAAATCATGTAGGGAATGATTTCGACGTTTCGAGGATGAAGATCTCAGCGTTGAAGACAAGCCTCGCTCTGGACAGCCAAAAAAATTCGAAGACAAAGAATTAGAGGCATTACTCGAAGAAGATCAGAGTCAAACGTAAGAGGAGCTTGCAGAATCATTGGGAGTAACTCAACAAGTCGTTTTTGCACGTTTAAAAACCATGGGAATAATTCAAAAACAAGGAAATTGGGTGCCTTATGAACTGAAACCGAGAGATATTGAAAGGCGATTTTTCATTTGCGAACAGCTGATTCAAAGACAAGGTTTTTTGCATCGGATTGTGACTGGAGATGAGAAGTGGATATTCTACGACAACCCCAAGAAGAAAAAATACTACGCTCGGTCAATCGTTGCCATCGACCTCAACATCAACATCAAAGCCGAACATTCATGGTTCGAAGATCATGCTCTGTATCTTCTGGTGGGATCAAAAGAGTGTTGTTTATTATGAGCTATTGAAATCTGGCGAATTCCATTACGGGTACGATCGGTATCGGCTACAATTGATTCATTTGAGCCGTGCATTGCGAGAAAAACGGCCTGAATACGAGCAAAAACATGATAAAGTTCTTTTTCTTCATGACAACGCTCGGCCTCATGTCGCAAAAGTCGTAAAAAAATATTTGGAAACGCTCAAATGGGATGTTTTACCACACCCGTCGTATTCTCCGGACATTTCTCCTTCTGATTACTGGTTGTTCCGAAGGATGCAGCACGATTTGGCAAATCACCGATTCACTTCTTTCGCAAAAATCGAAAATTGGCTCCAAAATTGGATCGCCTCCAAAAACGAGTCATTTTTTCGAGATGGAATTCGAAAATTGCCTGAGAGATGGGGAAAAAGTAGTAGCCAGCGATGGACAATACTTTAATTAATCTGTTCATTCATTTTGTTTTGAAATAAATACATTTTTGAACACAAAAAAAACGGACCGAACTAATTTGTACTCCCAATAATATGCTCTAATGCTGATAGTAACTTTCAAACCTTATAACTTGAAAAGTGCTTAATGGAAAAATATTTTATTAATTATGCAGAGATACGAACCACACTCTCAGATGACTGACCTTGACTATGTTTTCAAGACCATCAGTATGAGTGACATTCAACAGGTTTTAGCCATCGTTATTAATTAACAAGTTATTAACAAAAAAGTTTAAAAGAATAACGTCTTATTTCTGCTATATATAATATTCTATACTCTTCTTTGTTTATTCATATAATGATTTTCCATGCGTAGAGAGGTCTACCCTCCCTGCCTAGGAGCGTACGACTTTCCACGTGAAACGAATTTCATCTCACCTTCCTGCCAAGAGACGTCCGAATTTCTACGCGAAACAAGTTTCACTCCACCTTCTCCTTACTAAGGGCCTTCAACTTTCCACACGAAGCGAGTTTCATCCCATTTTATCTTCTATTATCCGAGGGGCATACGACTTTCTATGCGAAACAAATTTCACCTCATCTTGCCCCTCCTCCTGCTTCAGGAGCGCACGATTTTCCACGCGAAGCGACTTTCACCCCACCTTTACCTTGCTTCAGGTGCGCATGACTTTCCACACGAAGCAAGATCCTCCCTTTGCTTCAAGCAAGGAAGGATATAGAATAATTTTTAATATTATATATAGCAGAAATAAAACATCATTTTTTCATGCTTTTTTTGTTAATAATTTCTTAATGAATAACAAGCGATGGCTAAAATTTGTTGAAGGTCACTCAAGATGATGACCTTGGCAATATATGTCAAGATCATTGGAGAGTGATCTTTACATAGATACATTACCAATATTTTATTATAGTATTTTGGAAAGCTCTTGAGGTAAGAATATTTAATAAGAAATGGGGATTCCTTTTGAAAAATTTAAAGTGATCTTTCTCTGACGTTGACGACCCCATTCAAGGTTAAATCAACGATATCATCTTATGCATCCCTTGAAATCGAACAACTTTTAAATGAAACATTATTCTGTAAAATGCTTTGTTGCTGAGATATATTTGTCACGCTGTAATTTGTATTCTAAGTTTTAATTTACAGATGTTCTTATCATTCTTATGTACGTCCCAGGTATGTCATGTTTAAAGTAATTACGAAAATAGCTCGGACAGATTCAATGGTTACTTTTCAAAACTCTAGGAGTATCAGTAAAATCCAAAAATAAATAATATTTCAAGTGTTTTTTTTAAATTTATTAAAAAAGTTTATTAAAAAAGTATCGAGCAAATCAAATGTACTGTGCAGTTGCATGTTATAATGGTACATAAAAAAATCCTGAACTATTATTCTGAACTATTAATTTCCTTAATGTTCATGAGAAGAAGAGAAAAAAAGGCGATTGTGGCAATATATCGCTAAGTGTAAAAAACAAACAATTCTTTAATTGGTCTTGCTCTCTTAGTTATTTAATGAGCATAGTTTATACAGTGTGCGCCCCGTACGTATGGTGCCCGCATTTAACCGTGAGTGTCTGATCTCCTATATACGATCCATGATACGCGAACTACTTTTTGTAATTTGAAAACTAAGCTTCAAACAAAATCATCTTAGAATTCGGTCAGGAATACTTGGGAATATTTTTCAGGGACACCTGGGTTGTTCTGAATCACCTTGTGTAATAGATAATTATTCAGCGCATTGAATTTACGCATACTTTTATTTACTAAACTAATATGCGGTAATTATTTAGTTCCGGGGACCCAGCTCCAATAACCTTGACATATGTTGTCAAGATCATGACCTTGAGTAATCTCCAACAGATTTTAGTTGGCGTTCTTCGTTAAAAAATTATTAACAGTTAAAGTTAATTATTATTTCCCCTTTATATAGAAAGTCTAGGCAGGGAGAGAGGTATGGAGCAGATCTATTAAGGGAATACGACTTTCTACGAAGCGAATTCCCCTCACCTTCCTCCTGTCCACGATGTTAAAGTGACAAAAAAAGTTTCCCTCTGATTATTAGAAGCAAAGATAACAATTTTTTTTTCAAAAAATCTGTGGCTCTAATTTTTAAGATTAAAAGTTCCGCCTAGCACCAATTTGTCAAGAAAGATTTGAATTCGATGTTAAAACATTCTCGAATTTTTTGCTGCCGAAAAAGTTTATTTAAAACCAGTGGAAAGTTGAAGAACACGAGCGAAGCAGCACGCCGGGCGGAGGGAAGCTTGCGCGCGATGGAGTGGGAATAGTCCGAACGCTTAGCGACTCGCGCGTATTTGATTTCATGCGTTAAAATGTGCTTAACTTACATTTACTCAGCAATAAATTGTCGTAAAATCATGATTTTTTTTTAAATTTTGGATAGCTTGACGAGATCTAAACAAATAGCTTAACCAAATGTTGAACTTTTTCCCAATCGACATCTTTCGTTTTACAAGCGAAAAACCTACTTTTTGCAACTATTCGAATTTTTTTCACATATTTCCCACACGAATTCTCAAATATATACATTTCTATATAAAGATTATATGTTTCGCGAGTTTTCTTCGTATCCAGATCCATTCTTGGTTGGCCAACGTTTTGTGAACCTTGCAGTCCACTTCATCAGGGTGAGGAGCAGCCTGATACCAAGCAGTTCCTTTTATATTACGCTGCTTGTTGGAGTGATGGGCAGGAGAAGAAGAGAATTGTAGGAGGAGGAAGGAGGATAGAGGAAGGAGCGATGGGGAAATTGGTCGGTCTTCAATAACCGGGAGAATATGATCTTCCATATTTTATTTATGTAGTATTATCTTTATTTAGAGTTTTTGTATTTCTATGACTTTTCTATACTTTTTTGGAAAGTATGATGTAATGTTGGCTATTGTGATCGTTTTGTCAAACAATATTTGATATCCTGTTTCAATATTGTGTTCTCATAATGCCGACTGTGTGGCGTGTTTCAGCCTGATATCACATTGTTCTTTCATCCTGTAGGTTGATCATTTTCCCAGATTCTTCAATGTTACTTGCTCGCAGGAATAAGATATTTTGTATACTCCTGCGGAGCTGAGTAAAAGTCTTCTTTAGAATTTCTTGTCTTATAAGACTTGTCCTATATTTTTGTCATATATTTTTGGGTGGTTTGAAAATATTGTGTTTGTTTAATATCCTGCCAATCCGATCTATTGTTCCTTTGATATATGGGAGATAGAATCCTTTCATCTGATTGTGTGTCAGAAACTGTTGTCTTGTTTGCATGTTTATTGATTATTTCGATTATGTCTTTTTTAGTCGTGTCCATTTTTCTGTAAGGCTAGTTTTAGGTGGTTGAGTTCTGTCTGTAGATGTTCTTTGTCAGAGATAGTGAAAGCTCTATGTATAAGTGAGTTGATTGCTGACTGTTTTTGTGCTGGGTGATGATGCGACTCGGCATGTAGGTATCTATCTGTGTGTATTGGTTTCCTGTATACTTAATTTATAGTACCATCAGCTTTCTTAGGGACAAAAACATCTAGGAAGGAGAGTGTTCCGTTTTCCTCTATGTCTATAGTGAAGTGGATATTTGGATAATGATTGTTGAGAAAAATAAGGACAATAATTATATTAGGACTCTCGACTTTTAAATAGTAAAAGATAAATATAGTAGGCTAATGAGAGTCAGCACCGATAAAAGGCGCAATTATTTAGTGAATAATCAATAATCAGATATTGGATTGATGTCTTCTTTATTTTGAACTTTCTTTGGAGTCCTCCTCAGCAAGAATGATTAGCTCACATGCCCATAATGTTTAAGTCACTCGTAAATTGACAAAGATGCAGCGTTGTTAATTAACATGAAGCATTGCATTGAAACATTGCTTTGTTGAACATATTAAAACTTAAAAAGTAAAGTAAAGTATATTACTAACAAAGTACATTATTATATTACTAATTTGTATGTATTAAATATTAATATTTTTGTTCACGGTCACTTTTCCAGAATATTGTTTTATGGCTACTTTGATTTTTGATAAAAATGATTTGCAGTGTACTACACGAAATGAAGAATACAGGATTAAAAATTATAATAGTATTGTTATATCATGTACATATTTTTGGTTTAAAACGATGTTTAAATATTACAACATTGAAAATGACTCAATCGAAGTCGAAAATGTTTGTTTTTATCAAATGTAATTATTATATGAATTTTTTATTTTAATTTAAATTAAAATTCTTTGCTACATTACTGGCTCTTTGCCCTTCTTTTGCAATATATTTTATATTTACAGAGCCTTATTATTAATTATTAATTACTATTTATTAATTAAAAAGTAAAAATATTAAAATCAAATATAAAGATCACACATTTTTAGAATACACATCCGTGTACGACGTGTCACTCTGAGTAATAATTGCGCCGTTTATCATTGCTGACTCTCATTAATCTACTATCTGTCTTTTTGTATTGTTGAAAATAAGGACTTTACGGAGTTCGGCTCTGCCCTGTCTCCATATCGCGAATGTGTCGTCTACATAACGGAACCAAATTTTTGGTTTTTTGGGTGTATTTTTGAGGGCCTCTTGCTCCATAAAGATGTTGGCGATTACAGGAGAAATAGGAGAGCCCATCTGAAGTTTGTTCATAGAATTGATTATTATAAGAGAAATAAGTGATTGTTAAGTAGTGCTCTATTAGCGGGATGAGATCAGAGGGGACTTCATGTGAGGCCTTTATTATATTTAATGTGTCTTTTATTGGGACTTGTGTAAAAAAAGGACAGACAGAATTCAAGTACCTAAAACTCGCCTTACAGAAAAATGGACACGACAAAAAAGACATAATCAAAACAATCAATAAACATGCAAACAAGATGGACTCTGACCAGGCGAAAAGATCCTATCCATTCTCCCATATGTCAAAGGAACAACAGATCAGATTGGCAGGATATTAAACAAACACAATATTTGAATCAGATCACCCAAAAATATAAAACAAATCTTAAGAAATCCTAAAAATCAAAGATCTTCACTCAGCTCCGCAGGAGTATACAAAATACCTTGTTCCTGCAAACAAATATACATTGGAGAAACCGAGAGAATGGTCAACCTACAGATAAAAGAACACTAACGTGATGTCAGGCTAAAACACACCACGCATGATTATCAGAACACAATATCGAAACAGGACATCAAATATTGTTTGACAAAGCGATCACGATAGCCAACGTTACATCATACTTTCCAAGAAAGTATAGAGAAGCTAGATTAAAGGCTACATTAAAGAAGAGATACAAAAATACCCTAATAATCTAAATAGAGATAATGGTAACATAAATAAAACATAAAATATGGAAGACCATTCTCCCGATTATTGAAGACCAACCAAATTCACTACTTCTTCTCCCATCCCCCTCTTCCCGTCTACCCCCACTCCAACAAGCAGCGAATATAAAAAGGAATATAAAAAGGCCTGGAGGAACAGTTCAGTATCAGGCTGCTCCTCGCCCTGATGAAGTGGACTGCAAGACTCACGAAACGTTGGCATTCCAAGAATAAATCTAGACACGGAGAAAACCCGCGAAACATACAATAGTTATATGTTATAGAATTTTGCAACAACAAAGTTACTTTTTTTCTGCGAAATGGAATTAATATCGATAATCATGCATAAAATGGAATGACTATACTAAGGAAATGTATCTGAAAAATGCATCTGAAAATTAGTTCATGATATTGTGTTTTTTATTTATAGATACAGATACAAATGCTCGAATTTAAATGTATCTCAGATTAGATACACAAAATGTATCTCTATACATGTATCTAAATACATGTATAGAAATACTACCTAACACTGCCAATTACGTTAACAAAACCGCCAAAACCGATTTATTCATGCGAAGATTATGCTCAGGAACTGCATAAACGAATACGCGCCACTAACCAAATTGCTCGAGAATATATTCAACAAGAAAAAATCAAGGCTAAACAATATCATGATAGATCTGCGAGGAAGGAGACATTCACAGTAGGCGATAAAGTTCTATTATACGACGAAAGTGTTAGGAGGGGCAGATCTAAAAAATTAGAATCGTGGATTGGACCCTACCTAATCACCGAGAAATAAAACGTGAATTTTATTATAAAAATAAGCCGAAAAATAATTTGCGTACATGCAAATCGGTTAAAATCTGTTTATCGAACATTAAAAGTAGACAAAAGCAGTAAGCAAGTAGCAGTAGAACTAACAGTAAATTAATAATATAATAAATAAAAGTGGAATTAGTAATAATAATAAGATAATAATATAAGTCTACTTACCTTATCAATACGTTGGCAGTAATTCCTCAACGATCCCAGTTATGGTGCACACATGCATTCAGTAATTGAAAAGAGCACACCGGCCGAGGACGGAGACGTGCTTTATCCTCTTATATGTTTGCAGCCAATAGCTGCGCAGGCAGCTATCGCAAGTGAAGGCGTGAAGTATAAATTGCATCGGAAACATCTCATTCTTCACTTTCTTTTTTTTTATAAAAAGCATTTTTATGAAAAGAGAATCACGAAACTGTCAACAAATACGATTCAGAGCATACTGAATAAAAAATTAATAAAGCGAACTAATCGATACTGCAAGGTAAGGATTCACTGAAGAATAATATGAACCCTTATCTTACAAGAAATTCCTTGTGTGGAGTTATACGGGTGGAACGACATCTGAATACACTTACATACTGTTGAAAACCATTCCATCATACGCCCAGTATATATTTCGGAGAAATCGAATTAATGAATCAGGCGAAATCAAAATAGAAACTCGTAATTAAATTAAATACTACTACTGATCTTAAGACTCGATTCGAACAACTTCAAGATTATTTAAAAAATACAGAGAAGCAATGTGAAGAGGTCATTGCAGGAAACGCAGCAAATATGTGCGAATAATGTAGATTTTGAAAAAGAAAAATATTTTACTGCATCGCTAAATCAGTCGAGTACATTATATAACTCCAATACAAATAAAAGAGAGCTAATGAACGCTATCGGCGCGATCAGCAAAACGCTGTTTGGAACCATAGATGAAGCACAGCGAATAAACGAGCAACTGCAGATACTTCAAGATAAGCAGATATTATAGCATGCAGCGAAACATACAACTAAAAATATTGAATGCAACTATTGAGCTAGAAAAAGCAACGGCCTATAATAAAAAAAAATTTACTATTGAACGTTACGAGGAGAATGAAACTGCAATTAGACAAATATACGCAGCGAGAAAACTTACATGAACATTTATAAATACGTACTGCATCATGACAAACTTGATAGTAGACGTAGGGAAAACATTAGATTACTTAGCATACTCGAAAGAAGGATTAACAGCATACAAGATTAAAGGCAATAACGTTTATTGCCTTTAGAATATGTAATAACAGATTTGAGAGAAGCCGTGTCACAATTAACGAAAGGATTGTACTTTCAAATATAAAAATATAAAATTGGAATATTATCCAGAAATATATGTTGATTAACACATTCAAATTCTTATATATTTACTACGTTTAAGTTTCCAATAATCGCGTACCCAACGTCTAAAATAATACGTGCGATACCTTTACCTTCTTACTTATACTCGAATGTATTTACTTTCGTAAACATTAATTATCTATTAATAGTATTAGATAAGGAGAATAGCTATTATACTTTACTGTATGAAAGTGACTTAGATAGATGCATCCGAGATATCACGACGTACACTTGCGAACAAATGTTTCCTGTATATTACATTAAGTCCGACACGCCATGTGAAGTATTAATATTTATAAACATGCCGGACAACTCCAAAATAGACACGTCTTATCTAGTACCACTCTGTGAATTACACCGATGGTTCAGCCCTGGCTATATTCCATTAAGGAAAGTAAAAAAATTATGATCGTTTATAATAATTTAGAAAATGAATTAGAAATTAATGGAATGAATTAAATTAAACGGAGATTGTAAATCCATATCGGACTTAACATTACGAACAAAATCATCGTTAAACGTGCAGTATTTTAAAGCACATCTTCCTGAAAATAATTTAATATGCATTCTGAAGATACTAATATTGACCTCTAGCTTATTCCTCTAAAACAATTTATTGAAGATCCTAAGGATTCCTTAAGCTCCTAGGAAAGATCTTAAGGATCCTAATTAATTAAATTAAGTTTAGACATAAGAAATATCAAAGAATATTTAGGAAAAAATAATAATCACATCAATATTTAATAATAAATATATATAATGTATCCTATAGAAACACAGATACTGTTACTTTAATTATAATTAATATTGTGTGCATAACGCTGTATGTAGTTTGTAAGCAAAGACAAATGCGAGAAGACACAGAAGCAAAAAGGCGTAGCGACGATGCCATGCTATATTAGCATTAAGACACGTAAAATAAATTATAAATCGGGAAAAATTATGTATATAATTATGTATTATAATAGAGCGAGTTAAGGAGTATCCTTGTTTCCTTTTTTCAAAAGAGAAGGAATGTTACAAGTGTTACAAGTGTTAATTGTACAAGTGACAATTAAAAAATCACGAACGTGTGAAAAAATATAAACGTTAATTAAAGTTAAATGATTGTCGAAACAGATTTATTAAATATCATTTAATTAAAAAATTAATATAAAAGAAGACCCTGAGCGAAAATAAATTATAAACTATAGAAATGCGGATTTAGGTTAATTGCACGGAAACTGTCTTCGGCCGATGAGTGGAACGCTCAAGAATAACCCAAAAAATACGGAATATGTGTATAAGCGCGACTGCAGACGTGGTCATCAGTCGAAAATTATATGAAATACGTCACGTTACATTGTTTATCAACTTATTGAATTGTAAAAGTACATACTGCGACGCGGATATTGATAAGTTTGTGACAGTGAAGCATTGACAAATTGTGTAATTCAGTTATAATATATTTTATTCTATTAATAAATAACTATAAATTTATTCTGTCTCCCGAAGTCCTTTGTGGATCCTCGAACTGTGCCGTAACTAGCAACACATATAAAGTTATATAAAATTATATAAAATATATATGAAATATGTTCAAATATTCAGACATATTTCATATACAGAATTTCCGAGACCTACAAGATCACTTCTCGTGAACAGATAGAGCGGATTAAGTCGAAAAGTCTTTTACCAATTTGCAATTTTCGTGATACTTTAGAAAATATTAATTTTTAAAGCTCGCCAAATAAGCACATATCCATGCGGACTACCGCCAAGACTATGTCTATCAGTTACTGTCAATTGTCGCACGAGGACTACCTGGTAAGCGTACGCTAAACGCCATAATTTAAATGGCGCGCCTACAAGGTAGTCCTCGCGCAACAAGCAATCGCGATTGATGAGCGCATACTTGCTAATAGTTCGCGCGCATACGTGTTTATTCAATGATATTTAAAAATTAATATTTTTTAAATTAATATCTCTTATTGCAAAAATTGTACAGTGATAAAGAACTTTTCGATTCAGTTCAGTTCACTGTACCTGCTCGTGAGATCCCATAGATCAGGGACATCTTGAATAATTATATAGGTATAATATTATATAATTTCATGTAACATGAAATTACATAATTTTGTAAAACCTTTTTTCTCCCAGGCGGTGAAGCAAATGAAACTTGTATAAAGTTATTAAGAATTAGAGAAGAAAGATGATTTATAGTACAATCAGTAATAAAAAATTAAGTTTCTAACATAACATGAAATAAAATGTATAAGTACCTTGTACTTAAGTATCTGAAACTTAAAAGATACCATACCAAAAAATAACAAGATATGGATATAGGTATCTCCGCTTATAAGGATCTAAGTAATGCATTTAGGTACAGCTAACCTATTTAGATACTACCATATCTAGATACTTTTATTTACATACTTTTATTTAGATACATTCCAACACTAAATGCCACTATACTGCAATAATTAAAGAGCGATCAGCCTGTGTCAAGACTGTATTTTATCAAAAGACTGAGCACCTTCCTGTGTTATCATTACATCCGCGAGAAGGTAAAATCCAAGGAATTGAAGATAAAGTATGTTTCAACATAGGAAAGACAACATCGCTGATGCATTATAAAGGCCTGGTTAGATTTCGACTTGAGAAGCTGATTCGTGATATGGGATCCTACAATCTGAACCTACACGAGTGAGAGTTAAGATTGAACGTGATGCGATGAACGAATTTGGATCGATAACACAAGTTGAAAAACTCAAGGATGGCGCTGAATGAAACTAAACACTTATCAATCAAGATGTCGAGAGGGAGCTGTCTTCACTCTTGTTCGCTCGCTATCTTATTGATACACGTTTTGTTCTTTCAATTTTGTCTTAAGCTTGTTACTTTTTATCTGATAGAAGTTCACCTTTAATTTAGTATTGTATTTTATATATTCAACATATAAATATATTAAAATTTAGTATATATCAACTTGTTCTGGATCTTTTACTTCAAGTATTCCTGGCTTATAGATTACAAACAGACGGTTCTCTAAGATGCTTATTGGCATAAAAAATTATTAAATTGTTTATTTAGTATGTCATACTATTCCAATTCTTTATGATTGAATCGCATATTATAAGTGTACAATAAGATATATCGACATAATAATATGTAAACATATAAATATACATGTATAAATATATATGACAATACTTAACTAATATAATAAAGCTCATTAATTTAAACAACATAATAAATAAACAAGGAAAAGACCACGAGTCAAGCTAGATGTTTAATGCTATATATTAAATTTCATGTATTCTATAAAAACGAACGTTTTCTCTATCGAGTCATTTTCGATGTTTAAATTAAAATGTTAAATTATTGGAATACAATATTGTGATATAAATATAATAAAATAATAAAATAATATATAATAATCTCCAAATGCATTGATTTTATCTAATGCGTTTTTTTTCTTCTTTATACATATCGCTCGCAGTTCTTCTTAAATAATGGAACAGATCGGCAGCCAGTAATTCAATGGTCAATACAGATAAAAATAGGCAAATTTTTAACAGTTTGAACCAAGTCATATGTAAGCGTGAAACGAAATTCTTAAAAAAGCTATTGTTATGTGAAACTATATGTATTTTGTAACAATAGTGTGATTTACTTTTTTTGACGATTTTGCTAATAAAAACTCAAAGCACACTTGAACGATGTACTTGTAAGTACAAGATGATATTATCTTACGTATTGGATCGATTATTATTAATTTGGACTGTAATCAAAATTTACGCAGAATGGATTTACAGCTCATTCAATTTCGAGCAAATTAAAAAAAATTTTAAGTTGGTTAAGAATTAGAGCGTTGATTGAATTTTGTCCACAAAGGTGTTTTTGCATCTATTGTGCCCCGGTGACACTCTAATTCTTAATCAATTTTAAAGTTTTTGTTAATTTGTTCGAAATTAAATGAGCTGTAAGCTCATACTTATTAGACACCATATTTTGTATCAAGTTAAAGAGCAAGAGCCATGCGAGGCAACTCTCAACTAGATCCAATACTGGAAGTCAGAGAATTCTGGCAAAAAAATGAAAGCTATTTATAAAAGAATAGATAATCTGGAAAATCGGCGAGATATGCCACAAGCGCAAAATGATCATCACTTAGACAGCACTTATGGACGCACAATCGATTACGAAGACTACATATGTAAACGAATATATAAAACTTAAAGAGGCACGTGAGATGATATGGCATTCTTGACAGAAACTCGCTGGCTAAATTAAAAGAATTTTTAAGCGCGTGCTCATACGCTATAAAGGACATCAATTCAATAGACGAGAAAACGTTACTAGATACTATGCTCTATATCAAGTTAAAGAATAAAACTATAATCAATTTTGAGACATGACATATACGACTTTCAACTAAAAAAGGAATTAGAAATATTTTATTTAAGCAAGAGCAGCATAACTCATTTACAGATTGAATTTAACACGCTTAAAGCAAAAACCGGGAGAGAGCGCAATATGCCTTATAAGTCGATAATTTATATATATGAATTATATGAGCCCATGATCGAAGGACAAGAGCACAATAACAAATAAAAACGTATTGTCTTGGATACTACTCAAAAATAGGCTCTACAAAATTTCTAAATAAGATTACATAAAGATATCAAATTATTTGAGGTTATTACGTTACAGTGTAGAAGACGATAACTGGAGCTAATAACGAAGAAAGAATCAAAGGACCACTTGGAGGTAATCCTTGATATCTAAATTCGCCAAACCCCAATCGAGGATCTTATTGCTAGAAATGTGAAAAACTGGGAGCAGTCAAGAATGCCGAATCAGCAAATATACTGACGGACGTCAGCTGCCAAGGCCGTGCAGATAAGACAACATAATTACAACGGCAAAGTATTGCAATTACTGCAAGAAAACAGGGCACATCCATAGCGAGTACTGGACGTGGAATAGGCACCTAGAAATCGCATTAAGAGAGAGCACGAAAACGCATGACGGGAAAAACCATGGATAAAATATAGCCAATAAAGAGAAAAATACGGTGATGGAAGGCAAAGAAGAAGTTGACTCCGTAGAGAAATCACCGAAGCTCGCACGTGAATATTATATTTCGCAAGTCACTGAGATGCGACGAGCCAGTACAGGACTGAATCTAGTCAACTTGCAAATTAAAGAAAGAAGAAACTAAATTTTTCATCGACACTACAACAGCGGTGATTCTCGCGAAACTACGGAACTTGAAGGAAGAACACTAATATATGAAGATAAAATGACGTTAGCAGAAGTCACAGGACATAAAACAAAAGTTATTGAGAAAATAAATGCTTCTATAATATTAGATGGTCATCAGATACAGCACTTAAATTATGTGAGGATGATTTTTTTATCGACTACGAAAGAATTTTTGGGATCGATTTCTTACAAAAAAAACTAAGCGAAATGTGATTATAGCTATAAACTCTTAAAGATCGGAGACAGTTAAAACTGTATCACGATAAAATAATAAAAATAAATCCTGGATGCGAGGCTAGATCATAGAAGTCATTACAACTACCAACCGAACCGGTTCAGTACAAGCAGAAGACGCACAAGAAGGAATGTTCATCAGAAATTATCTAGTGCAACCAAAAATTCATCTCTGCTTAGTTAACATATCCAATATTATTGAGAAGCACATAGAGATGCAAATATCTTGCGTAACGCAATATTTCTCCTATTGAAATACTGACAGACGATGCGTGCTAACCGTCGGTACAAGACGAAGAAAAAAGGAAGATGATATATAAACAATGATATATGTATGTAATCGACCCGTTGTATTGTAAGCATCATGTTACTCTCGTTACAATTTCATACGGTTAACTAAGAAATTGATGGATGTGCAATATAATGGTGATTAAATTGTATGAGTATGTTGTAGACAATAATTGTCAATCTATCAATTCATAATGACTGTATCAATGTTAATGACTCTTTGAGAAAATTTTAGAGAATCTTAAACAATTTTTATTCAAATTTATAACGACTGTATTACTTTAATAAATGATGATAACTTTCTTATTAAATTTGTTTAACTTAATAACTAATTAGACTAATTTTATTACTTTAATAACTTTCTTATTAAATTTGTTTAACTTAATGACAAAGACAATTTTTCACAAGATAGACAAAGATTGAGTTTTTAATTTGATGTTGTAGAAATGACGACTTCCATGCAAATATTGACTACGGTTATTGCAAGAAAATAAAAATAGAAATGTATAAAATCAGTCTTTTCTTGGCAAAATTGAGCAATTGATAAAGGAAGCAGAATGGGATATTGTAAATGAACATAAACGTATGAAGTAAAACGGCGAGTAACAAACGAGCGAAATTTTAAATGATTACATTCTCAATTTATATTTTCAATAATTATATTTTATATTATTTATATTCTTTAACTATTTTAATTGTAAATGTCTTCGTAAGTCTTAAGACAATTATTTATACTGATAGAATAACGATAAGGGAAATTTAACGACGAATTTATGTAAACATTGTATTCAAACACTATTGAAAATGACCTAATAATGGTTGAAACGTCTAGATTTTATTACAATCCCAAACAGCACAGTAATGTTTTAAAAATATATATTTAAAATGTATCTGTTGGACATTTTGGACATATTAAAAACATCCAGATTAGATCCATCCTGATTAGATCATGGATATTTTAAAAACGTTTTAAAAACATCTAGTTTGAACTTCTTAAAAACATACGTTTTAGAACGCAATAAAATTGAATTAAATTAATACATTAAATTTTAGATCACAGTCAAGACAAAATGATTCTTATATGAGTATTATTATTGATTAATATCTTATTCCAGAATATACATCATAAAATTATGATTTAAAAAAAGACATTTTTTCCTGAATTCGGTAACTAATTTTATAGTACTTCGAAGCGATCACTCATCCGGTTGAGTACCGCCATCCACTATGCTTGACTTCTGAAATCGTATGGAAACCGCTGCACTTCGATGATTCACAAACCCTTATATAATCATGGATGTATAGTTATGATACATCTGTTCAATATGATCCTGATAGAAATTTATGCAGTTCAATGCTGAACATCCAGTCAGTTAGTGTCTAATTTATATTTAATCTTAATGTTATAACTATTTCCACGTTAGGAAATCATACGTTGTGTACTTTCACAGTACCAGTTATCATGTACAGTAATAGTACAGTAGCGGTATTTTGTGTGGGTATCAAGGGAAATCGCACGCTTATCTGAGTAGATTTTTTTGTCGTTGAAAATTTTTAACATAACACAGATGTCCTAGGGAAATCCATGGGACGTTCAAAAGACGTTCGTACATACCAAAAATGTCCTTGAGACGTCCTTAGATAAAGTGTGCTGTGTAGCTTCCGTAAATGAAATTCCTATATCACATCATATTTTTTAACTATTTTAGCTCAAAAGTATCCAAAAGTGCCATTTTTAGTCACTTTAAGTTCAATTTTCTTAAATATGTGACATAATACAGCAATTTTATTTGCAGATTCGTTTTTAATGATAAAAAATCTATAAGAATCTTATCTCATCTAATTTGTGACCTAAAAAGAAGTTTAAATTTATTACACAGTATACAGATGTATGCATAAGTTTTTTCCGGTTTTTTGGTAAAAAAAAACGTAATTTTCAAGGGAAATTAATTTTTTTTTATTCAAAATATTGGCCATCGGCTTCTACACATTTCGCCCATCTTTTAGGTAATTTATGAATACCATGCCAGAAAAATTGCTTGTCTTTTGCGGCAAACCATTCGTCGAGTCATTTTCCAACTTCCTCGAAATTGCTGAAGTGCTGCTCTGCGAGCGCATGCCCTATTGATGCGAAGAGGTGATAGTCAGATGGCGCCAGGTCTGGGGAGTACGGCGGGTGCGGAAGGATGTCCCATCCAAGCGATTTCAAGGTGTCTTTCACTGATTTTGCTGTGTGAGACGGCGCATTGTCGTGTAACAAAATCACTTTGCCATGTTTTCTGGCCCATTCCGGTCGTCTTTCGATTAATGCGTGGTTTAAATTAATCATTTGTTGGCGATAGCGTTGTGTATTAACGGTTTCGCTGGGTTTCAAGAGTTCATAATACACAATATCGCTCTGGTCCCACCAGACACAGAGCATGGTTTTCTTGCCGAAGCGATTTGGCCTTGGTGTTGATGGACCGGCTTCGCCAGGTGAAAGCCACGATTTTTTCCGCTTCGGGTTTTCAAAATAAATCCATTTTTCGTCACCCGTCACAATTCGATGCAAAAATGATTTCCTTTCGTAGCGTTGAAGCAGCATTTCACAAGTGACTTTGCGATTTTCCATTTGACGTTCATTCAAATTGTGTGGGACCCATTTACCGAGTTTATTGATCTTTCCCATTGCTCGTAAACGTCTGCTGATTCTTGTGATACATGTAATGCTTCTGCTAATTGCCGTTGAGTTTGAGTTGGGTCTTCATCCAATAACTCCTGCAATTGCTCGTCTTCGCATTTTTGTGGTCTACCAGAGCGCTCACTGTCTTTCACATTGAAATCACCATTTTTAAATTGTCGAAACCATGTCTCACATGTTCTAATCGATGGAGCGTGTTCACCATATGTTTCTACCAGCAAACGATGACTTTCAACAGCCTTTTTCTTTTGATTAAATAAAAAAAGAAATGCGTGCCGCAATCTAGACCACATATTCTGGATATGAAGTGAATCTGAAAGTTTATAGTTTAAACAGAATGAGATTATTTTGAGGGACTTTCTATATTTCATTCTCTCCTTCACGGCAAGATATCGACTATAAAAATGTTTTGCATGAGATGAACATTTTTTTAAATGTCCAAATGTAAATATACTTTGTATGTTGAATAACGTACGTTTTTAAAACATTCGAAGACAACAAAGAACGACATATGAGAAAAACAGCAATGAAACAAAAGAACAGCGACGACGAAAAGTGATGTATATTTGCAAGTATCACAACTCACCCATTGGTGGACATCAAGGGACGAAAAGAACTGTTAATCGAATCCGGTTCAAATACAATTGACCAGAATTAACCAAATAGATAGAAGATTATATCGCCAAATGCGAATTATAACAAAAAAATAAATTAAAAAGAAAAACAAATGCACCACTAATACAATAATTACAGACACAGCTCATCGATCATGCAATGAAAAATGCGCTTTGGATATTGTTAGCCCACTAACAATAATCAAACACGGAAATAATGTTCTAACGTATCAGGATAATTTCACTAATAAAAGACGTTTTCACAACTGTCCGGCACTGATTTAATTCTCCATGAAATATATTGTTAAATACAAAAAATCTAAGAGACACGTATTTTTTTATACGGACGCTAACTCCTGTTTAAAGGATAAAACAACTCTTTGAAGAAAAATGATATTTCTCTTCCGACCCGAATATCATCGAAAATATAAAAGATGGAAAAATAATTTTAAACAAAAGTTGTACAGTTTCAAAAGAACTTTAAAGTTGTGAAAAAAAAATTTAAAAAAATTTTTTTTTAACAGTAATCCCTACCACTCACAATTTTTTCAAATTTTTCAAATTTTTTTTACCAAGTTAAAGACTAATTGTTTCCAAATTCAATCGTAAAATAAAATTATATTACAACATATCGTTTTTAAAAATTAATTATAAACGCTTCCTTATATACTCTATCTGTGCTCATATGTGTAAGTAATTATCGTCGAAACAATAAAATATATGAAAAGATGTTTTAAGTAAAATTTATATAGTTTTCTATATGTTTTATGATATATTAGGTGTTGGAATTAATTCGTAGCGTTTTACATATATATATATATATATATATATATATATATATATATATATATATGTTATAAATATGTACATACAGGATGTTTCCTCTAACTTGAACATCTGAAATCTCCATTGTTTTTAATGATATAAGAAAACACCAAAGGAGAAAGTGGTTCGATTCGAAGGATCACATATTATGATGGGCAAAAAATTTTTCTCCAGATATATCATATTTTTTGAGATTTCATGGTCACTTCCATTTTTTTAAACAATATGATTTCTCTAATTATTCTGAATATAAAAGTATTAAGATAGTGATATCAAAAAATTAACAGTTTACGGGATATTTTGTATCTTTTAACCATATATTGACATAAAATATTAAATAACTCGTAAATTATTAATTTTTTGATAATCGTAATACTTAATACTTTTATAAACAGAATAATGCGATGAATCAATTGATGGATAAAAAACACATAGTTGCTTTGAAAAAATATACAGAGTAAGTCATCTAAGGCCACCCGAATAACAATTTTGGAAATAGGAAAAAATGTTTTGAAATTGGAACGGATTTAAGGGATAAGTGTTTTGATCATGTTGTCTTTCTTCTAAGTGGAGGCATATGAATCTGTATAGTCTGGCACTCGAAACATTAGACACAAATAGACTTATATAACTAAGAAGAAAAGAAGAGAGAGTATCATAAAGCATAAGGAAGAAAAAATTTTTTGTACTACACATCAGTAAATAATTATCGCAAATCCGACATGTCTATTCCAGATATCTTTGTAAGAACCTGGCATCCGACATTTTATAAATTAAATCTTTTTATAAAAATGGAGATGATCATGTATTTTGTTTGTAGTTGTTTATAGTAACAATAATTCTATTCGTAAGTCTATATATTAAAAAATATAAATCTTTTAAGAAATGACTGTCACCTGATTGTAAGGTAAAAAAAATTGTTAATATATTTTGATTCAGAATTGTATTTAATTGTTTGTAGTGATTTTTCGGTCATATGTATTGTAGTTGCACTGTTTGAAAGTTACATCAAATTTACAATAAACAAATTACGTAACTTTGTCAATTTTGGAGAAATCTCTAATCCATTGTAACTTTAAAATGGTACAACTACAAATGACTGGAAAATCACTACAAATAACTACAAACAATTTTGAATCAAGATATATTAACAATTTTTTTATCTTATAGTCGGATAAGTCATTTTTAAAAAATTTTATATTTTTTAATATATGGAATTACAAACAAAATTATTGTTACTAGTAACGTAGTATTATCATTTTATATAAAAAAAATTTAATTTATAAAAAGTCAGTTGCCAGATTCACAAAAAATTATATATTCAATAACCGAACGACATATCAGGAATGAGGCTTATGAGAAATAAAGAATGTTATATATGTGTGAACCAGGATTATACACTTTCTTAAATAATTAATAACAAACGCTTCACCATATAATGGCAAATCAATTAAAAATGTTAAATACCAGTATTGTAAGAGATACAGTTTTAAAAATACTATTACAGTTACATGAAGACAAATGTAATTAGGTATACAGATACAGATATAGATAATTATATACAGATACATTTATTTAAAAAACAAATTTAGATACTTGTATAGATACATAATTTTATTTAAAATATCTTTGTTCTTTTTTTGCAGCATAAATACACTAAGAAAAAAATGCTATTAAATGAATAAAAAGATAGATTGAGTCAATTAAATGTATGAGCTGTCACAAACAGTAATTAGTTCAATCCTATTTGTTATTAACTTAACTTTTTAAATTTCGCAATTAGTACTATCAACAACTTATTGAGTTCCTGTTATTTTGTAGTTCCGTCAACTTTATAAATATTTTATACAACTAAATTCAATATTGATTTAATCTTTATTCAATATTAATTTTAATCTTTTTATTTGTAACAATAACATATCAATTTGACTTAAGAACATATAATGGTAAATTAAAAGCAAATGTTGAATTAAAGGAACATTTCCTTATGTTAAATCAATATTGAATTTAATTGTAAAATATTTATAAAGTTGATGGAACTATACTACAAAATAACAAGAACTCAATAAGATGTTGAATTAATTGCTAAATAAATTTAACTTTGACTAAATTTTTTCAAAAAAATAATTGTTTTTAATTTTTACATAAAGTAATTCTTACTTTCTTTATTATTCTTATGTAAAATTATTTTGTACTTTCACATACAATTTATTAATATATATATTTATACATACAATAAAAAATATCCAAGTTTATCATAGTGAAAAAATTTCGCTTAATAAATTATTCCACGTTTTGGAACGCTTCGACAAAATTTCAGCATTTCTGAAAAATTTCAGTTTAATTTCAGTGATTTTTAGCTGAAAAATTAATTTTTATCAAAATTTCACATAAAAAATCATATTTTTAACTCAAATTTCTATATATTTCACATTTAAAAAATTAGCATAATACTATTCGATACAGCAACGTTTCAGCTTTAAAAATCTGTTTGTTTAATTGTAGTATGATTTTGAATGGAGTTATGAACAATCAAAATCAGAATACTCCTTTTTACTTAACTCGCGAATAACTCAAGAACAAAAAAATCATAGAAACATTGTTTTAAAAGCGATTTGTAAGAAAAATCCCAAACTTTCACGATAGAGGAAAGTCGCCGAAACTAACATACAGTGGCGTGCAAAAGTTTCTGGCCAGTGACATTTTATATTCTAATTTATAAAAAAAAACCTGATAAAATTTTAACCATATCGGGCATCAGTACAAGATGTGAATAACGAAATTTGGTGATAACATCTGATAATGATTAAAATTTTATTGGGCTTTTTTTTTATAAATTAGAGTATATAAAATGTGAGTATATAAATTGGCCGGGAACTTTTGCATGCCACTGTAGGTCTCCTAAAGCGACACCCCCTTATTTCTCAGAAACTAACTATTGCACTGTATTAATACTAATAAAAATATGATCTATTTAAACAAAAGTAAGTAACATTTATATTGTATAATACGATATCGTATAATACGATATATAATTTTGCTTGTCGAGAAATATACGTTATCATAATTATGTAATGTATTAGAAAACTACGTTAAGATATAAGTATATTATTAAGGAACAATGAATAAATAAACAATAAAAATTGTTATGTTAATAGAAATAAATTATTTAATAAAAAACATGTTTCAATAATAATTTAGCGGAAGGTGCGCTCCCAGTATATTCTCAGTATATTATTTCTGGTATAGGGACGCTTCTGAGCCAGAGCGTCATGTGAACGCTCGGCAGCTCGGCCGCCGAGCCTCGAGCGGTAATGGGAGTCGCTCGCCGGAATCAGCCCGAAATGTGCAAATCTTTGCGAGCACTGCTTCATAGAATCAAATAACTCTATCGGAGCTGAAGACAATGATATATGAGAAAGGCTTTGAAAAACTATTGCATTACATATTTGCATTTTGTAGAATAGCATAAAGTAAATACGCATATAATTTAACAAAAATGTTTTGTATCGAAATGAAAAGAATGTATATAAGATTCTGAAACATGGGTATGGATTGTTCTCAAAAACCAATGAGCGTTGTTACACTCCTCTGCTCATGAACAGATAATAACTGTAGATTGCAAAAATTGCGAAGGATGTAGAACAACATTGTTAAAATAAGACAAACCACGCTAGAATGTAAATTAACGATAGCGAACATGCCTATAAAAACGATAGGCATTATTAAGACTGTGATCAAATTCATTTGCGCGAGTACAACTTAACCTTCTTGTGAAATCGACTAGAACATAAGAACCTAAGCCAACCAGAAACGACAAAATTAAAAAAAATATTTCGCTATCTGATAGAATTAATGGATTTAAGCGTCAAACTATAAGACAGCGGAATTAGAAAACGCACAGAATTCATCATTTCTAACGGGACCTGTGGGACTGATATATACAGTATCGAGTAGTACCATTGTATTAATTATTGTAATAATAATTGTAATCATTGTAATAATAATTGTATATACTGCTAACAGTAAGATACAAGGAAATTGCAAAGTAACAAATCCCGCGTAAAAAAGAGGGATTCTCATAAAAAACGTCGAACTTCCATTTTCTTTTTTCAACAGGGAGAAGATGTCGTGACCAAATAGATCATTTTCAAAATTCTTCATTTGCAAATTTTTTTGCAAATCAGTATTTCAAAATTAAAGTTACGTACATTAATTTGAACAATGCAACAATTGCAGCAATTCTTGAGGAAATTCGGCCACTTTCGAGAATAGAAGCACGAATTCCGAGCATCTCAAGCCGTTCCGAAAAGTTCAGTGAAAGTGCGACACGACTGTGAGAATCTTTAACAACAAAAGATTGTAAACCAACAAGGAATTTATAAGTTATAATAAATCATTTTCTACTACAAATACTAGCCTACTTTAATCTGAGGACCTCGAGCTCTTACTATTACAACATCGCGGAGTCGAAAACGGTAATCTGCTTAGCTTTGTGCGGCATCCTCGTATCTTAGCACGACCGATCAACGGCTGACCCAAATTTTGAATATTCCGGAGCAGCATCCTTACACCTTAAGCGATACAAGAATCTATATATATTTTTAATGAATTTATCTCCTAAATGACTGCGTACTGATTAATTTCAGACTTGCAGCACAATCAAACTGAAATATAATAATAATATTCTTCCCAAGTTAAATTAAATTTTCAATTTAATATTACTAGCATCTTAAAACATGGAAATTTGTTTATTGCGAAGAGTATTTTATATTCAAATACTCTTTTTATACAAAACTTTTTATACAAAATTCCATAAATTAATAAAGATTTATGTTAAAATAATAGAAAAAGAAATTTTTCTTTAAGAAAACAACATATATATTGAACATTTTATTATTTACATTTAAATCTATGATGAGATCAGAAAACATGTTGAATATTTGATTCTTCGTTTTAAAATATTACATTTTCTTATCATTTTGTTAAGTTTAATATTTTACAAATTCTATAAATTATATGAGTTATATAATTATTAAATTATATCCATTATATAATTACTATTCTATAAAGGATTAAAAAGAGGCCGAATTTGCCCATAAAGATGTAAGTAAAAGGAGTAGCGTTTTTTATACATCTTCCGAATACGATAATGTTAATAAAAAAGGATTGATAGAAAATATCGTTGAAAATTAAGCATGAATATGATATATTTAAAGAAATTTTAATATTATTGTTTAGTTTTCAAGATGTTTCCCACATGCCACAAATTTTTTAATAATTTTATCATATTCAAGAGATCAAAATCTACAAAAACCGCTATTTCTTTTACTTACAATACATCTTTTTAGAAAAAAAATCTGCCTTTTTTGGAGGATATAAAAAAGGACCGACTTTTGCCCAAAAAAATATAAGTAAAAGAAATACTATTTTTTGTAGATTTTGACCTCTTAAGTCATATCTATAATAATATAATAAAATTATTAAAAGTCCGTGACATTTGGGGAACATCTTGAAAAGTAAACAAGAATACTGAAATTTTTTTAAATATATCATATTCAAGCTCAATTTGGAAGGTGTTTCCTATCGATCCCAAACTTTTTATTAACATTATCGTATTCAGGAGATTAAAATCTAAAAAAAAAACACTATTCCGTTTACTTACACCTTTTTGGGCAGAAATCTGTCACTTTTAAACATCTTCCTTTTATTATCTTATTTTTTAAATATCAGTTTAATATTAGGTACTGCACAAAAGCTCGTGTCTTTTTTTTTTAGCACAAAATTATATTTACAATATGTATCTTCGTCAAAAATAAACAAAATTTAAATTTTAAAAAACGGTTTTGAAGCTTGAAATCTCTATTTTCGAAAAGTTACTATGCTTTTAGAATTTCTGTGAGTTTGATAATTTTTACAAACAGAAAAGTACGAGCTGAAAAGAAGGAAAAAAAATTTCTCCTAACTTTGAGTCTATCATTTGCCAAAAAAATTTGCAAAAATTTTCGGTTTTTCCATTCAAGTGATGAAAGCTTAAAGTTTTCCCTACAAAATCGTTTTTTAAAAGTATTCCTAAGATTTTTTTGTTACTAAGTTATCGCGAATTAAACAAAAGGAGCATTTTGACTTTTATTGTTCATTACATCTAATGCTCTAACTTCATTAAAAATCATCGTATTGTAATTTAAAAAACAAATTTTTAAAGCTAAAACTTTGCTCTATTGACTAGTATAATAATAACAACAAATATATTCTATATATAATTTTGATCTAAAAAAAAGGCACAAACTTTCTGCAGTACCTAATATAATAATACATACCATAATTTAATTATAAATTATATCATTTATACAATTGTTATTTTATAAATTACTGATTTCACAGTTAAATTTTATTTTCACTACCATAATCAGTGAGTTATAAGATGGAAAAGCAAAGTGTGATTATTTATACTGAAGCTCAGTGAAATACTCTTATATTATTAGTAAAATCATATTTTATTGTTTACACTACTGACATTTTTCGTTGATTTACTTTTAGATAGAGGAATAAATGAAAATGCCCATGGTATAGGAAGGTTTCTGCCCTAGAGATGGAACATCTAGTATCGATAAATTCATTTAGAGTATGGTGAAATCTATTTTTTTAACTTTCCTTAGCGATAAGAAAGTGGAATTTGATATTAATCAATAGATTTCATCATATTCGATTAAATTTATCGGTTTCAGAGGTTCCACCTCTAAGGCAAAAACCCTTTTATGGGCATCCTCCTTTTATCCATGTAAAAACGAAAGAATATAAAAGGAAAAATAATATCTATATACTTATATATAAAATTTCTTTATAAATTTTCTGACTTCTCCAAGCAAAAAAGATTCTCTAAGAATTCTAGGTTTTCTTAATATCTTCAAATAATAGATATTTTTTATTAAGAAAATATTTACAATATTTTCATACTTCAATTAACAAAGTATACAACTCACTTCCTCTTTGGTATGGGCTAGTTCCTCCTCGAGACTTGTATTTCTTTCAAGGGCCACGCGCAAACGCTCACGTACCTGGAATTTCATCACAACTGTTATCCTTTAGCTGCAATGTACATATACAGTGCCCACCAAAAGTTCCGGGCCAGCTGAATATCTCGGAAAGTATGCATTTTTGAGAAAAATGTTTTAGACAAAAATTATAGGGTTTAAAAAGATCTATTTAATGATCAGTTTGACCTTGTGTGGCGTCACCAATGTCAGGTTAAGATCACATTGATTTTTTTTAAATTAAACACCCTATTTTTTATTCCAGAATCTAATAGCTGGTGTCAAGAGCTTTTCAAAACACTATAATAAAGTTATTTTTCATAAAATACTTTTCGAGTTATAATGCTTGAAAGTTACAGTACCGTCGGCATTAGCATTACACAAGGTGTCCGATCGACGGCTAAATATCTCTTGAATATTGTTCAGAATCATGTCCTGGATAACATTTGTTAAGATCATTGAAGATTGTTTCTCTTATTTTCATTTTTGCAAATTCTGAAAATTCATTTTTATGTAAAAATGAAAATAAGAGAAACAATCTCCAATGATCTTGATCTTAACGAATGTTATCCAGAGAATGATCCTGATAACATTCAGAAGGTTTTAGTCATCGATTGGACACCTTAGATAATACTAATAATGACGGTAATGTAACTTTCAAGTCTTATAATTCGATAAGTACTTAATGAAAATGAAATTTATTGTACGTTTTGAAAAGATTTTGACAGCGGCTATTAGATTCTGGATTAAAAAGAAGATATCCAATTAAAAAAAATTGATATAACTTTGACTTGACATTGGTGACGTCACCCAAAGTCAAATTAATAAGATCATTAAATGTATTCTTTTAAATCCAATAATTTTTGTCTAAAACATTTTTCTCAAAAATGCATACTTTCTGAGATATTCAACCGGAACTTTTAGCGGGCACTGTATATGTGTGTGTATTGTGTGTGTGTGTGTGTGTGTGTGTGTGTGTGTGTGTGTGTGTGCGCGCGCGCGCGCGCGCGCGCGCATTTTAGCATTGACATCGAAATATCTCAAAAATTATAAGATTTGAAAAAGTGTATTTACTAATTATTGTATAATATAATATATCTGTTTAACATTGGGTGACGTTGCCAAAGTCGAAGTCACTTATAATTTTTTAAATAGGACTCTCTAGATTTTATTGCATATTATTATAGCCGTTCTTAAAACCTTTCCAAAACACTATAATTTAATTCACATTGGATCAACTGTTTTGAAGTTATCGAGATTTATATGATAAGTTATTTAGTCAACGAAAATCGATGGTTGATTCAACTAGTGAAGGCAAGATCGATGGATGATCCTAAACTCTTCGCAGTTTTGGGCATGGTTCATTTCAATTCAGTACTGGACAAATAGAACATGAATTAGGAATTCCTACGACTCATTCAATGTTACAATCCATACAATACCATCCTTATTATATCAACCTAGTACAGGAATTAAGCGAAGATGATTGCAGAATGAGAATTCAATTTTTAGATGAGCACTAGATGCATTGGAGCAGAATCCAAATTCTTTTGGAATGTCTGTTTCAGTGACGAAACCACATTCCACAGCAATGGTAATCTCAATAGACTCTATAGTCATTACTAGTCACTAGCAGTTCTTACTGATATCGACAGGTGATCAATCAGTGTTGGAATCTCCATGTTTGGATTAGCATATATAATGATCAAATTATTGGACCATATTTTTTTGAACATACAATTAATGGTCCAATTTATTTAGACTTTCTCCAAAATCATTTGTCAAGATATATTCAGGACTATTCAACTGGATGTCTGCCAAAGATTTTGGTTTCAACAGGATAGTGCTCCAATACATTACTCTCGAGATGTTCGAATTTTTATAGATAAGCAATATCCAAATCATTCGATAAGTCAAGAAGGCTCAGTCTTGTGGTTTCCAAGATCACCAAACCTAAATCGTGTTGATTATGATAGATGCTGTGTATCAGGAAGTACCAACCACAAGATTAGATATAATGGAAAAAGTCAGAAAAGCTAGTCAAGTGATAACGTCGCAAATACTCAAAGGAGTCTTACGAAACTTTAGACGCAAACCAATTTTGTACTTAGAAAATAACGGTGCACACTTTGAACATTTAATTCCGAGAGTGATACATAATGACAGTTAGACAAAGTTCTTCAATTCTCCGATCTTGCCTCCATTGGCAGGATCATCTTTCGATCTTGCCTTAGTTGGTTGAATCATCTTTCGATCTTGCCTTTATTAGATCAACCATTGATGTTCGTTGGTTGGACATCTTACCATATAAATTTCGATAACTTCAAAACGGCTGATCCAAAGTGAATTAAATTTTAGCGTTTTGAGAAGGTTATAAAAATATGTAAGAAAGGGTTATAAAAATATGTAATAAAATCTAGAGTGTTCTCTTAAAAATTCGAAGTGACCTCGTCCTGACCTTGGCAACGCCACCAAATGTTAAACAGATATGATCAGTAAATAGATCTTTTTAAAGATCTATTATAACTTTTTTGTAGAATATTTTTCCGTATCTTTTATAATTTTCGAAATATTTCGATATCAAAGTTAAAGTGAGACACTCTTTTATATACATATATGTATATACCGAATTTAACAGAGCAATCGTACCAGGCTAATTTCTTGAAAAATATGCATTTTCTTGAAAATGTTTCAAAAGTTTTTCAACTTCAAGGGGAATATAATATGGCATTGGTTAGATTTTAGGTCGCGTTACCAAGGTCAGAGTAAGATCACATCTTAACTTTCAAGCTTTATAACTCGAAAGATACTTAATGAAAATGAATTTAATTACAGTGTTTTCGAAAGCTCTCGAGCTATAAGAATATGTAATGAAAAATGGAGGGTTTCATTTAAAAAATTCAACGTGATTTTGCTCTGACCTTGATAATACTACCGAAAGTTTAATCAATGATGCCATATTATGTCCCTCTTAAAGTCGAAAAAGTTTTGTTTGAAACATTTTTCAAGAAAATGCATATTTTTCAAGAAATTAACCTGATACAATCGCTTTATTTACACCCGGTGTTTGCGTCTGTGTGTGTGTGTGTGTGTGTGTGTGTGTGTGTGTGTGTGTGTATTCAGGTATTTCAGACTACCCTTTTATCTTCGCAAGATAAGATCCAATCTTAAAGTGTTCAGACAAAAGCTGCTGGGTTTAAAAAGAGTTTTTTACTGGTCTTTTTTACTGATCTTTTTACTGACCTTATGTGGCGTCGCCAAGGTCAGATCACGTTGATTTTTTAAAATAGAATATCGAACTTTTATTCCAGTATCTAGCCGATATCGAGAGCTTTTCAAAATATAATACAACTATAATAAAATTATTTTTCATTGAATACTTTTTGAGTTATAAGGCTTGAAAGTTACAATACTACCGACATTAGTATTACGCAAGGTGTCCGACCGATTAAATGTCTCTTGAATATTGTTCAGGATCATGCCCTGGATAATATTTGTCAAGATCAAGGCCATTGAAGATTATTCTCCTTATTTCCATTTTTGCACTAAAAATTTATTTATGGTACAACCTTCTACCTTACATAATGTTAATGGTGATAACTTTCTGTAACTTTCGAACTTATAACTTGGAAAGTACTCAATGAAAAATAACTTTATTATAGTGTTTTAAAAAGCTCTTGATATTGGCTATTAGATATTGGAATAAAAAGTAGGATGTTCCATTTAAAGAAATCAACGTAACTTTGACTTGACGCCACCTTGGTGACGCCACTAAGGTCAAACTGATAAAGTTAGTAAAGATCTTTTTAAACCCTACAATTTTTGTCTAAACACTTTTACAATTATCTTGCGAAAATAAAAAGACATACGAGTGGTCTGGAACACTATACATATACGTATGTGCATGTATACAAATAGTGGAAAGATTTGAGGATATTGTGTTAATTTAAGAATGTTTTATCTATAATATCAACTAAAAGTATTGTATCAATCAAATAATCAGCTAAAAATAGCTAATATCAGCTAATATTATTTAACAAATTTTTATATTATCCTGTAAATACGTCCTAAAATCAACTGTAAAAAATAGAACAGAAAATAATTTGGATTATAAAAATTTATGCAAAAAAATGACCATATTTTGCTGCAGTTTTCGGTCAATAATTTTTAAACGATCAAATGAATACCAATCCAAATAAAATTTTGCACGGATATTTATATTTTATTAGTACAGTATAAAATTTGATTCAATTCTTATTACATGCTTATCAAATGCAAATAAATACGTGCATAATAATTTTACATAGAAGTCAAGACATACAAAAAACTTAAATATTCTTAAATCAATTACAGATTTGTACTCGAATTTTACATAGATACTTAAACATAATAATAGAACAATCTATTGATAGAACAAAATTTTTGTTTAACTCATAATATTTAAAAAATAGGTACGAATGTGCATTTCAGGTTACGCCTCACTGATTTGAATTGTTCTTTAGATATGTTGTAGAGAATAGTATCCTGAGTGATACTTCACAAAAATTAAGTGTAGGAAAACGGCATTGGTTTAGGAGATATAACATATTGAAATTCTATAATATATAGGGATAGATTTTCGATTTTCCATAGTTTTCTAAATTTCCATGTAAAGCGAGGTCTATTCCACCACTCCCATATCTAGGGACGACCAACTTTTTTTGGCAAAGCAAGGTCCACTCCATCTCTTCCTTCCCGTGCATAGGAGCGCTCAATTATCCACGCAAAGTGAGTTCTATCTCCACTGCCTAAGAGCGTACGACGGTAATTATGCAGTATAGGGGACCACCATCAATGATCATGACTTTGACGTATGTTATCATGACCTTCAACAGGTTTTAGCCGTCGCTCATTATTCATTAAAAAGTTATTAACAAAAAAAGTTTGTAACAAAAAATAACGTCTCATTTTTGCTATATTGCTATTAGAGAAAAAGTTTTTACAAGTTGGAGTATAATTGAAACCTATTTTTTAAATTGTTTACAGACCCTTACAAAGTTTTATTAAACCAAATACGAGGGCGAATCAATAAGTACCCGTGTCAGTAATGAAGACGCAAGCTTTTAACAAAAATTTTTTTTATTTTTCAACGGAATCCCCTTTTAGGAGGATACACTTTTCCCAACGCTTCTGCCATTTTTTTAACCCCTCAGAAAAATACGATTTGTCGAACTCTGCAAAATAGGCCTCTGTTTCGGCGATGACCTCCTCATTCGACGTGAATTTCTTTCCACCGAGCCATTTTTTCAAGTTTGGAAACAAGAAGAAGTCACAGGGGGCTAAATCCGGAAAGTATGGTGGATGCGGCAACAATTCGTAGTGCAATTCGATCATGCTTTGAAATTGATAATCGCATCCGCTTGTTGTCCACCGTGAGCAATCGCGGCACATCGGGTCGACAGCTTTTTCATTCCCAAGTTATCATGCAAAATATTGAATGCTATTTCGTACGACACGCCTACGCCTCTGCTACTTCATGCACTTTCGTTCGGCGATCAGCGAGAATTATGTCGTGGACTTTTTCAACGATTTCCTCAGTAACTACGTCTGCCGGCCTGGGCGCTCCTCATCAAAAACAGACGAACGATCACGTTTGAAATCGTTGAACCAATATCTGACGGTTGTCATAGATGGTGAAGAGTTCTCATAGACGGCATCCAACTTCGTTTTTATTTCTTCGCATGTTTTTTCATCCAAAAATAAGAAACGAATCACGGATCGATATTGCTCTTTTTCCATTGTATCGGAAAACATTAAACACGCTCACGAATTGCTGTCAAATCAAGACTATTGCATGAATCACTTTGAAATTTTGTATGGCGTCATTTGAAAGATGATAGTACACGATAGTAATGCCAACTTGTATCAGCAACGTTGCTTGTCTTGAAACACGGGTACTTATTGATTTGCTCTCGTAAGTGCAATTTTGCTCGATGACCTTTCTCATTTTTCGGGTAGAGCCATTATTCCATCTACATCGGTGTAAAACTTCTGTGATTTCTCAGTAAAAAACCGAGATAAATAATAATATTCTGCGATAATTTTCGCAGAAAATCTTGAAGTCTCTCGAAGTCAAGTTTACTCCATTAAGGAAGTTCTGCAAAAACCAAAATAAATGTTAATCGGACGGTGCAAGGTCAAGACTATATGGTGAATGTATCAAAATTTTCCAGCCAAACTTTTTCAATTTTTGTTGAGTCATCAACGACGTGTGGCCTAGTGTTGTCATAATGAAACGTCTCAATTTCGTTTCGTTTCAGCAACGATTCACAAATGGAAATTCGAATCATTAAATTTTTTATTGTCAAATCATGGCGTCTATCGAGTTTCTTATGTACACAGTGCGACAAATATGTTCCCGAACACGAACCACATCTCAGCAACCAGTGGCGTTCACATCTGTGCGTTCAAATATGCATTTTAAAGGTTGAACATTTTGCTATCATCTGTCAAAGTTTCATTCATTTTGACATATAACGAAGATATGACAGTTCATGTTAAACAAGATTTTGGTCGAGGTAGAAATTTTAATATGGAACAAAGAGCAATGATTAAATTTAACGCAAAACTTGGAGTAAAAGTGGATCAGAAACATTCCGATCGATGCAACAAGTTTACGGCAGTCAATGTCTAGGTCGTACAGCTGTTTTTGAGTGGCATAAGCGTTTTTTGGAAGGCAGAGAGACCCTTGAAGATGACAAAAAATCAGGACGGCCAATTTTGGTTCGAACACCCGAAATGATCGAAAAAGTATGTGATTTTGTTGCAAATGATCGCAATGCATCACTAAAAATGATGGAGGAGGCTTTAAATAATATAGTAGAGAAACGATTCGAACCATATTACATGAAGATTTGGGTAAAACGAAGGTTTGTGCGAAGTTTGTTCACACATATTAAGAAGCGATCAAAAACTTCATTGATTGTCCATCAATGTTTGGCTCGAAATCGTGTCTCTGTGTTAAACCATCCACCATATTCACCTGATTTGACCCCCTGCGACTTCTCATTATTCCCAAAATTGAAATTGAAATTGAAAGGACGCTTTTTTGATGACATTCCGACCATCCAATCAGCTTCTACACAGGCACTAGAGGCAATTCCGCAAACTGAGCTAGAACATGCATTTGAATCACTATTGAATCGCTGTAACAAGTGTATTGAAGCCAGAGGAGAATATTTTGAATAATAAAACCAAAAAATATGCATATTTGTTGTTTCAATTATGATTTTCAGGCCCTATCCGGGAACATATTTATCGCACTGTGTATTCAACCTTACGCAAGTGTCTCAAAATGGTTTTACGATTAATGTTTAGCTCATTAGTTATATTACAGCTGCTCGCATGACGATTTTCTTCAATTTTTTGGAAGATCTCATCATCGACATTTTCTACAATAAACCGACCAAAACGATGTGCATCTTTGACATCGAAATTTTCTCGAAATCGGCGAAACCAATTCGCTGCTGTTTGTCTAGTTAGAGCATCCTTTCTATAAATACTACAAATTTTTTCTGCGAATTGCACAGCGTTCTTCCCTTTTTAATAATAAAAAAGTAAAATATGTCGGAAATGTTCCTGGTTTTCATTCATTTTCAAATTTGATTGAATGTGTCAGTATTGTTCAAATCTATGCTCTATCTATTTCTTCTCTATCTATTATCTATTTTAAAATGTTATATGAAATAAACATTTCCAACGATACATAACCTAATACGTCACACAATAGTGCACATAAAAACTCAACCAGATCTCTATCTGTTGGCTATACATAAAAGATTTTTTCCCTAACCCAATATTATAATATAACAATATTATAATACTAATATTATAAAAACTATGCTTCCTTGCTTGAGACAAGAGAGAGATAGGGTGGACCTAGCTTTGGAAAGCCATTACGTAAGCAAGAATAGGTACAAAATAGTTTTTAATATTGTATATATATCAGAAATAAGACATCATTTTTTCAAACTTTTCTTGTTATAGTAGAGCCTCAATTATTCTACCTATAGTGGACCGGAATTAGATCGAATAATAGTGAAAATCGGATAATCAGGGTTATATTTTATTTTATTTAATAAACATGGATAATTATTTATATGAGTCACTGCAGTTAAAAAATCAATACAGGGACTCCGCAATAATCCTATATGAAATTAGGTTCCGATAAAATCAAATGGTTTTCTCACATGCCATAGCTTATGACCTGCTAAACAAAACATATAAGTTTTAGCATAAAAAAAAATAAACATTTTCGTATTCGATAGTCGCTGACATTTCACCATAAAATACTCAATAACTTCTAAACGGCTGACCTAAAATGGATAAAATTATAGTGTTTTGAAAAGGTCTCAACAAGGACTATAGAAAATGAAAGAAAAAATGGAGGATCTCACTTAAAAAATACAAGTTGACTTTGCTCTACCTAGGCGACGCTATCCAAAGTCAAACTGACGAAGTCAGCGGTTAGGCCTTTTTAAACTCTACAACTTTTATCGAAAACATTTTTTTTATAAAACTTATGGTTTTTCAGGTATTTTATTACACTACATATTCTGTAACAAAGTATCGTTTTATACATGTGTACATATCTTGGACATTATATACGATAGTATGTAATTATATGATATATATAAAGCAATACGGTAGTGTCTCAGTGCTTAAACAAGTGCACCGACACTACCGTGTTGCTTTACGCGAGCTAGCGAGTTTTCTTAATTTGTGATTATTAGATCTTAATAAGAGCTGAATCGATTATAGTCTACGTACGCTCAATTAATAGCTTCCATTCAGTATAATAAAAGTGCTTTTATTTTTTTTTCTACGTGCCTTACGAGTGAAGTTATTACGACGCAGAATTCGAATGTGAAACTTTTTTAAGATACGTCATCGTTATAGTCATCATCGACCAGAAGAAAATATACGGTTGTTGCTTTTGGCATTGGAGACGCCAGTGATGCATGGTCAGCGAGCGCTGCGACCTTTTCCATCATTCTTTTGGCGCAAGAGGCGCTGTTACAGGCCATTTTCCATAAAAGAATGGAGATAATGTAACAACGAAACTTGTAGGCACCACATATTATTTTGTACGGATTAGTAACGGATTGCGTAAATAGTAAACCATTTGATTGCGCCGTTTTTTGAGAAACCTGTTTGACATATGTGATATGCGTGTGCGGATACAAAATATCCTTTCTTTAAAAAGGCAAGAATATATTAAGTATAGGAATAATGAAAAAATAGTGTAATGTTCATGATAATATTAAATCGTGAACGGCTGTCATCACAGATATCAAGAGGTTACAAATATCGAGAGGTTAATGATATCTTCAAGATTATCAGATTCAGATAAGTTTCTAAATGTTTTCATTACGCACTCTCTATTCTTACTATTTTATTATTAAAAAATCGATACTTTGTGTATATATATCTTATTTTCAGTTACTGGTTTTCGCTCTAACGCTATTAATGCTAAATTGTGCATAGGAAAGAAGAAACCGGAAAAAAAATTGAAAGGAAGAGAAAGAAACAGAACACATGGAATCAGTAGATAATCACATTAATCCGATGCAAATAATGGAAAATATAAAGTGTAGATAACACTTGTGTGTGTGTGTGTGTGTGTGTGTGTGTATGCGTGTGTGTGTGTAATTAATAAAATGTGAACAAATTCTTTTATTGGTTGTCTAACTGGAAGATTATGCATTCTTTAAGCTCAAACATTAATACATAGAATATATTTGTTGCTAAATTTTCGATTATCTAATGTGAAAACTTATAGTCCTAAAAATTTGTTTTTAAAAAATGTCCCTACGATTATTTGTTACTAAGTTAATCATGAGTTAAATACAGAAGGATTCTGATTTTGATTGCTTGAAACAGATTTTCAAAGCTAAAGCTTTTCATTGTCAAATGGTCGAATAATCGCTCATTTTTTAAATGCAAAGTTTATATAAATTTGAGCTAAAAATGTGACATTATTATACTTTTTTTAAACATTGCGCAATGGTTAGAAGAAAAACAATGTCATATTTTGAGCTTAAAAATCTATATATATTCTACAACTTTTTTTTTTAAATTTGCAATATAAATTTGCATGGTAAAGCAAAGGTTCAGCTTTAAGAATCTGTTTTTTTTTTAATTGCAGTACGATAACTTTAACGGAGCTATGAGCAATCAAAGTCACAATTCGAATTTGAAGTAAATTTTGATTGAAAATTTAATTTATAAATATTATGATGCGTTTATTTAATGTAATGTCAATCTAAGGACTAAATTCTTTATTTTTCACACCAACATTTATGTTATATAAAAGTAAAATCCTCCCTCCTTTCCGTCAGGGTGACGACAATTAAAGAGAACCCACTCGACAGGATAACCAAGAGGGTCCTCATTACGGTGCTGAAAAGATATAGCATCGAATCGAAGTCGCCCGGTGATGTCAAAGGGGCGAAAGGTACGGCCCTCAAAGGTAAGAAAGCCAATACGAGTTTCTGAAAGGAAGCCTGCCCCTTCCACCACATCTGCGGAGAAGCAGAATAAGTGATCCTTAGTAGTGAGCAAAAAAGCCAAGAGAAGGAAGAAAGCTTTTCAGGGCGATGGGAACATCACAGGACAAGCGACTCCCAATGGGAGAGACAGCCGGTGAACAATAAAAAAGCTGCTGTCAAATTGAAAACTGAGATAGTCTCTAGAAAGAAATCACCAAACTCCTCCAAGAATACGTCCTGCTAAAACTGCGGCGATTACATCTGCTCTGCAAAATACTTTGACGGAGGCGATGGCGCTGGCGCGCGAGCGAATCAATCTCGCAGAAATGCAGATTGATCTTTAAGTGAGAAGGGCGGTCATCGGGGCCCTTTTTCTAGAAATTAAGGATCCCGACGGCCAAGCCAAGGCTGACAGCCTGGTCAGAAAGAATAGCTGAACAAGGAGGGGGTTAGGATCTCCAAGAATTGTGGGTAACTGGCCTTGACGATTCTGTCATACTGGCCGACGTCGCCAAGGCGATTGCCCACATCGAGGCCTGTACAATGACCGACACTAAGGACTCCATAAGATACCTAGCGGACTTAACTTCGCTCAATAACCGCGGCCAAGAAGGTCACGTGGATAGGATTCGAGTGGAATGGGTCTTCGCCAAAGTGACCCTTCTCGCCCTCTCCAGTGCCACAAATGCCTGGGGATGGGACACATGAGAGTGAGCTGTGATAGCATAGACCGCATGCTGCTACCAGTGCGGATAGCAAGAATACACAGCACTGAGTGCCAGATTTTTGTCAACTGCCTCGCCTGCGTGGCGGCCAAAAAGCCAGTTCAATATCAAATCGGCGTTGGCGTCAAATGCGTGGCGAGTAAGAGGAAATGTAGCAAGAGAAGGGCGGAAAATCCCCCGCAAGCGGGTCCATCTTCCGCACTACCCCCTCAAGCCGCCTGAGAAGACACGTTGAGCTCGAATGCTGAGAAGGGAGTATTGTCCCCGAGCCAGCCGGGAGCAACGAGCTCCATCGTCAATGTATCGACCAAGGATGCAAATGGAGGATGCCTGAAAGAAGCTAAGAAACCGTAGCACACATGGCGACACGCCTTCTCCAAGCGATCCATTCTCGCTTCGCGCAGGACATGCTCCTCCGTGCAATGCACGAGTGATTCAAAATTAGCAGTAGCCGTACAATGTCCTTGATACTGAGCGCTGGTTAGAAGACGAGAGTAGGTCCACTGTCATCGTTTGGCATCCCACGGCCGGCTTCCCATCGCCCTCCCGCATTGAGCGCGGGAATTTTTACATCTTGGCGGAGTGGAGAGCCATAGATATGTTAGCGTGCTATCTCCGACTGCAGCTCTACCTATGGGAGTACAAAACTATGCCTCAACTCTCACTGCGGTCGTCAGGAGGCGCTTTCTCTGTCCGACTCTTAACGGGGGCTTCAACGCTCACTCGATGAGTCGCGCGACTGAGAAATGGGGACTTTCGACCTCTCTCGTTGATCAACATAGAAAGGCAGTCGCGGGGAGTTCATTATGGACTTGATGTGGATCACGTCCCGCGCCGCCGACAGGGTGTCCGATTGGCCAGTCGACCCGCGGCTCCTGACCGAGCAGTCGGATCATGTCTGTATCGCGATGACGATCCAGGCTGCTATTGCCCAGAAATTGAGAAGCATAAGATGACGTGGGACGCCAAACATCCGTATTGAGCACTTTTCAAGCTCAACGCGAATGTGTTATAGGCGATGGCAATAGCTCTGACATGGGCACAGCCCCCTCCGAATACGGAAGTGAGCAAGGAGGTAACATGCATCTGTGGCATCATGACTCGCGCCTCAGACGCGTCAATGCCGCGATGCCACAAGATGCTAATTTGTCTCACGTACTGGTAGTTATCAGAGATTGCTGTTCTTCGTATGACAGCTGTGAGAGATCAACGATGCCTTACGCGGGAGAGGAGACGCAAGGAGAACGATTGGAGGTAATGTTGGCGAGAGAGACGAGGAAAGCTCTCCGCGTGGCCATCCTCAGGCCAAGACTCAGTGATGACAGGACCTAGTCTCGGATCTGGACATCCGTGAAGGCTTCCATATAAAATAGTGACGCGCCCTTGAATGCCCCTGCTGGCAAAAAGGATGGATCCTCACTTTCTCAACTATGTGGTGGACACTTTGTTTCCCACACGATATACAGTCGAACTCTACGCTGGCCCGCCAGCGGGATCTGAGGAGATAGGGATCAGCGAGGACGAAACGGTCCGAATGTATCGTCGTCTCAGGAGAAGTCCGAAAGCTCCTGGTCCGGACGGCCGTGTCTGGGCCTTTAGAAAAGTGAGTAGTTGTTTAAGGCAATTGTTCACCAACTGTCTTAGACAGAGTTGTTTCCTCCCAGCTTGGAAGAGGGCCAATCTAGTCCTTCTCCGTAAAGAAGGCAGGCCAGCGGAGTCTTCCTCTGCCTACCGTCCTACATGTCTGCTGGACGATACGGGCAAGGCTGGAACATCGTTGCCCAGCGTATTGTTGCCGGTGTTATCCGATAGGTACGGGCCCTTACGGGATAAGAGAGGGGGGAGGTTGTGACGGTATCAATCGATATCATCAATGCTTTCAACATTCTCTGGGACCAGGTGGTCGATGCTCTCATCTGTTATGACCTGCCCGGCTATCTGGTCGCCACCGGGCGTCAGTGGTTTGACGCCTTGTGCGTTTCGACTCGCGACTTACCGTTTCGAGTTCGAGTTTTACCGGCGTCCCACATAATGTCAGCTTATTCCTATAAATCTCGAGGCTATCTAATCACTTGATTGCCTCAGAATTATGGATGAGCCAATAAATTTTTTAGCTTACGCAGGGAGGATGCTGATCAGATTGGAAGCTCTGCCTCGGGGTAGGCCCGGGGTTGCTGAGCGATTCCTGTGGAGCGTCCCCGAGAAGTAACATCCTGGCAGCACTCGAAGCGCTGGCCGACCAGTGTCGCGTGGGTAGGCGACGAAAACTGAGAGTAGCCTAAGCTACGACGATTAGACCGATGATCTAGATTGGTACCGCGGGGACTGTGGCAATTGCTCACGCCCAGTCATGAATAGGATTCGCAGTGATAGTGGTTTATAGCTACATGTTGGTTAGGGCCTCTGACCCCGACGGATGAGCTGCACATCATGCTCGGGAATCAGCCTGCTTAGCCGGTAGAGTGTGGATAGTCGCTCGCTCCAACCAGTGAGTTGCTTGTTGGGATCTACATCCCGCAGGCGCGACTGAGAGTCTCGGCATAGCGTGACGCGCTGATCGGACGTATTCCAGATTCCATGGGGATCATGTGAGTTAAGCTTAAATGCAGGTATCGCACGTTAAATACTCACACTCTTCTTTTACCTAGTCGCCATGATCGAGGATTACTTCCGATACAAGAAACTGATCTACTAAGGCAGAGATGGTAGGGTGTGCAAGAGGTTCGGTATTCCGCAGGGATCAGTGTTAGGGCCCCTGCTATGGAACATCGCATACGTGGTACTCCGTCAAGCCCTCCCGCTGGGATGTCACGCTGGGGTATTACACGAATGACACCGTGGGGGAGGAGGGAGGACGAAACTAGGGGACCCATGCCGCCAATGTTGCGGTAGAAATCGTGGTCAGTATCATGAGAGAACTCGGAGGTGCCTCAAAAGACGGAAGCGATCTTCGTTTTTGACAGGAGGCGGGAGCCGCCGCCTCCAGCGACAATCCGATGGTGCAGGTGGGGCTCCAGATAAAATATCTGGGCCTTATCATTGACGGCCTTTGGAAAGGACGACTCACTTCGTGCGGCTGACTCTCAGGTTGGGCAATTTGGCTGATACCTTGTTGGTCAATCTCCTGCCAATCTCATACCCAATCTCCATGGTCCTGGAGCGGCGGCGCGGCGGGGATACATGCACGCCGTCCTAACAGCGTTCCTGTATGATGCGCCCGTATGGGATAGGGAGGTGGCGAGCAGCGTCCAGCCGAAGTAGATTCAACATCACATATGGTGGAGGAATGCACGGCGTGGACCACAGAACGCATGCTCTTCGTAGAGACAATAAGAGAGAACCTCTCGCTACCGGTTTTGATCGAAGCATGCTGCGCAGTGTGGAAGGCAGTTTCCTCCTTCAGCGAGACTGCCATGCTTCGAAAGAAGGATAATATAACCCCCACATAATCCTCGGTTTCGTTTCCGCGGGCCGAGAATATGCGTAGGAGGCGTTTCCCTCGCCTTATCAAAAAAAGAGTTAGATTATTAATACCCATGAATATATAATAACTTAATTCTAACCCAACCATGGTACATCAAGAGTAAGAGTCGCTTCACATGGAGAATCAAACAAAATAAAGCAGGAAAATAAAACAATCAAAATATATACAGGGTGCGTCACCAAAATCCGGACAAATTTCAATTCAAATTTTCCGCTATACTGTACCTCCGCCAGAGATTGTTATTGGCGTTCAAGAAAGCCTGATGCTTCTAGTAAACAATCATATTCTCAAAATGGCCGCGATGTTAAAACCAAGTGCGGAGTATAATCGAAGAGCCGCGATCATCGAAGACCTTCGCGCCGGGCGCTCAGCAACGAAAATAATTCGGTTCTTTGGATACCCGAGATCCACTGTTTATGACGTTGTGGCAAAATATACGGCTTTAGAACAGTCTGAGAACGAAGATTAGATTTAGAACGAAGGTTCCAGTATGCCAGCGAGGAAGAGTCACTCGAAAAAACGCACCGCGAGGATCCCTGCAGTCGTTGAAAGGGTTCAAACGCTGATTTCGGATGACCCAAGGCAATCGTTGCGAAAATTAGCATCGATTGTTGATGTAAGCGAACCAACAATGCGTCGAATTGCCGAGGAGGACCTTCGATACAAATCGTACACATTAAAGAGGCTCTCTGAGGCTGCCACGACAAGGAATTGTTCGATTTGTCCGGATTTTGATGACGCACCCTGTATGTACTTCTCGACAGAAATTGGTCCAACATTTCTAGAAGACATTTGTAATTGCTGCATAAAAAAATGTTGTGGAGGTCGCATCATAAGAAAGTGTCCAATAAAACGACACATCTTTTTTATTCTCAATCGTGATTGTGAAAATGTGACTTAAAAAGGACTAATTATAAAACACATTTTCCTGATTCTTTTATTATCTTCGAACTTGCTTATAATAATAGTTAAGACATTGTATAATAGGCGACATTGCAGTATGACATAAATGCATCATTTGCTGATGCGGACACATAACTTCTCGCATCACTTGCATATCGCATAAATAGTTTATAACATCTTCATGATTGTAAATTAAATGCAGAAAATCGTGGAGCAACATCTTCGCTTTACCAAGTCAGACAAAGAACTGTTACAATATACTCAAATAACAATGTGTTTTCTTTTCACAATATTATTATTCTCAAATTCCTAACACGAACGTACAAACATCAATTTACATGGAGCGAAACTCATACTATATTGCTGAAATATGTACTATGTGTTCCAAATGTATTACTTATTCATAAAAACGTTTTCATTAATAACTTTTTAATAAATAACAAGCGACGAAAAAAGTCAATGACCTTAACTTTTCTGAGAGTCAAGGTCAAGGTCTGTCGGAAGTCATTTGGCTGTGTAAAGGAGAACATTTACCCCATTTTTTATTCGTAATCTACTTGAATCAGTAGTTACGGATTAATTATTTGCTTTCTGTATCTTATCCAATGTGCATAAAAATGAAACATGCGACCAATCCGGTTGAATCCATAATTACGTAATTGATAATTTACTTTTAATATTTTACCCAATGCTCAACGCAATGAATGTGCAACTAATTTTTTGAACGTGCAGTATTAAAAAATTGTCTATATAAGAGAGTCTAATATAGAATATATCCATCAACTAGTCATCGATCTCAAGTAATATCGTTGAAAAGCACGCACCAAGGTGATATACATAAGTCGTTACTTACTCCCCAACAAAAAAACCCCAGTAATATACAGAATGTATAACGTTGCGGATCTACGGCGATAAGGTAATTTCTAGACATAAATTTGGCCACGACAATGCAAATTATATCCGGAAGTCATCCTATCACTGTGAATTCATAATTTTGTATACTCTGTGCATAGTACTAGGGCTCATTCGAAAAAAAACCATTCATATATCTATGATCACCTGTGCATCTCAATAAAAGAGATTGAACAGATTGAAAATTTTTAATACATTTTAATTCATTTGAATCCAAATTCTTGATGTATATGAATAGAAAAGAATTGAACGTGGCAAAATTTAATCATTTTCTATTTATATACAGGAATAGAACATAATTCTTTTTTATGGATTCAAATGGATTCAAATAGATTTAAATTCAGTCAATCAGTTATAATATTAATTAATCCAGTTTTATTGTTAAAATAAGTATTATAAACTGGTACATCATACATTCTAGAATGCACACACGACAAAATCATAGTAAAAAAAAATTATAATAAAAAAAACGTTTTCACCTAAATTAAAAAATTAATTTTTATGATGCCCTCAAATCATCTTAAAGCTGTATTATGTTTCGCATGCTTGACTTCTACAATCGTACGGTAACTACTACTTCAATGATTCATAAACCTCGAATATTAAAGGATGTACAATTATGACATCTGCTCAACATATATTGTTAAAAAGGTGGTTCATGTTAGTTAAATCGTATTCCTTTTATGAATATCCTAATATGATAGATTTGCTAACCTGAACAGGTTCTCCAACTTAAAGATAATTTTTCGCTTCGCAGGATAAAGCGACACTTTTTTTGTCAGATTCTTTCATTTCTTTCCAAAAACATAAAACTATAATATCTTTCTCAATGGGTAAAAAATGTTTTTTAAATGATTATTATTCATTAATTTCACATTTCACGATTCATTTTCAAAATAACATTTATTTAACGTTTATTTAACATTTTTTTAAACATTTATTTGTAATTAATTTTACGTTATATGATTCATTTCCAAAATAAAATTTCTTAAACGTTTATTTAACCTTTATTAAATGTTAATTTTATATCAATTTTTCGTTTGACAAAATGTTTCGAAGGAACATTTTTAAAATATTTATTAAATGTTAATTTAACTGATTTTTTATTTACAATAATGTTCTGAAGAAACATTTTTTATTTAACGTTAATTAAACGTTCATTTTACATCAATTATTTATTTGAAATGATGTTTGGAAGAAATATTTTTTAAACGTTTATTTAATTTGTTTTACATTAATTTTTTATTTCAAATAACGATGAAAAAAATATTTTTTTAATGTTTATTTAACGTTAAATGTTCATTTTACATCAATTATACATTTGAAAAATATTATTAAAAATATTATTAAAATATTATTAAATTTAAAAAGTTATAATTCTTTAATTAAAAGTACTCATTTTTCCGAAGTTAATATGTTTACGATTTTTTTTTCAGTGTTAAAATTAAACATTTCACTACAATGCCATTGTTTCATTTTCTTAAAGGATAAAATTATATATTAGGTGTAGTAAAAAGAAATCCATTATTTTTCCAATAGATGGCTTTAGTAATCTGTATCTCGTCTACGCGTGATTACTAAAGCCATCTATTGAAAAAATAATAGATTTCTTTTTACTACACCTAATACCATAATTTTTTTAAGTCAATGTAACCAATACTATTGATTTGGTAACACTTCAAGAAGGGTTCGGATTATTTTAATCCAGAATAACCACTAGGATTAATCATTGGCCAATTTATTGTAATATTGAAGACTATTATAGAATTATATTATAAAGTTATTATTATAAAATTATTACACATTATAAATAAATTTTAAAATATTAATATCCAATTTAATAGGAACATAATTACGAGGGCAAATCAATAAGTACCCGTGTTTCAAGACAGGCGGCGTTGCTAATGCAAGTTGACATTACCATCGTGTACTATCATCGTGTACTTTCAAACGACGCCATACAAAATTTCAGAGTGATTCATGCAATAGTCTTGATTTGACATTGAATTCGTAGTGAGCGTGTTTGATGTCCGATACAATGAAAAAAGAGCAATATCGATTCGCGATTCGTTTCTTATTTTTAGATGGAAAAATGTGCGAAGAAATAAAAACGAAGTTGGATGCCGTCTATGGGAACTCTTCACCAGCTATGACAACCGTCAGATATTGGTTCAACGAATTCATTTCGTTCGTCTGTTTTTGATGAGGAGCGCCCAGGCCGCCCGGCAGATGTGATTACTGAGGAAATCGTTGAAAAAGTCCACGAAATGATTCTCGCTCATCGCCGAACGAAAATGCATGAAGTAGCAGAGGCCATAGGCATGTCGTACGGAACGGCATTCAATATTTTGCATGATAACTTGGAAATGAAAAAGCTGTCGGCCCGATGGGTGCCGCGATTGCTCACAACAATGGATGCGGTAATCAATTTCAAATTGCGCTACGAATTGCTGTCGCATCCACCGTCCTCTCCAGATTTAGCCTCCTGCGACTTCTTCTTGTTTCCAAACTTGAAAAAATGGCTCGGTGGAAAGAAATTCACGTCGAATGAGGAGGTCATCGCCGAAACAGAGGTCTGTTTCGTAGAGTTCGACAAATGGTACTTTTCTGAGGGGTTAAAAAAATAGCAGAAGCGTTGGGAAATGTGTATACTCCTAAAAGGGGATTACGTTGAAAAATAAAAAAAATTTTTGTGAAAAGCTTGCGTCTTCATTACTAACACGAGTACTTATTTGCCCTCGTATAGTCTAAAATAAGATTCTTGTAGATTGTTTATATTATCGTCTGAAAGAAGGATTGTTTCCAAACATGTACTGATTATTGCGAAGAATATTACTAAGACCTCGATAGATTAAAGATTTAGGATGCTCGCATGGAAAGTAAAAGATCCGGATTCGACTCCCGACCGAAGTAATATTCTTCGCAATAATCGCATTTATTTATAGTTTTTCAGTACATTAATATCTTTCTAATATGATGCCTGATTGAGCATCGAAATATTAAAAACCTCTTGTCAATTTAATTTAATTCATGATATTATTATAGTAATTTAAATACGTTTACAAGTCCGGAAAACTACGCGAGAACGAAGCAATTACATTTTGTATTTTTTTGCAATTTACTCCAAAACGAAGCAAAAACTAGCAGCTATACAGGACTTTTTTCTTAATTTATCGATCCCCTACACGCTCCCGAAGTTTTAACATTTATATGTCAGGTACCCTGTATATAATTTACATTGAATTATTTAAACATTAAAGATCTAGCTTTGACCGTTATAGGCATTTAATTTCGTACTGAATTTCATATTGAAATCTATATCAATTGGCTCATTTTCAATGTTATTTCATTAAGGTTTCACTACAATTCATTAAAATTTCATTAAGATTTCATTACAATTCATTAAGATTTCATTAAAATTCATTAATGTTTTATCAAAAATTCAGTACAAAATATTATATTTAGCTCCGCGTTGGTACAAAAATATAATGCATATACTAGAATACATATGTATATACGAAAACCATGTAAATATAAATTTTATATGTGTATATAATCTGAGCATCGGCTATATATCTAGCTCTGATTATATACGTTACGCATGGATCAAGAGGGGCGGCACATCTCGGCGTATGAACATGTACGTTATTATTTTACTATTTTGCTAAAGATTTTATAAAAACTATGCATGATATCTAAATATCACTATTTTGAAAACAACTTGTTTAAAAAGAGAATGTTTTCTAGTTGATATCACTGAAGAAACTACTGAAACTAAAATAAGTAGATTAGACAACTCGTAAATATGTAATTATGATATTTAGATATTATGCATTTTTATAAAATCTTTAGCAAAATAGTAACATATATGCTCATACGCTCGGCCGCGCGCCGTGTGTGTGTGCGCTGATCCATGCACGTGGAGTGATCATTCGTTAACTTAAAATTACTTTCATTTAAAAAGTATTGTTTGAACACAATTTTGTCAGAGGAAAAAAGTTGCTTCTTTTGGCACATACAATCGCGCTGTGCAATCCGTGTCCTTGAATTCTGAAACATCCTGTATGCAAATACCGACAAAATATTGTTAAAGACCGACATGGAAGTTTTCTAATGGAAGTTCGCGTCCCTATTTAAGCTATTCACTAAAAGTAAAAATTTATATGATTAGGGTAAAAAATTTATAATGCAGTATTAATCTTATGATTTTATATATATATATATATTAGATGTTGGAATTAATTCGTAGCGTTTTACAAGTGATGGGAAGTACTTTCATTAATGTATTTTTTAATGCTCATGTGAAATAAATAACATTCTTTCATTAAAAAACGCTACGAATTAATTCCAACACCTAATATATATATATATATATATAAATTTCGTAGATATATGTATATAAAACTAAATAATACTCTATTTTTATTAAAAACTGTGATTTTATTATAAAGTTATCGTTCGGGTTTGATTATCCATAGAAATGATGATTGTAAAGGAAAAATTGTAATTTTGTGACAATAATTGTTTCGTTCCCATTACTTCTTAAATATTTTCATTAATTTTCCCGAGAATTCAGCATATTTCAGTGTACAATAAATTGTAAAAATGTTATTTGTCTTGCATTATTTTTCATTTTTTTCGGATTCAAGATAAGAAATGCAATTCAATATTCAATCACTTTGAATATAAACTATATAAATTTTATATAAAAATTAATTTTATACAAATTTAATAATTTTAATAATTTTATAATAATTTTATATAAATTTTTTTCATAATTCTTTTGAATTCAATGTTTGTCGTTAAAATGTTAAGTAATTTTATTATTTTTTAGTAGATTTTATTACATTCTTTCAACTACTAATTGCAACATTTTGATTATCCCGTTTTTGTTTTCGTTAATTTTCATTAATAAATCTTTAAAAATATTGTATACTTCCGTTTCCATTTCATTACATTTCAGATATTTTTATTAATTTTCCTTAGAATTTATAGTATTCCAGCATATTTCATATACAATAAACTGTAAAAGTATTATATGTCTTGTATTATTTTCCATTTTTTTTTCACTCATTTTCAATAATTATATTTTTAGGATTCATGATACTTTAGTATAATTTAGTGTTCAATATCTCTGAATAAATTGTGAATATATCTCTGAATAAGTATGAATATTAAATATATATGAATTAGTTTTCATTATTTTTCATTACTTTTCATTAATTATTATTAAAATTCATAGTATTTCAATACTAAAATATTGTAAATTGAAGATTGAAGTATTATAATACTTTTAATATTGAAATACTATGACAAATTTGTGAAAAATGAATGACAATATTTAAGACAATACTTAAAACGGTCTCAAATATAGGATCCGATTATAAATATCAGTCTAATATTAAAAAATGGCTTAATATTAAAAAAAATAAAATAAAATTTTATTAAAAAATTGCGAAAAATAAAATTTCGTAAAAAATAAAATTTAATTATTGGAACAAAATTTATTTCTTCAAACTATAATCAAAATTCAGAAAAAATTATTTAGGTGAAAACATTGAACAACATGTAATTATTTATTTAAGAAAATAAAAGTAGGTTCAAATGTGTCAAGCTAATGATGAGAAAAGAAACATAAAAATAGATAATTTTACCTTACTTTGCTTATTTCGTAACTACACCTTCTTTCTTAAGTAATATGTAATTGTAACATATGCATCCTTATGTGATGAGTACTATTCAAAAGCGTAATATATTAGTACAAGTGATCATTCATGCAAGCGTTTATTGTCGCTCTCGTGCATCACAGAAATAATAAAGTAGAAATACGTCATAATTATGGTATAATTTACAAGTAATAAATCTCTTTTGTTTAATAATTATACAAGTTTTTTTCACATACTGCAACCGAAAGATTGAACTCAATTTAAATAAAAATTAATTTGAGTTTCTTCTTTCATAGTGCGTATAGTTTCTTTCATAAAACAAACCCTTGTAAATCAAACTTTGCTCTGTTAAAAAATGACAATGTAATGGTATTTGATAAAGTAGCATAAAATACCTTTTCGTCCAAAGCCTTGTGATGCTCGAAAAGGCTTTTCAAAGCTTTGAGGACTTCCACTTCAGACGATACACCAGATTGCGCAGCGGCTTGACGTTTCACAACCGTCATCCTAAGTGACCGTTCATGTCGCGATACTAAACACTCTAGATGTTCCAATAAGAGCTGGAAATATCGATAATGATGTATGTTATGTTAACTATACAGAACCATTTATTCCGTCATTAACTCTACAATTTTTTATTTATTGTTATTTTTATTTATTTTCATTATACGTTAAACATTTACTTATTAAAGAATTATTTAAAAAGCCTAAAATTTAAGAAAATCATAAAGAATTATTAGAATATAATTATAAAAAATCAGCTACGCACACGTGTATTGTTTCGCTCCGCTTTTAATTCGGAAATTTCCTCTTCTCTTTCCAAAATGCTCTCCCTCGCCGCCGCCAGTTCTTTGGTCAATTGAGAAAATTCCTGTAATAAAAAACGGTGCACGTTAACACAGTATAAAGGACCAATATATGTTGTCAAGATCATCACCTTGAGTGACCTTCAACAGATTTCAGCTGTCGCTCGTTATTTATTCAAAAGTTATTAATAAAAGTTTGAAGAAGTAATATCTTATTTGTGCTACATGTATAGAAGAGAAGGTGGTATTATAGTACCTCAGTTGCATTTTACACAATAATTTGGTTAATAATCAATATTAAAGTTTAAAACTTGACAATTACTTATTAAAATATTTTTAAATCGATTCTGGACTCAAAGTTAAAAAATATTTATTACTTAGGACACTATTAATAAAAATGTGACAATATTGCATAAAGACTCGAAGAAAAATATAAGTGATAATGTGGTCTTCCACAAAAATAGCCTTAAAAAAATTAGTTTTGTTTAGAAAACAGTTTGGTCAAAAAATTAAAACAAAATTAACAAAAAAGTAAAACATTTTACAATGTATGCAAATAAATGTATATACATTCACATAACTTCTGTATATAAGATGCTCAATACTAAAAATAGTACACGTAATATAAACTATAGATTAACAGTAGAGCTATAATCGATTATCAAATAATTATTTTGATAAAAACCTAAAAAAGAGGCCGTGAGTCATGAGTAATCAATATCCATAGAGAGCCATATTAACAAAATGTCTTTTGTTTAAATTTGCATAAAAATATATACAATCAAATAAAATATTAAATAGTATACAACACACTCAAAAATACATATATTCGTGTGATAATACTTTCAATAATACTCAAGTTTAAGAAAAATGAAGAAATAAGTATAATTAAATGCTAAAATGTGCCTCAGAAACATTCCGAAATACTTAAAAGTAAAAATTATAATAAGTGGTGGCTATTGAGTATTGGCGTCATAGTGTAACGGCGAGCTACTGAACAAATAATTCCATAAGTAATCATTAGGATTCGCTATATAATAGCGGAGATATTAAGGGAGATCACAATGTATACACTAAAATACTATTTTATATCCTCCTTGCTTAAAACAAGGGAGAGATCTTACTTTGCGTGGAAAGTCGTGCATTCCTAGGCAGGGGAGGGGGGGAGGTGGGGGGTGGGCCTCTCTTTGCGTGAAAACTCAGACGCCCCTTAACAGAGGGGAAATGGGTTAAAACTCGCTTCTTATGGAAAGTCATTCTAAGCAAGAGGAATGGACTTCCCTTCGCGTAGAAAACTGTTAACAAGAAAGGGTACAGAACGTAAGCAAAAAAGGATACAGAATAATTTTCAATATTGTATATATCAGAAATAAGGCGTTATTTTTTTTCAACTTCTTTTGTTAATCACTTTTTAATGAACAAATGACAGCTAAAACACCTACAGCACAAAAATTGCAGCAAAATTGCATGTTGCAGCAATATTGCAATGTTATTGCAGCGATATTGCTGCAAGTTCTGTGCTGTATGGGACCCTGTTGAAGGTTACTCAGAGTGATGACCTTCACAACATATGTCAAGATCAAAGTTATCGGAGAATGGTTCCTTATATATACTGCATAATTAACATTATTGTTAATATTTTAAAACATTTCACTATTACCAAGGCAAAGGTAATCTAAAGGCATAGGACACTCGCACGGAATGCAAGAGATTCGGATTTAACTCTAGACCAAAATCATATTTTTTGCAACAAGAATTAATTATTTACAAATTTTAATATGTCAATTATTATTATTAAGATCGTTCTAAGATGCGAAAAAGCATCAAATTATTAAATTGCTAGTCAATTTAACTCGTGATATTACTGCGGTAGTTTACTCTCTAAATCTCATAGAGTGATTTTGTCATATTTTGGAGCAACAGTCAAAATTTGCGATAGTCATTCCATAAAATAGACTTATTACTCTATTTTAAGTTAACGACCATTAACTGTGGATTAAGTTAGAAGTAAAAGTTTCACTCAAATTTTTGAAGCGATTATGTAATGTAAGCGGCATCAACACTTACAAGTTCGAAAAAGCAGAAAATTTATGTTTTAAAGCAGAGAATTTGTGTTTTTAAAGCAGAGAATTTGTGTTTTTAAAGCAGAGAATTTGTGTTTTAAAGTAAAGAATTTTGTGCGAAGTGTTGATCATAGAATACGAAAATGTGACTGCAGTGTTTAGTCACATCACGGTAATGCATGGCAGAATCCCTGATTTGAATAATCATTAAATAATGAATAATATCTCGGTTTTATCGGATAGTCTGCACTTTTTCCGTTCATATTTTTTCGTTTCATGAAAAAACATGTTCAAATGAGCATTATTTCATCATAATTGAGCATTGCCAGACAAGGATATCGACAGTTGGTACGTGTGAGAAAGAAGAATATGCATATTAGGGGCCTCTTTCGCCTCTCTCTTCCTCTTGTGAGACAAACAGTGTTTAGTTCTTTAAATAGTTATATTTGTATACTATATGTAAAATATATATTTTGTGTTTAACATTATATTTTCAGTTATTTCTGAATTACTTCTAATCTTTATTTAGATTTAATAGTAATAAAGAGAAATCTGATATTAAACAAACAATTAATTATTCATCACAATTTCTTAACTTGTAAGATTTATAGTTTTGTAAATAATAATTAACATTTATTTGAAAATTATTAATTCAAGAAGTGAATAAAATTCTAACTCTATTGGTCTTGTTGTCTAAGGGAGCTTTTCAACAAGAAATACAGACAACAAAGTGATACAGTATTTAAGTACAATGCTTTCCAACACGGCATAAGTTTATACAGTCAATATAATACTTTCCAGCAATGTACACAGGTTTATTTACAGTTTTTCAGCACATTAATATCTTTCTAATACAATATTTGATTATGCATCAAATTATTAAGAACTGCTTCTCAATTTAATTTAATTCGTGATATTAATACAGTAATTTAATTGCGTTTATAAGTCCGGAAAATCAATTCTTCGCAATTTGAAGAACTACAGATTTGCATGTACATATATAATATATATATATATAATCATTATTTCAATCTTAATTCATTAACATTCATTCTAGGTCTAGGATCATTATAGGCATTTTAATTTCTAGTATCGATATGTTGTCACATGTTATAGTGTAAAATAAAATTCTTATTGTACACAGATGATATTGTAATCACAGTATATCATGCTTTCTAACATAACATATGACATAATTTGATACAATTGTATAATACAACTAGGTGTGCTGGACTGTGGTGTCATTTTATATCATTTCGGTAATTATATATATTAACGGACATCGCGCCGATAACCTTGACATTGATATATATCAAGGTCATAATTCTGAGTAACTTTGCCTTAACAACTAGGTCTCTTATAGTTTCTAAGATATTTAGACTCAAAAGTCTAATTTATGTGATATATCTTTCCGTTAGAGAATAAACTCCAATATTAAAGAAGAATAAATATGTATTATACTTCATATAGCTACTATTTTATTTCAGCAACTCTACTTTCAACTTTCCACGAAGCGACTCTCATCCCCCTTCCCCTTCTGCAAAGGGGCGCATGACTTTTCACCCTCGACTCCCATCTCCCTTTCTCTCCCTGCAAAGGGGCACCGGACTTCCATAATTATACTATTTGACAACATATGTCAAAGTTGTGATCGGCACGGCGTCCCCTACAGTGCACGACTATCAAACATATTTTAAAACACGGAATTCTCGTGTTATATAGTTGAATTTTTTTTTGTTAATAACTTTTGACGAAGGACGACCGCCATCTAAAACCTGTCGGAGGTCACTCAGGGTCATGACCTTGACAACATATATCAAGGTCAAGGTCATCGTCGTCCGTTAATGTATATAATTACCCAATATTTTTTAAATGAGAACAATTTAAAAAAAAAATTAAATTAATGAATGAACGCACTACATAACGCATGGATTAGGGGTGGCGCACACATACGGCACGACTCTGCAAATGAGCATGTACGACATTATTTCTCTATTTTGCTAAAAATGTTATTAAAACTATGCATAATATCTAAATATCATAGTTATTCACAAGTTGCCTAATCTACTTATTTTACTTTCAATCGTTTCTTTAGTGATATCAATTAGAAAACATTCTCTTCTTAAATAAGCTGTATTCAAAATAGTGATATTTAGATATCATACATAATTTTCATTAAATCTTTAGCAAAATAGTAAAATAATTCTCACACACCGAACCGCGCCGTATATATGCGCCTCTGATCCATGCATAACGTAAAGCGCTCATTCATTGATTTAAAATTGCTCTTATTTAAAAAGTACTGTTTGAACGCAATTTTGCCAGAGGAAAAAGTTCCTTCTTTTGCAATCAGTGTCCGCTAATTCTAAAACATCCTGTATATAAAATAACTAACGCGTTTACATGTTTCGTCTCAATTTTGGACTTTCTTTAGAGCTTATAACATTAAACATATAATATAATTATGTCTGGTTAAACATCGATTTTTTATGGAGAGTCACTCTCAAAATATCCTGCTGCTCGTTCACCTAAAGTTGAAAGATCAAGTGGATAGTCTGATGCTGTTAATACAAAATCTTTGTTTAAACTATGAGGGAGCAAATTTTAACTTTTTCACTGGAATGAACCAGTGAATGGATTGAGAATAATTCATCATTGACGTAACACACTCCATCACACGTTAACCATAAATGGGAATGAAATTAATCCGAAAAAAATAAAAGAAAATTTTTAGCATCATTAGGTTTGTCAATGTTATACATAATTAATTATAATCAATATTTCGAAGTAAGTTCCCTATATTTATTGACAACCTTTTCACATAGAACAATAAAAAATCAAACCTTAAGCTGACAGCCATGTAGTAAATAGCTTTCAGCTTGTTATAAAATTCAAAGATACTTATCTAGAACATAATCATATCTTAATTTCTTTTGATATAGTCGCATTTTTTACTCACACAGCATGTAATATTGTAATAATCTTGCAGTAATATTGCAAATTTGGTGTAATATTACATGGTAAGATATCATTTATTGCAGCGATATTGTATAAATATCGCTGCAAAATTAAATGTCCGCGGTAAATTCATCGCAGAAATATTTCTGCGATATTTTTAAGGTAATATTAGGCAAATTTCAATGATATTTTAAAGGTAATATGAGGCAAATTTCTATATATTATACTAATATTTTGCAATATTGCGATAGTATTTCTATATACTGTAGTAATATTGTATTAATATTATATAGTATAAATATCGCTACAATAATAAATGTCCGCAAAAAATTCATCGCAGAAATATTTCTGTGATATTTCTGCAATATTGCTGCAACAATATAATATATTATTAGGTGTTGGAATTAATTCGTAGCGTTTTTAAATGAAAGAATGTTATTTATTTCACATGAACATTAAAAAATACATTAATGAAAGTACTTCCCATCACTTGTAAAACGCTACGAATTAATTCCAACACCTAATATTATATAATTAATCCAATTTTATTAATTGTTAAAATATTATTACTTAATATTATACTCTAAAGTACATGATAAAAACATGATAAAAAAACATTCAGAGGTCTAGAAAGCACTTCCAAAAAAGGTTAGAAATCTCCGGGAGACATGTTAACTCGATTTGCGTATTACTTCTTATAGAATTGCTGGACATTTTCTTCTTACGAGTAGAGTGTCCCTCTTGTGGCTGGGCTCGCGTACTTATCCCTTCAGTACGAAGTTGCAGTAATATTACAGCAATATTTCAATAGTGCACAATATTATCAAAATTGCAGTGATATTGCTGTACTATTAAAATTATAATGTTTTATTGAGAATTATTGCTACAATATTGCAAAATATTGTAATTTCAATTTTGTAAAAAATATTGCAATATATTGTTGCAATATTACAATTCAATAAATAATTATGCGGTCCCGCCACGGAAGAAATACGTTTCTTATAATGAAAAAATGTTCAGAAGTTCTATGAGAAGGAATTGTTAAGTACTTCTTCTTAGTGTAAGATTTGTGATAACAATTTCAAAATAAAAAAAAATTATCTTTATTGTATTCCCTTTTCTTTTTTACAATTATCACTTGGAAAATTTTAGAGACGTAACTACTCTCGCAATATATCGAAGACTGCCTCTGCAGTCTGAGGGTTTTCTTTTATAAGGTTCGAAAATGGGTCTAAATTCCAATAGAATCTAATCTTATCCTAAAGTCTTGCTTCTATTTTTATCTTAGAGGCAAATTCCTAAGGTAGGTTGGTGGACGATGGTCATACCTTCCCCCTTATAAAGAAATTTGGAGTGTAATCAAATTTTATAGTTAATCAAATGTTTTAATACGCCTGATTGTAACTCGAGATTTGGGGGTTGAGCAGAGTAAGCGGTATAATGGGCGTGTTGCGTTGGAGCGTGATTTCCAAAGCTACATTGGTTGTAACAATTTCCGAATAGTTGCTTGAATAAATTAATTATACTTGAAAATAGTCCAATCTTATAGAGGAACATGAAAAGGATAGAGCCAAGGGCTATGTATCCGGTTAAATGGAGATAATGCATGAATGTTTCCTTCCAAGTGATAGTTCTTTTATGCTGTGATATTCGGTCTGCTAAATTATCTAATTCGTCTATTGTTTTGCCTAAGGTTTGTAGATGCTCTGGATTAATATGAGTTTCTCTTATTAAGTCCATTGGTATGTCAGTCAGTTGATGTTTCTCTAACGTTTTATTGATTGATATTTTATCTATTAAATGAATTGTGTTGTGAATTTCAATTTCGTCTTTAAATAAGTTTTCGGGTTTCAAAGTTGCAGTTTCGGAAATTGCTGTACAATCTGGTTCTAAGTGAAGTATAAAATTTTGGTATACTCGTACATTTCGAGGTGTTTTATCGGAACAGAGTATATGCAAAGCTTCTTCTCTAGGTGCAATTCCTATCCAATCTTGATTCGTATGAAGTTGGATCCATAATGTATTTTGAATTTGCATATACTTTGTTGTACATTTTTCTGTATCGCGTTTTGTAATTATTTCAGTAAGACAATTATCTTTTATACCCATTTTATAATCGGGATATGTCCGCTTTAATAGTTGATATTTTCCGAGTTTCTTTGCGGAGCTTAATTCTAATTCGCTAATAGGCATAAACGTAGTTCTAAATGGATCTAATAGGATAAGTTTTTGAGTGGTGTCTACTATGGATTGTTTTAACCATCCGTGCCTAGGAAGGGATATTACTTTAGTTAGTTCTAAGAATTTGTCTTCTATTAACGGAATTATCAATTGAATCAGCAATCGTTTTTCTGTTAATGCTATCGATATTTCGCTTATATCTATTAGAGTAATGTATTGCGTCTCCTCTAAGGGTACGGGAAAATTATCTACATGTTTATGTTGCCTCAAAGCGTTGAATAAATCCCTGGGTGATAAAACGTATGGCTTGATAGTTCCGTGTCTTCCGTTAGTAATAAGTTCTTCTGCTTTTCTAATTTCATCAATTAATTTTCTTAATTCGTCGTCTAAATCTAATAAGGATTCATCTATCCAAATATTTGCTTCAAT
>NW_011626980.1:545635-600880 GCF_000204515.1 Acromyrmex echinatior
CCGCCCGCCCGCCCGCACGCAATGTGTACCCTAAGTACGCTAAAAGATTTTAATAATTTTATAATATTATAATATCATTACACTATTAACTCTTTAATATTAATTAATTACACTTTGATACACATAACCGTCAAACACAATCTCCGCGATGACAGCCGCTCACGAAGTAAGCGCGAGAAAATTAAATCGACACGACATTCGCTTACGACAAGAAATTACGATCGAGCTTTAGACAACCAATCCGCATCACGGAAGAGGCAACAATGAATTCGATTATCGATTTAACATCTCCTTTTTTAAATAGGACTGTTTAAAGCATATTTAAAATGATAAAAACCTGTTTAAAAAGAAACATAACATTTTATTATTTAAGAAAATGACAATCTTTATCAAATCCTGCGTATCATGCATGAAATGGAAAGCAGCTTTTATAAGGATATCTCTACCGCGGTATGCGGTGTCACAACGAAGCGTTACGAATTTCTATATACTTATGTTCATTGCCTTCCCACCTTTTTATTCTATGCTATGCAACACTGCAACTTCGCTACTTGGGTTTCTAAGAATAAAAAATTAAAACGAAAAATTTAATGTATTAAACATGAAAACTAAGATTAATATCATCAATTCAGTAAGGTCAAAATACAGTAAAGTTAATTTTAATAGATTTATAAGCAGTGTGGATTTGCGCAATTTTAAATTTAATTTATGGAAATTCATTATTGTCGTTTGTGCATATATATAATCCGTTGTGTTATTCTAAATTTTTGGGAGTGAAATTTCACTCCAAGAGATGTGATAGTTGCGCCAGTTCAGGAAAGAATTTACTCATTCAAGAAGTGGATTTTCCTAAATGGTCAACTTTAGAAGTGGGTTTTCCTAAATGGTCAATTTTAACAATTAATATCTTGCTTCGCGAGGCAAATCGATACTTTCTTCAGATTAGTTCATTTCATGCAGAAGTGCGTTGAACGAGCTAGCTTTCGTCAAAATTGAACATGAGCGAGGAAGGAAATAAACAGTTAACAACTAGGGGCGCGTTTAGATTCCTATCCAAGTGCTTTCCAATAGTATTTTCTCTTGGCTGCACTATCGTCCACTAGTGCAACAAACAGTGCATCGTGTTTCCATGGCTGATGGTAAGCGAACTCATTCGGTGTACCGTGTTTCCGTGACTATGGTGCAAATTTTATGCACGAAGTGGGATTTTGCTATATCGTCTCAAAGGGATGATGTAGAGCCAGTGTGACATTTAAAATTTGAAAATGGAAGCGGGAACAGGGTTTTAGTGCAATAATAATGTAGTGTACACCATAGTGTGCACCACTCTAGTGTAGTGTAGCTGAGTGTAACGCTTACACGCAACTAGTGCGGTGCGAGGCTGTACCCAGTGTATTCCAAGAGAAAACGTTACAAGTATCCTCTCCGGGAAAAATATTATATAGATATATTTTATATAGAATTATAATTGTACATAAAATATGTTAATTTTTTATATAATTATACATGAATTATACATTTTTTCCCGGATCGATTTAATATTCGGTGAGCAACAAAGATAAAATAACACTTAGATAGGAATCTGAACACAGCCCTAAATGAAATTTCAGCTTCCTTTCGAGAGAGAGTGAAATTATACTCCGCATTTAATTGAAAATCAATTCTCACTTGGAGTGGTTCTTCACTCCTATGAGTGAAAAATTTATTCCTCTGGCGCAGCTATGTCAGACTGGCGCAACTATGCTAACTATTATGCTCTCGGAATGAAATTTCAAAAATTTAAAGTGGTTAAATTGTGAAAAGAAAGGAAAAAATATGTGACAATAGCACAATGCTTACAATTTCTGCTTTTGTCAACAGATATATTCGATTTGTGCTTCATTATGTGAATCTTCCGGAAGATCTTTTGTAGGCAGATTTTTGTAAAAAGCTAGCAACTCTAATGAAAACATTTCTGAGTTTCGAAAATTTCTCTAAAAAAAATCTAAAAATTTTCAGGAAAATGTCCGTATTTTCGGACACGTTGCAGAGCTTTTCAGAGAATTTTTCAGTATAATTTCAGAGATTTGTCAGAATATTTCAGTGTGATTTTTAAAGATTTTCATAAATTTTTTTACAATATATTCATAGACTCTCAGAATTTATCAGAGATTTTCAGAGATTTTCAATGTGATATTGGAAAAAGATTTATATTTTAAGAATTATAAATTTTTTTTTTTTTTAACAAAACTTGTTCTATACAAGATATACGTAATGATTTTACCTGAAATTATTTTGAAAAACACACTTACCTAATGGGATTCGAACTTCTGGATTATGAGTTTCCTGCGTTATGTGCTACACCACTTCTTCAATTGATAAGTGTGTTATTTATTATCTATTTGAGTTTCGGAGACATCACTGAATTCCCGAAATTCAGGAACTTTCAGACCCTTGAAAATGATTTTCAAAGAAATCCTCTGAAAACCTCTGAAAAGTGAGAAACTATTATTCTATCTTCAGAAATATCACTGAATTCTCGAATTTCAATGAAGTTCAAGAACTTTTACTTGGAAATTATTTTTTCAGAGAATTCACTGAAAGTCTCTAAAAAGTAAGAAGCCGTGAAAGTTCTATCTTCAAAGACATCACTAAATTTCCAAGTTTCAGCTAAATTCAGGAATTTTTAGATATTTGGAAATGATTTTCAAAGAATTCGCAAAAAGTCTCTGAAATTTGAGAAACCATAAAGATTCTATCTTCAGAGATATCACTGAATTCTCGAGTTTCAGCGAAGTTCAGGGACTTCTAGACATTTGGAAATGATTTTCAGGCAATTCGCAGAAAATCTCTGAAAAGTATAAAATCGTGAAAATTCTATCTTCAGAGGCATCACTGAATTTCCGAGTTTCAACGAAATTTAAGGACTTTTAGATACTTGGAAATGATTTTCAGAGAAAAGTGAAAAATCATGAAAATTCTATTTTCAAAGACATTACTAAATTTCCAAGTTTCTGCGAAATTTAGATACTTTCAGACATTTAGAAATGATTTTTAGACAATTCACTGATAATCCCTGAATTTTCTTGAGAAAGTCTCTGAATGTTATCGAAAATTTCAGGCATTTGCAACAAAGTTTTCAGAGACATTTTATCATCAGGGAAGTACACTTCTTTGAACAATAGTGATGATAATGAATTATCTGATGCATAAATCTTGCAACAGAATATTACGATGTAAAAATGTTTGACAGTATCCTATGAAAGCAATTTGCAAAAATGACTACAAGAATAATTTTGCATGTGCTGTACGTAGCGCATATTCCTTACAAAAATGTATAATGTATAGAATCTTACAAGATACAGATTGTGTGTGACTAGTGACAGAAACTTGTAAAAGTAGTAGCAAATTTACAGCTACTAAAGAAACTGTTATTTTCTCTGTGCGATACGCTGATACTAAAGTATCAATTAACATCACAGATAAAATATTATCAACTCACAGATATAAAATTCTTGCAGCAATCTTTGAACAGATTGTTCTCGTAAAGCACTAGTAAATATTTTTGCATTTTATTGTAAGATTTGTATGAAATGTAATACTGTACTAATATAATACTGTATTAATATATTAAGTTTCTTTTTTAGCTGTACTCTTGAATTAATACAATAAGTTAGTGTGTGAAAAAAAGTATTTTCGTTTCACTGTGACTTAATGCACTAATTCAGCAGTGCAATACTAAAGAACAAATTATTGTTCCATGTGTCAATTCGCACCTCAGCGTGTCCCCAATAGACACGACTCATGTTTGGAGATTGTAGAAACTTTGTTATTCACATTAAGGAAATGTTTTATATTCAGTTCTCAATCGCTGGGTCAATAAATTTAAAAATGAAAGAAATTATTACAAATATATAATTACAACAGCATTAAAATGAATATCAATTAAAAAAATATATCAAAAAGTAGAGCTATTAGAGCCAGTTTAAAAAATGTATAAAAATATAAATACGTATAATCAAGGCTGTAATTGTTTTTTTTTCTTTCTTTTTGTCAATATAATTGCTGCACTAATGAGTATTAAATCTTTCATTTGATTACAAAGGAAAATAAATACATCTTTAATTTTAATTTTTATATTTTATGGACTGCTTCTATAAGCAATGTCTGTATTTTGATCCTGAAAATAAAAAAAGTGAAAACTAAAATTTCACACTACGATTTACCATGAAGGGGTCTCGAGTGCTCAGAAGTATAATATAAGAGGGATAAAAAATTATGAAACTCTATTCCAAATTTTTTTAGAATTTTCAGACACTTTCATGTAGATTCTTTACAAAAATATACTATTTTTTTATGTTCGCTATCGGGTGAATCAATATAATTACGATCCACCTTCAAATAATACGCAAAATATCATAGCCATATAAAAAAGTGTTACTTCTGAGAGACCAGACTATGTATTCCTATTGGTGCGTTTGGAAAGACACTATTACCGCTATTTCTATCATTCTATCTTCGTCGTTTATTAAATGTAAAACAATGATAGAACGACACAAATAGCGCTAATTCCCCAAACGCACGTATTTTAAAGTTCTGAAACCGAATATTACGTCAGAATTGCGTTATCAGATCAGAGTTTTTTTAATCTCAAACATCTCTGAAAATTACACTATTCAACCGGGATCTTTTTTTAATTCAACATCGAAAATATTATGCAGATTTTTCTTATTTCAAAGTACTTAAAGTGAATAATTTCATCAAGATATAAAAGAAATGGAGTGTAGATATTAAGGAAGATGGGATGTAAATATATGATGACTGATTACTGTTGGTTATTGAAAGAAAATTTATCAAGGAGAGGAACGAAACGAAAGAGAATGTCATTACGAAGAAATTTTGAGAAAGTGCGCTATAACAAGAGCAAGATATAAAATCTTTTCCCATATAACATATTGTAGTATATTGAAAGAATGTTACTGAAATACTGCAATGTTGAATGTTGAAGCGGCAATGTTTTATCAATGTTGTACTTATTATTTATATTGATTCTTCTATTGTACATTAATTGTTAGTGTTGCTGCAACGTTGAAACAATATTGAATAAATTGAACCATGAGTTGAATTTTTATTGATTCTTCCACATTAATTGTTAAGATTGCTGTAATGTTGAAATGACATTGAATAAATTATATATCGAAACCTATTTTGTAAAAAATGAACAAAAATAAAATGTTATGTAAATAGAAAATTAAAATCACTTAAATTGATCTTTTAACGAAATTCATTTCTAAACGATATGTTTACAAGAATCGGCCAAGCGTGCAGAATACTCGTACATATGATATTGTTTGTGTTAATCGGTTCGATGCACAATGTTGACTCGTGGTCCTTTTACATATCTATATGTCACATCCATTAAGTTCAGTTCATGGATCATCGAAGTTGCAATTCCCGTACGATTGCAGAGGTTAAGCATCATTGATTGACCGCTTAAGAAAATAAGGAAATGAGGGGGAAGCATTCATTTTTTAAATTATAATTTTGTCATGTGTTTTCTGGAATATAATGTTAATCAATAATACTTATTTTAATAATAAAATTGAATTAATTAATATAAGAAATATTTTTTATATCTCACAGACATTGCAATTCAACGGACATTAGACATTTCTGCAACATCTCTTCAATATTGAATCTACATTTCACGATGTTACTGCAATGTTCGCAATGTTGCAAATCAACGTTTCTGAAATATTATTGTAATTCAAAGTTAATGTGCTGTATGGACTTATCTAAACATCAGGAAAAGTTGTTATCTTCCTCTCCTCCGAGTTTCGTGGAATTTTGGGTTTTACTACTCTACTTCTATTTACTATTACATCAACACTTTAAAATACGTAAGAAAAACCTGTATAATATTTTCGATGTTAAGTTAAAGAAAGGTCTCGGGGTGAATAACATAATTTTAAAAGATGTTTGGCAATTTTCTGAGGTTAAAAAGTCCTTGACTTAATGGCGCAATTCTGAGGTCATATTCGGTTCCAGTGCCTAAAAATAAACAGGGACACCTGAATCTAGTCTCGGACATGATATTTTTTTTATTTTCTATAATTATAATTATTGTAGATAGATAGGTATATATCTTTATTTGATCCCCTATAGGATTACAAAGAACACCTGTTTCCTTCGCATACAATTTCAACTTATATCAACATTTGCACCGTCTCGCACGCAATTGCCATCGCCTCCGCCTTTTTATTCCTACTTTCCTACTTTTCTTAGATTAACTTAATACTAACTTAAAATTAACTTAATGCTTGCAACCTACCCAAAGGATTTCCATTTCTCTCATTCACTATCCTTTCTCATGCCCATTTTTTCATACATTCTCCACATTCGTTCTCTCTTTCGTTCATCTTCTCTCCTCTTCCTCCCTCTCCCTCCTCTCTCAATATCCTATCCACCACTTCCATTTTCTCCCTCCCATTCTCTCCATCTTACACAACTCTCCCATACGTGGTCCCATGTTTCTTCCTCTAATCCGCATATCCTGCATTCCCTTTTTTCCTCTCCCTCCTAATATATTCCTTCCCTCATCTCATTACCTATTCTGAACCTTGATACTCTTTTCCATCTCTCTTCCGCGCATCTTTTTTTCACGTACTTTAGTATCCTCTTTTTCCTTATTGGTTTGTACCATTTATTGTATCTTGATTCTCCTATTTTCTTAATTCCTTTTACCTTTTGTAATTGCCTATCCCTTTTTTCTAGTATTTTATACCCTTCTTTTTCTCCTCTTCTTTTAACCTTCTTTCTCTGAAAAATTCTCTTTTTTCTTGTTTCCATCTACCTATTATATTTCCTTTTTTCCATCTTTCCTTCATCCCCTTCAGACATTTCTCAGCTAACGCACTTCTGCTCTCCTCTTGTAACCTCTTTTCATAATTCCATGTTCTTTTCCCTGCCCTACCTTTCATCATCCATTTTTCCACTTCCTCCCTCACCATATATCCCGGCGTTTTCCAATTTACTCCTAACGTCCACTTCAGAAATCTTTCATGTACTTTTTCAATTTCTTTCCTTTCCATCCCCATATTTCTGCTCCATATCCCATTATTGTCCAAATTAGCAAGTCGTATAACCACATTCTCCTTTCCCAATCCTTTCCTCAAATTCTCTTTCCAATGCCCAATACCTCTCTTCATTGTTACGAGGGTAAGTCAATAAGTTTTTAGAAAAACATAGTAGTTTTAGTAAAACACTTTTTTTACACATTTTAGATTCATTTTTATTTCTCAACACAGTCTCCTTTCAGCTCGATACACTTGATCCAACGATTCTTCAACTTTTTCAAGCCGTCCGAGTAATATGATTTGTCCAATCCAAAATAAGCCTCTGTTTTGATGAGCTGCTCTCTGATAGTGAATCTCTTTTCTCCGAACCATTTTTTCAGGTTTGGAAACAGGAAATAGTCGCAGGGGGCTAAATCTGGTGAATATCCTGGATGGGGAAGCAATTCGTAGCAGAATTCGTTGAATTTGGCCATCGGTGCTGGGCACATATGAACCTATGCATTGTCTTGATGGAAGAGCACTTTCTTCTTCGCCAAATGAGGATGTTTTTTCTTTAAAATGTTGTTGAAACAGTCCAATAAGGCTGCGTAGTAATCGCCATTGATCGTTTGCTTCGACAGAAGGTAATCGATATGAATTATACCGCGTGCATCCCAAAAAACTGTGATCATCTTTCCGGCCGACTTCACGGTCTTCGCCTTTTTCGGAGCTGGTTCACTCCGTGAAGTTCATTGTTTTGACTGTTCCTTCGTCTCGGGTGTGAAGTAATGGATCCGTGTTTCGTCCACAGTAATGAATTGACGCAGAAATTCATCTCGATTACGTTGAAACATCTTCAAACATTATTTTGAAATCGTCATACGGTCGTGCTTATGGTCCACAGTGAGTAAACGCGGCACCCATCTTGCCGATAGCTTTTTCATACCCAATTGTTCGTGCAAAATTGGAATCACTGTGCCATGTGATATGCCTGGCCTCAACAAGTTCGCACTTTCACTCGATCAGTCAAAACAATATCGTGGACTTTATCAATGATTTCTGCGTAGCAGCCTCAATTAGATGTTCCGAACGAGGTGCATCACATGTGGATGTACGACGTTTAAATTCATTCACCCAATTGTATACAATTGCAAACGGTGGTGCAGATATGTTATGAACATTATTCGGCTTTGATTTCTTTCGGCGATAAACTTTTCATATATAGATGTTTGATCACTGCACGAAAATCGTTTTTTTTTTCATTTTGCAAAAAATACAAAGCGCTTTAATCATCTACAGAAATGGAACCACGCGATGAATTCCGCTCAAAATTTGACAGTAATCAACTGAAAGATACTTGTCAAAAGGTAATGTGACATGATATTGCAAGTGTTCTCTGAGATTTTCTAAGAACTTATTGTTTTGCCCTTGTATCACTGCCTTTCTTCTACTTTCTTTTATCTGCGCATCTTGTTTTCCATTTTGGTTTAAGATATATCCCAGATCTTCTTTTACTCTTTCTATTTTCCTTCCTTTTCACCACTAATTTATCTTCTTCTCCCTTTCTCCTCCTTTCCTACAGTTCATTATTTTTACTTTTTCTACATTCAATTCTAATTCCTTTCCAGTTTGCTCAACATTGCCTTCATCTCTTCTTCATCTTCCGCCTCATTCATTACTACTATGTCATTAGCATATATTAGTGTATATTTTCTCCTCCATTATTCTCACACCTCTCTATCATCTCTTTTTGATACAATCCTCCATATCTGCTGTCAACGTGTTGAAAAGAGTCGGACTGATAACCTTGCCTCCTCTAACAAACCAAAATTCCCCACTACACTGTTTTCCTTCTCTCACCCTCTTTGTTTCTCTTAACATCTCTATTCTAATCACCAGCCCTTCTCTCACACCTCTTTCTATCATCGCTCTTATTAGGATATTTCTGTCCACTAATCAAACGCCGTTTTTAGACCAATAAATATTAGTATGGACCTTTTTGCTTGTCCTATTGGTCTATTTATTAAATAAATTTGGTCTATTGTCTCCATCCTATTTTTAAATCCTATCGAATCCTATTTCCATTGTTTCAGCCACTCCCCATTTTTTACATAAACCCATTTTTCCATTTCTTCTCCACCATATTTCCATGCTTCATTTGGTATTCTCCTCCCATTGCTTTATTTATCTTCCAATTCCTTAACACCCATAATCTTATTAATCTTTTCTTTCTTTAAATCCGGTTCCTCTTGTTCCCTCCCTCTTCTTTCACTCCTCTCAATACTCTTCCCTCTACACCACCCAGTAACTTCATAAAATACTCTTTCCACTCTTCTATCTTTATTTCCTTATTTATCCCTTTCCTTTTCTTTCTTTCCTTTTTTATTACTTCCCATATCTTTCCCTCCGTTTTTGCTTCTCCTATCTCTATCGTCATTCTTTCTCTTTCCTCTTTCCTTTTTCTTTTGCACATTTCTTTGTATTTCCTTTTACAACTCCTATACTTCCCCTTCCCTTCTTCTTTTTCTCCATCTTCTTAATTCTCCTCTTACCTCCTTTTTCTTTTCTCTATACTCTTCATCCTGCCTCCTTTTTCTCTTTTCCTCTCCTACCTTTAAAGCTTCTTTTACTTTCCCTGCCATCTTTCTATCTCCTCTTCAATTGACCCTTTCCTATTTTCCGGTCTTCCTATTCTTTCCTTAAATTTCCTTCTTCTCTCTTCATCCCAGTTCCCATTCCTGTTTGCCACTCTTTTCTTTCCTCTTCCTTCTCCCTTAATTTTCCCTTTCAACCATACCATTACATTTGGTTGGTGATTCGATTCCATCCTGTCTTCTATTTCCATTTTTATAACTTTTCCCTTAACTTCCTGCTCTCCTAATACATAATCTGTCACTGATTCTCTCCTTCCATTTGTGTATGTAAACTCTCCTATTTTCCCCTTAATATTCCTATTAAATATTATTCAACCTCTCTCTTGTATAAATTCTATCAGTTTTTTCCCCTCCTTATTCAGTTTCTTATCTTTTGATCTTGTTCTTTTTTCTATCTCCTCTTGCTCTAATTCCTCAATCCTCCCCCTGTTTCACCTGTCCTTGCATTAAAGTCTTCTCCAATTAATGTCCTTATACCCTCCTCCCTTTTCTCCAGTCTCTCAATCCTTCTAATTACTCTCTCTTTCATCCATATCTCCAATTACATATACTCCTCCATAATAATCCTCTATCTTTCTTTATTTATCCTTACTCTACATTCCATTACTGCCTCCTGTATCCTTTCCTCATCTTCTTCCTCCATTTCTATTCCCTTTCTTATTCCCCTTAGTATTCCTCTACATGTCCTGTTTCTTATTTGTTTCTTTCCGCATTCTAACTATCCCATTTAAATTGTTTTGAAAGACTCGCTTTTACTTTCTTCCAACCTCTTTCATCTAATCATAATTTTGTCATTACTACTATATCTCATTTTTTGATTCCCTGCCAAAATTCCTTATCCTTATTTTAACCTCTGTTACATTCCAAAACTCAATTTTCCACACTTCTTTCTCTCCTTTGTCTTTCTTTTTATCTGTTCTTCCTTTCTTCCCAACCTTTATTCCTTTCTCTCTTTTTTTCCCCTCTACTCGTACTCCCTCCCCTCTCCTCTCTTTTTCTCTTCATTTACCTTATCTCCTTTCCCCCCTCCTGATTTTTCCCCCATCTTCTTCTCACATTTCCTCCCCTTTCTCTCAGTTTCTGTTTTTCCTCATCCCACTATCATTTTCCCTCTATTTGAATCTTTTCATAACCTATCCATACTTCGTTTCCCCTCTCTCTTCCTCTCATCCCTGTTCTCCACGAATCCATCTAACCTCACTCTCCTTACTGCTTTCCTTTTTCTGCCTCTTTCACTTTTCTACCTTACTTCCCCTCTCTTCCACGCTCTCTGCTATGTCTCCCTACACCCTTCGTCCTTTTTTTCGATCTCTTTCACTCACTCCTTATCGCATACGTTTCTCTTACACAAAGAACGCCTTCACTCTTTGCTATCGGAAACGAAAGTCGAACTGTAATTATTGTAATAGCGATTATTTGGCGAATTAGGAACCTATCCAAATTTTAAAATAAACGTTTGAAATCTCTCGTAAAAAAAAACACATCGAGAAATTATAAAAATGTCAAATGTTTATTTTGAAACGTTGACAAATTCCTAATTATGTCGTTGTATTTCGTTACAAATACGAGTATATTTCTGTAAAGAAAATACATAAAATACATAAAAATGTTTGAAAATTCCAAAATCGTAGCGTAAAGTTTCATTGTTTTTTACTTTCCCCTATTATGAAATACCCTATTATGAAATACCAAGTTCATTTTTGGTAAACACTAAAAGTCTATGGACAGAATTTTAAAAAATAATAGGTCATTTAAAGGGAATTTAATAAGCTTTAAGATAATGTTAAAATTTAATTCAAATTCTATATTTTTTTTTAAAGTAAAGAAATATAAAAAGTTGTTGGATGGTCAAATCAGCTTATTTGTGGCGACATCTCTAACGCTTGACCAGACCAATCGCTGGAGCGCATGGGTGCAGATTTCGTTTTTCCCGTCTATGGAGTTTTATATTATTCATGTTCTTTTTTGCCTTTCGAGATCACTGTCCATCTTTCTTATCGTCATACATGTCTTGTCTCTGTGTATCTCAGACCGAATAAAAATAGTATCTTTGTGTTCTCATAAGTGCGCGTCTATATTATTTCATATAACTCTCACAAAAGCGAGCAAATCGCAAAGTCAAAAAATTATGATCCTAATATAAGATGCCCCGAGAAATCGATAATAAAACGCAAAGTACATCGGTATTGCAATTAAAAAACTTTATATAATGTATCTAAAATACGAACAAACATAGGCAGTGTATGCGCAAAATGAGCGTGCGATGCATTGTAGATAGTCTTCAGATAGTTAGAATCAAACAGAAATAGGCCCTCGATATTCATTCCGGTTGTCCTTTTGTTATTGTAAAATAACATTTATATTTTAGCAACGATTTTTACTATAACATAGCAGCATAAGTTATTTTATATTGGATCATCTAAAAAGTATCCGCGGTTTTTTGTCACTAGATGTGTGTTGATGGTCATATAGTCTAGTGACAAAGTACCGCGGATACTTTTTAGATGACCCAATATTAGAATTCATACCCTATCTCGTTACGATTTCCACTCCTTATGATCATCAAATTTAAATTCTATAATTATTCAATTCAACATATCCCGTATTTTTCTATTAGTATTTATTTTTATTAAATAATAAACAAGGTTTAAAGGCTCATCTCAATGAAACTTGAAGACATCCAAATTCTAAAATCTTTTTTTACAACAATTACAAGCATGATCTAATAATGAATTTTGCACTGAATAGTTTTCAATCCAAGAGCAATAAATTCATGATGGAATAAATAGCGTTTATTATTATAGTAGGAAGTAAGTTTTCCTTTATCTCATTTTTAATAGATGGAATAATATACTTCGAAAATGAACGAATTTCTCCCAAAAATATTTGAAACCAAAGTTGTTTAATATAAAAAAAAATGTAGAATAGTATCTTTTATCGATCTTGACAGTCTCTGCGATAGTAATATCCAAGTTAACTAAACTTATTCAGTGAAATCAAATGATTTTTAGACGCAAATCGATTCCTCTTATTATTATGCTTATAGCTATGCTTATACAATGCAAAATAATAGAAATAAGTTTCACGAATTATATCATATTTTTTATTTTATTTTTATATTTTGATATTTTATGTTTAAATAGATAAAAATATTTCATTTGCGCATGTGCTAAAATTGTAATGTGCTAAAAATTATAATGTCATGCTAAAAATAGAAATAAAATAATAAAGAAAAAAGAGTATTTAGAAATAAGAATTTTTCCTTTATTTTAAATTTTTAATTAATGCTTTTTTAAGTGTAAAATTACTACAATTTCAGTTAATTTTATTTGTTCTCTGTTATCTGTAAATAATAGAAAATAAATAGAATTAACTAAAATTGTCGTAATTTTACCCACTAAGTGTTGCATATGAATATTTTGTACTACAAAATGATCGATATATAATAATACCTTGGACCAATATACATCGAATTCAAAAAGATCATGACTCGATGTTTTCCGTGACTCGAAAAGACTGGTTTTTGCTGTGGAATCGAAACTTGCCACCGACCGACTGAAAGATGAGTCTTTTGGTTGATCATGAACCGTGACCAGAAAGGGGAGACGGTGATATAGGTGATCGGCGCCGCAAACCACTTTGATTTGTGCTACTATTGATGTTTTTTGTTGTCTCTCGATAAACCAATGCCAGACAATCGAAATAAAGCGCTTGTATGTTCCTGTGAGTGCGTGTATGTCGATCGATCATAATCTGTCATGCACGACGTGTTTTTATCCGAAAAGCTCTAAGTAAGATACTTTGAAAGAATAGCGATTATGTTATATAATTTTGAGATTAGTTTCAATTTTATGAATTGAATTGTAAAGTCGCAAAGGTAGACAGTCGACAATTACACATCTCGTCGTCTAAGTACAGCCACGACAACGCCTATAGGCAGCACCCTTGAATCGATGGATGACGCTTAAAAACTATTGTCATATTTAACATTTGTATAATGGTCTTATAATAAGGTGCGTGTATGTCGCGTGATCATTGCTCGATAGGGAATGGACTTCGCTCTTTTTATTTGCAGTTTTGATAGTGACAGTTCTCGTAATTCCGTCTTCACATGAGTATACCTCGACAATTTTGCCGAGAATCCACTGATTGCATGATAGACTTTTATCCTTTATGAGAATTACAATTCCGACCTCGAGCTTTGATCCGTCCTTAATCCACTTATTGCGAGTTTGGAACTTATTAAGGTATTCCAGACTCCAGCATGTCCAGAAATGTTGACGGACTTTTTGTGATATATTGCTAGGTAGATAGGCGATTAACTAAAATAGAAGTCATATCAGACTCCGGCGGAATGATTAAAGATTTGCCAATCACATATAGTAATCAGGAGTTAACACGAGCATATCATTCGAATCGGATGATAGAGAGGTAATAAACCTGGAATTCAGAATTCCCTCGACCTCAATAATAAAGGTATTTAACTCTTCAAAAGTAAACAAAGAGTCCCATTCGTTTAAGATGATACTTGAAGAGCTTCACCATAGATTCCCATACTCCATCGAAATGTGGAACTCTTGGGAAATGCCAAATGATGCGCTGTTCGTTAGCGAATCGGTCTATGAAATCACTGTGTGTTGGGAATTGAATAAGGCAATTCTTTCGATTCATTATTCGCGCCCACAAAGTTGATTTCGTTGAGACCAATGTGTCGGAATAAATATGCACGGGAAGTTCTCACCTCAAGACGTAATGCCGCTAAAAATCCCTCGGACGACAAATCGCTCATAAACTCAAGATGAACAGCTTTAATTGACAAGCACACAAACATACGCTTTAATTCGTGCTCGATTTCGATATTTTTTTCTCTTTGAAAAGGTAAAATTGACACCCGTGTGGGCAAATGAAATTGTCTCGCGCATGCAAATCGGAGGAAGATTTCCCATTTTATATTCAACGCTCTTGGCACTGAACCGGAAACAGCGTATATACAAGCGTATAATTTTCCGGATTTGGCTCCGACCATCGAGTACCCAAAACTAATAACGCATGATGTAAAGAGTAGTGAATGCCGATGTGATTCTTATAAATTTCATGAATGATAGAATCAGTTAAACAATGTCGGCTTGGGAGTAAAATGGGTTGTTTTTGTGATAAATCTGATACTTAGAAGCGTCCTCCCACGCGAATCAAACCATCTTCATCAAGGAACGGGTTTAAATTAGTTACCCTTATTTATCGAATTCTTAATTTTTAACTCTCTGATCTCGTTAGACAAACAGACCGATTGTAAGAGCCTTCGAATTTCAGCCTCGTTAATTTATTTCGCGCACAACGACCCGGAAGATATATCGATCGATCGAAAACGAAGACAATGTACTACGATTTGATACAATTTTTTATAGGAAAAGAATTCATCGATTATATTGAAATCATTACTTGTGATTATTAGACAAACGTTCCATTTTAATTCTGGTATTTCATTCATCGGGATACTTTTGTCAGACCAGTGTCTCTCATTTTGGTCTAACCACAGAAATCTTTTGAATTATGTATTGATGAATTATATATATATACGATTTTGATGAAAGGCGTGAGGCAATTGACCTCTTGATTTTGCATCGAATTGTCTTCTGATTTTATATATCGTCATTCGTTAATACCGACGTTATCTTGAATTCGCGACTCGATTGGCTACGTAAGTTTTGAGAAGATGTGGGGGCGTTTTTATCCAATATAGTAATGTAATGATGGAGTCGCACCAAAAAATCATCTTGGTAAAAACCAAATTTAACATCGGAATCATTTTGCAATATAGTTGCGCCAAAAGTGCAGCTCCACAGAGTTCGAGCCGAGGTACTATGACCTGTTTCAAAAATGCAATTCGAGATTTGGCATATGATAATCTTATGTTCATGTTATCCTTTCCTCTCGAACGCACATACAAATACGTCCCGTACTGATACGCTCGATGTTACTCACATCACAAATCTGGACGTCACAACAATCGTCTACAAGCAATTTGCGCTCGAAAGAAATTCAACCTACAAACTCTGTTGGATTTTATAACCATCTAGTATATATGGTCTGTGAAACTGATTCGTCTCAATGTACGCCGTATTGTCAGACATCTTGCATCAATTTCTTAGCATATAATGTTACCAGGCCTTATAATTCCAACGAATCAAATATTTTGCGATTTCTGACAATACATTTCGTTTCGTTACTCTACCTGTCATCTTGATCAAATATAATTTATATAATGTAATTATATAATTAATTTAATAATGTAATTTATCATCCGTTTTTTTCCACATAATGCCCAAAGTTTTTAGAGAACAATCTTTGTCAAAAATAAAATTCGCGTGCAAAGCGCCAGATCGTCGATTATATTCTTGTGATTGGAAGCCCATTGCCTAATAGAAAGCGCCGCAAGCAAGTAATTATTTCATCTCAGATCATACGAGCTTCTTTGACACTATTAACACCAGATAGTGAATCATCGACATATAAATGAACCTTAAGAATTTCAGCTACTCTAGGGAAATTATGTTCTTCATCGTCCGCGAGCCTGTGAATAACGCGAGTTGCGAGAAATGGAGAAGAAGAAACACTGAATGGAAGTTTATTAATTTAAAACGTTTCTATATAATCATCTCTACGCTAAAATATATGCTGGTCCTCGACGATCGTCCTCGTATACTAGTTTTAGATACATTTTTTCAATGTATGTCGTGAAAACGTAATGATATGTACAGAACCGAATTAAGTGGGAAAATAATTTATCTTGAAAGAGCCCATCAACAATCATTCAAAGATAGGCCGTTAGCAAATTTTGCCGAAGCATCCAAAAACCACTCGTACTTTTTAGTGATATTTAAATCCTTAACAAAATAGCATAGTGGGGCATATAATAATCATTACCTGTTTCTTCTATTGATGATATATGCTCTAATTTCGCTCATTACACGATCGTATTCAATTCACAATGCTGGATTCACATTGAGTTTTCGTTCCAACAATAGCAAACGTCTGATGGCGATTGTCCGCGATTCGCCGATACTTTTACTCGATTTGTGGGAAGACAATCGAATATAACGTTCGTCATGTGAGACAATTTGAAAATATGCTTCGCATTCGATTTCTTCCTCGGATTGGCTTATTTTCAGAAACCTTTTCAATTACCCAGAACTTCGCTACTTATTTTTTCAAATTAATCAAATAACATGTAAATTTTAACGGCATTCGTAATAAAGTACCGCCGACGACAACTCATCCGAGATGCGTTTTCTGCAAATATAAATCATGATCTTCGCGCGTTAATCTGACCCATTGAAAATAACAATAAAGTGGCCCCAGAATCGATCAACAAATCAATAGATCGTGAAACACGAAATTCTGAATCCATTAATTGAACATTTGAAGGTACTTCTATTCCTTGGAAAAATTTCAGAAGAAATTAAATCCGCAGTAGTTAAACATGTCACAGTCTTAGAAAAACCGTCGCGTATTGATTGTATAGTAATTTGTACGATGACTCCGGACATTGTGTTTATGGTGCTTATCGTGCCGACGGACAGCGAATGTTCATTCACGTTTAATTGCCGTAGAATAGTTTCAGAAATGAAATTCACGGTGGCACATATGTCCAAGAGGGCGCGGCATTTGACAAGGTTGTATCTGCGATTCCGAATATTGCGCTCATTAATAACTAGGGAGCGTATTCGTGCGAAATTGTCGCGAGGCTTATTTGTCAGTCGCCCGACCGATCCTCATTCAGATTTATTGCTTGTTGCTTTTATGTTCAATGTGTTAGATAAACTCGCGTTCGTAGGTTTGTTGAGATGTAAGAACGTATTGTAACAAATCGTATGAAAATTAAAATACAAGGTGTGTCTCGATGAAATCGTAAGCAATTGTAGCAAACTCTTACGCTTCTTACCATTTCGATACGCTTGGGTATAGATGATTGTTTAAATTTACTTCAGTGATAAAAAGGATGCCGCTTGATCCTGTATGCTATGCAATTACGAGACACGATCGAAACGAAGGCCTGATTAGATGAAAGCATTCGCTTTTCGCGTCTTGAAACAATTCGATATTTTCTGTGACTCGAATAGCAAAAAACTGATTTTTCTGTGGGAAACTTTTCACTGATCGACTAAAAGATGATTGAGTCATCTTTTGGTTGGTTGATTATGAAATGTAGCCAAAGAGGGGAGGCCGCGACATAGGTGATCGCCGCTGCTTTGATTTGTGTCGCTTTCGATGTTTTTTGCTGTCTCTCAATAAAGCGATGCCAAACAACCAAAATAAATCATGTATGTTCCTGTGAGTGCATGTGTTGATCATAATCTGTCATGCACGACGTGTTTTTATTCGAAGAGCCCTTCGTAACGCTTCATCTTTTTCTAACCACACGGGTCAAAAAACTGATGGTTCTACACGCGGAGTACAAATACCAAATTACGGCTCTGTCCACGCGCCATGAATGGGAGACCATGAATTCGGGGAGACGCTATTAGCACTATTAGCACTATGTCATCTTCGTTATTTATTAGACGTAAAACAAAGATAAAATGGTAATTATAGATAATTTTTGAAGACGCAACTCCCTCTAATATAAGATGTTCCACTACAGATACGCAATCAAATGTGATTCGTGCATGATGGAGAACCAGCACATTTTAGCCGCATTGCTCGAAAATTCCTGAGTAATAATTACATCAATAGATGAATTGATAGAGAAGGACCCATTGCTTGGCCTGCATGTTCTCCCGATTTGAATCCTTTGGATTTTTATTTATAAGGGCATCTTAAGACTCTCGTGATACTCCTGTTGCTACTGTGGAAATATTCCAAAATCGTATTATCGTTGCGTGTGAAAAAATACGAAATACTCTGAGAATTTTTGAACGTCTTTGACAATCCATGCAACGTCGATGTATGCATCGATGCGGAAGGAAATCATTCCAGCAATTTCTGTAAATATAGATACAAGTAGAAAATAAAAAATAGATATAAGTACGACGAAGTTATAAAGTTGTGATGTAGCGGTATCGCAGCCGGCCGTCGCTATCTCCTCAACTGCTCGCGGAGCGTTTAGGAATACGCAGAGGATGTGTCGCCAGATCGAAATTATGAACCTGGTAGATCCAATTAACAATGATGTATTTACAAATTATTTACAGATATTTACAGTAGATGCTAGTTCTGAAAAGAACCATTTGGTATACTTTGTAGTGGCTCTGAAAAGAGCCGTTTTACATATGATGGGCTAATATGATAGCCGTTCACGATATGGCAGACTTAGAGTACAGTGCGTCCACTTCGTGGAGCCTCAGTCGTGTTGTTAAAATCGGTGGCGAAGTCCTTGGCAAAGCGCACGTGTCCCCGCAAGGTTGTCAATATCTCCTCCACTAAATTGCTGGGCCTGTACCGAAACGCCTCCGCTGATTGCTGCGGTGCTGCGCTTCCGCCATCGCTGCGCTAGTAGCCAGCCGTGCTGAGCCTCCTCTACCTGTCGGTACTCTTGCCGGTCTCGTTATTCGAGTCAGCTTGGCAGAAAATTAGGATACTACACTTGTTTCCAGGAATCGCCTTAAACAATTCGGTTTCGCCACGGCGGGCTCTCCCGGACGAATATTAAACGCAGGTGTACGTTCGTCGCGCCAGCCCCCTGAATCGCGGTACTCGCGTTTCGCGGTGCGCGAGCGCTTGCAAAAAAGTTTCTCGCAGTGCTTTGTTCTGCAGGCGCCTGTACCTTGGGTTGTTTGTGGTGCTGGCACTTATAGCCGCCACACACAAATATAAAATAAAATATAGATATAACTATAAAATAAAATATAGGTATAAATATAAAATAAAAAATTGTTTATAACTAAAAAGGAAGCGTTTCCGAACCGAACCGAATGTTTATATAACTTTTTTCCTTACAATGAGTGGAATATGCTCTTAAAGTTTGGCCAACTATTCCTAAAATGTATATATAAGACATATATCCGCGTATCATCGTTTATTATTATATTATTATACATAATAAATAAAATTAGTTCTAATGCAGTATTATAAAAAACATTGTATACAGGCTTAAATCTCGGTAAATTATCTGTTACAGAAGACGAAACATTGACGTTTTTTTCGTATTTAAAACATTACGTTCCTTGATTTGCGAGTTTAGATGTATAGTTCAGCCATTCTCTCGAAAGTTGAGGCATGCATTTTCAACAGTTAAGCATTTAACTATAACTAGAATTACAACTGGTTACTGATATTCGAACTTGATATTCGGCAATATATATTCATGTTTTCGACGATCGAAGAACTTTCAGTTTTTTAATATTGTTACGAATATAGACTACATAACAGCAAATTTAATGAAAATAGTTATACATAAATATGAGAAAGAACGCCAATAATCGGTCGAAGTTAGATGTTATAAATACAATATATATTCTTAATTTTAAATTTAATTATCTCAGATGTGACTGTGCGCCGAAACATTCGGACATTAAACACAATCGATCTGAGACGCTAATAATATAAATATGATAAGGCGCCGAAACATTCGGACATTCCTAAATATGAAATAATCCCTCTTAAATTAATTCTGTAAAGAATTTATTGCGAAAAATATTACCTCAGCCAGGATGCGAACCTGGGACTTGTCGACTTCCCGAGGCGAATGTCTTAGCCAACTCGATCATTGAGGTTTCGGTAATACTGTTCGCAATAACTGATATGTATAGTGAGAGAATGCAGAGTGTTTTAAGAATAAGTACGACCATGTAAAAGACATACATAAATATGAGAAAGAACGTCAATAATCAATCAAAGTTAGAATACAATATATATTCTTAATTTTAAATTTAATTATCTCAGACTGTGCGCCGAAACGTTCGGACATTAATTATAATCGATCTGAGACGACGCTAATAATATAATTATATTAATACTCAAAGGAAATCTAATATCAAATTATGATGATACTTATTATTAGGACGAGATACTTATAGCGTTTTCTCTTGGCTGCATTATCACCCAATGCAACACTCAGACAGTGTAGCATGTTTCCTTAGCTGGTCGTAGGCAAACTCATTCAGTGTAACGTATTTCCGTGGCTATATAGTGTAATGCAAATTTTATGCATGAAGTGGGGTTTTGCTATACGATTTCAAAGAGATGATGTAGAGCCAGTGTAACATTAAAAATTTGAAAATGGAAATCAACCGACAGCAGAATTAAATACGATAGCATGAAGTAGTGTACACCATGGTGTATGTATACTTATAGTGCAGCACTGATGCAGTACTTACACGCAACTGTAGTGCGAGGTTACACTCAGTGTATCCCAAGAGAAAACGCTATTAAACTAAATTTCTTTTCGTGATAAATTACATTACAAAATATCCAGCTGTCCTGAAATATCTTTCTCTTATTTCATTATTCAATATTAATTTTTTAAAAATTTATGTTTTATATAACTAATAAGGGAACGGTCGGAACTGACCCTCATTGATTTTAAAAAATGGATATGTTAAAAAAAAAAAGAAAAATATTAGGCTTATATTAGGTGTAGTAAAAAGAAATCCATTATTTTTCCAATAGATGGCTTTAGTAATCTGTATCACGCGTAGACGAGATTACCTAATATTTTTTGTGCTTCTCTCGAGGTTTAGGGGATGAAACTCCTCTAAAATAATAGATTCAATCGTTTTTTTTCTTAAATATCTTTTAAACTATGATGTACATAAAAAAATATTTTATATAAAAGTTGTATAATTTTTTATGCTCTGTATAACGGAATAAAAGACATGTTGCAAAAATCAATCAATTCATTTTTATTTCTCAACATAGTCTCCTTTCAGTTCGATACACTTGATCCAACGATTCTCCAACTTTTTCAAGCCGTTCGAATAATATGATGTGTCCAACCCTTCAAAATAAGCCTCTGTTCGGCGATGAGCTCTCTAGTAGTGAATCTCTTTCCTCCGAATCATTTCTTTAGATTTAGAAACAGGAAATAGTCGCAAGGGACTAAATCTGGCGAATATGCTGGATAGAGAAGTAATTCGTAGCGGAATTCGTTGAATTTGACCATCGATGCCGGGCACGTGTGAACCCGGGCATTGTCTTGGAAGAGCACTTTCTTCTTCACCAAATGGGGACGTTTTTCCTTTAAAATGTTGTTGAAATGGTCCAATAAGGCTGCGTAGTAATCGCCATTGATCGTTTGCTTCGACGCAAGGTAATCGATATGAATTATATTGCATGCATCCCAAAAAACTGTGGCCATCACCTTTTCGACTTCACGGTTTTCGAAGCTGGTTCACTCGGTGAAGTCCATTGTTTTGACTGTTCCTTCGTCTCGAATGTGAAGTAATGAATCCATGTTTCGTCCACATTAATAAATTGACACAGAAATTCATCTGGATTACGTTGAAACATCTCCAAACATTGTTTTAAAATCGTCACACGATCGCGCTTATGGTCCACAGTGAGTAAACGCGACACCCATCTTGCCGATAGCTTTTTCATACCCAATTGTTCGTGCAAAATTGGAATCACTGTGCCATGTGATATGCTTATGGCCTCAACAAGCTCGCGCACTTTTACTCGTCGATCAGTCAAAACAATATCGTGGACTTTATCAATGATTTCTAGCGTAGCAGCCTCAATTGGACAACAATCCGCGGATGAACGAGTGCATCACATGTGAATGTACGATCACGTTTAAATTCATTCATCCAATTATATACAGTCGCAAACGCTGATGCAGATGTGCTATGAACATTATCCAACTCGGCTTTGATTTCTTTCGGCGTTAAACCTTTCATATGTAGATGTTTGATCACTGCACGAAACTCGGTTTTTTTTCCATTTTGCAAAAAATACAAAGGTTGTTTCGCTTTAATCGTCTACAGAAATCAGCGCGATGAATCCCGCTCAAAATTTGACAGTAATTAGCTAAAATATGCTATTTATTATACAGACTATTATATGGACTGTCCAATGTTTCTGATTGTTAAATGTTTTTTTCTCGTTCGCCACCAACTGCACACTTGTGCTGGTCTATGTTCAGTGACAATGTGCGCTTTGTCATATAATACGGAAAAGTATATGATTATTTGTTACGGGATGGCCGATGAAAATGCTAAACTCGCGGCGCATATTTATGCGGAATGATTTCCGAATCGCGAACGGCAACCTTCGTCAAAGGTCATTAGGAAATGTATCCTACGGGCGAAGGAAACAGGAAGTCTCCTATGGGATACGCGAAACTACGGTCTACCGATACGTCGCAACGTCGGTCTCAAAGAAGAAGTCCTTCGGATGTTCGAGGAAAATCCTGGAACTAGTGTGCGTCGTGCAGCTCGCGCACTCGGTTTACCGTGATGTACGATGCATCGCATTTTATGGCAGAATTTACGCAATTTACGCCGTTTCATTACCAACGCGTGCAGCAATTGCTGGAGCGAGATGAAGCGCGTTCATTTTTGTGAAGGTATTTATTTATATTCTTTTTACTCGATAATCACAACGCTTTTTTGCAGAGATTAAACATCAATAAAATATGCGCAGGGCTTCTTGTCAATGTCGGCGAAATACCTCATTTCCTGATTATATTTTACGGATAAGGTCACCTTTATGCCAAATGGTGTGTCCAACTCAAGAAATCATTTGTTCTGGCAATTTGAAAATCCACACGTCATTCGCGAGGGCGCCTTTCAATATCGTTAGTCAATCAACGTATGAACAGGAGTGTTAAAATATTTACCGAGTGGTAAATATTCTTGTAAACTATAAAGAAAATATCTTTTCTTCCATAGTTTTTTCGAATATATTTACAATTGACAATTTTTAGGTCGGTCCTCATTTTTTGCCGCCACGTCTCAGCGCACAGGAGTACAGAGTTTTTAGAAAACGATTTACCGGTGCTTCTCGAGGACGTTCCTCTCCATATTCGCCAAACGCTGATTTATCAGCATGATGATGAAGCTCCCGCACATTTCTCCCGTCAAACAAGAGAAATGTTAGACGCGCGTTTTTCGGAGAGGTGGATGGATCGTGGCCAGATTACTTGGCCGACAAGGTCGCCAGATTTAAATGTGCTTGATTACTTTGTTTGAGGCCATATAAAAGACTTAATCGAGCATAGACGTGATGGCTTTGAACATGAGGTACGCAAAGAGATCATGGCGGCCTTTAATACCATTACGCCGGACATGATGCACCGTGCAACGCGGCAAATAATTCGAAGAGCCGAACTCTGTTCACAAGCACGAGGAAAGCATTTCGAACAATTGTTGCATTAAACAACGAGAGTGGATTAGGCCTACTGGGGAAACCACTTTAAAAAAAACTAAGCTAAGCTATCTGTTCTGCCGACACGTGCGTCAATTTTTCAAATCGTAGATGCGAACCAAATTCTTCTCAAGCACGTAGCAGATCCAGTCTTAAATATCCCATTTTTCTAATGTAGGAACATTAAAAAGAAGAGAATAACTTGGATTGCCAAATGAGAAGTTTGTAGGAAAATAGACAAAATTTTCACGTAGCAACAATCGTTATCATATATATTTCACTGGTATCTTGAACAGTCTCGCAGAGTTGTAGGTCACGGCAGAACTCAAAGTCAAAATAAATAATGTTACGATACCGTTCCGACTGATCCATATCGATTCTCCTGATCATCGCTCACTATGTTGTGAAACAGGGAAACAGAAACTAATGATGCGCAATAGATCTGATTAGAGTATCTCATTCAATACGTATCCACGCAAAAAATGTGTTGCAGGCGATTAAATCGCTTACAACATAAATAAATAATGTACTTGTTTTATTTACTGTACGTATTGCAAAGGTGTGTGTGATGGTCATGAGAAACGTATGTAATACAAAGTGATAAGTTTTTCGAGGACTCTTAATTTCAAAACAATATGTAAAGAATACAGGACATATAAGAATCAAATGTAAAGAATTATTTTAACACATAAAAATTCAAACGAGAAATATATATAATATAATACTCTGTAATTACTTAACAATCATATGTATATTATATATTTTGGTCTTATGATTGAGCCATCTTCATATCGTATATGTATGTCATGTAAGAGTGATGTTACAATGGTTGAACGCAGTCGAAGAAATGGATGAAATTATATAAATAGTAATAATGATCAGAAAGATGTTTCTCAGAGAGACGGAAGTTATTCATAAACGACTGGACGACTGGTTGTTTAAAGTTTCCTGATGTTCTTGTAAAAAAGTCAAATTAAGAATAAAATAAATGAATTATACGATGACAAAAATCGAGCAATACTTCACTCTGGCAGAAATAACTCAAAATGGCCATACTTTTATTATAAACCAATACACTACGCTTTTTTAAAAAATTGACGAACATTTGGACATGCGAAACTTAACTGTATGGCCATTTTGGCATGTAGCAGGAAAACAAGTATAGGTCTACATTAAATATTAATTACAGATTGAAAAAAGAAATAAAATTAAGTAAAAGTTACCAAAAAGAATAATTCTAAGTGTAACTTATTGTCTGTATTCATACTTATGGTTCCTTTAAATTTAATTTCATATGCTTTACGAATTATTTTATTGGTCAATATTTACTCGTTATATTTAAAACATTGATAAACAGGTCACCCAAGTTTAAATTTCTACAGTTAAGAATCTTGCCATGATTCTTATTTTATGAAACATCTGACTGAATAATTAATTGAAAAGGAACATTTTATACAAATATATTTGTATAAAAAATACAGGGATGGGAAGTAATGTCATAAATTTTATCATTTATTTATTTTATTATTACAGTCGTTTATAAAAGTGACTTGACAATGACGTTGCAGTTTTTTATGATTGCTGATTACACTATTAATTTTGTAGCTAAGCTTGAAAAAGTCATTTTGAAAATTAACATTCTACCATACGCGTTTACTTACTGTAAAGGTTATTTTTAATGAGTAACGCACAACAAGTAAAACGAGTAACAAGTAAAAAGTAATACGTTATAAATAATTAATTACTTTTTTTCAGTAACGAGTGAGCGTTCCAACTCGTTGTAAGTAACAATTGAGTAACTTTTCAACCTGATATTACAGTTAAAAATCTTCGTAAAAAACTAAAGTAATTAATTTATATTCTCTTTGTACAGAAAGACGTTAAACACTACAAAAGCATGACATTAGCATGACATTATAAATTTATCTTTTTAAGAGGTAGGAAAGCGCTACATATATATGTTACAAGAAAAAATTTTACTAAACTAAAAAATTAATTTATAAGGCAATATTAAATACTACAAAATACATTGATATCAATACAAAATTTACCTTTTTGAAAAAGAGTAGAAAAAGGCGCTAAAAATGCGTATTCTTCGGTACTTCGGAAAAAAAATTAAATTAATTCATGTACTATTTATAAGATTATAATCATTTGTAAAAATGACTTGATAACGATGTTACAGTTTTTTATGATTGCAACAATAATTGATTACACTAATTTTGTGCTAAATTTGGAAAAGTCAATTTGAAAAGTAACTCTTTACCATTACACGTTTACTCACTGAAAAGGTTATTTGTAATGAGTAATGTGTGTACTAAATTCATTAATTTGTATGTTTATAAGAAGTTAAACACTACAAAATGCATGAGATATTTGAATACATTTAGCTTTTTAAAAAAAAGTAAAGGTATATAATTTAGACTGAGTGAGGTAACAATTTTTAAAGATTATAATTTAGCTATCATTATTGATATTAAATCTTTTATATACCTGATATGTATCGTTCAAATTAAGTAGAATTTTTATTTATGGGGCTTTAATAGATACAAAAATACGAATCACATAGGTTTCATCATATATTTTAATTTAATAAGTTTTTTTTCGCAGAACACATATCTACAGTGCTTTTTCACTCTTTTTTAAAAAGGTAAACGTATACAGATCTCAAGCATTTTGTAGTATTTAACGTCTTTTATAAACAGTATATGAATTAATCAATTTGATACACATTTTTTTTCGAAAAATCGAAGAGTACGCACTCTTAGTTCCTTTTCTACTTTTTTTTTAAATAAAAAGACTAAGTTTTGTACTGATCTTATAGACTATGTTATTTTTGAAAAAATGAGGTCGAGGGTCTTTATATACTTTAATGTATTTTCGTAATTTATTAGAACTATAAACAGACACCTTGATGTCGTCCCTATTAAATTTATTGATTTTTTTCTGTCGAAGATAGAATAAAAGGAACCATGAACGATGGAAACACTATTAATTCATCTTTCTCTTGAGAGTTATTATGCGATGCTGTCTTCTTTCGTAAAATGTTTTTGACTTTGTTGTTTATCGTCTCAAAAATAAATTTGAGAAGGTAGTCATTCTGTAATAATATTTCAATTATCAATGATAGATTTTTTGTATGATATTTGGCATTGAAAAATAAAAGAGCTCTATCTATCAAATTAATAATTACTTCTCTTTTTTGAAATTGAGAGTGATTTGAGAAAAAATTTAGAAACCCAGAAAAGGTTTGTTTTTTATACCAATCAAAATTTAACTACCTAATTTATCACTAATCGTGATAACCAACTAAATTTCGATTGGTATCAAAAACAAATCACGATTGTGACATTTAAGAAGTTTAGTGAATCGTGACCTATTTCTAGCGTAAATTGAAAGCGATAATAGAAAGAATTAAAGCATTCTAAAAACAAATTTATTTTGAAAGAAAAAACAACAGCATAAATCGTTAACATATCGATAATAAAATAGTACATCATTAAACAACATCAAGGCAGTTTTCTTTAATTTTTGCAATACCAAGTCGGCAATGACGGAAGACATGATAAAATGACTTTTTATCAAGAACTAAAGTTTACGCTTACAAATACATTTTCTAATCAAACAAAAATTAAAATCATTCGATCGTCTTGTGCAATATATTTTCTGCACATTGATAATTGTGCAAAATATTAAGTTTAATTTCACACAAGACAATCGAATGCAATCAGTGTATGCTCGACTGTGCAAATGATTACCACGATGCACTTGAAAATCTCTTACATCAGTAAGGAACTTAATGATTCCTTGCCGTCTTTATGATGTGCAACAAGGAAACGACTACGATTGCGTCGGTTAATAAAGACGAATATTTTTATTAAATCCAAATTTTTTTACGTATCTTGAGATTTAGAGAGAGAAATATTTTCTTAAAGATAATGGATTTTATCGTTTTTCTTAAATATTTTTTTAACTATAAAATATATATATATTTAACATTCTTTTTTAACCATTAATATAATAAGGACGGTATCTAACATAAAAACGGTATTACATACGTTAAAGAGAATGTTAACAATTAATCATTAGAGAAGAGAGAATTTAAAATAATAAAATTATACTCGCTTATAGAAGAAAATAGTTATTGCAATATAGAATCCTTCTTATTTGAAATTTTGTAAGACTTCGTGTAGAAAACACGGAATTTCCAGATTCACGTATTTCCAGATTGCTTCAATCTTCGCAAGTCTGTTACAGAAACTTCTCGATGTAAATTTATAACAATTATTGAATATTAATTTTTTATCATATCTACTCTCACAAAAAAGAGGCATAATAATAGGTATATAATAGATAGAGTATTTTTATTATCGGATCCTAAATATCATCAAAAAAATTTTGAACACGTTATCAGTACATTACTAAAAAATAATTATCCGATTGATTTAATTATTAACGCACGTTTAAAAATTCTCATTCATAAAAGTACGATATAACAGAAAGAATTAAGTGAAGAAATCAAGAGGGAATATATTTCTTGGTTTGTATTACCTTATATTGCAAAAATTTCAGACGAATTCAAAAGAATTAGTAAAACTTTTAATACTAAATTAGCTTTTACTAGCTTAAATAAATTAAATAGTTTGATCAAGGGACATAAAGACATCTTCCCAAGAGAAAAAATGTTGTGCATAAAATCTCATGTAAATCCTGCGATACCTCTTATGTTGGATAGACAAAAAGAAAATTTAAAATTAGATTAGCTGAGCATCGTAATCATATTAATCGGAATAGTAACAACCAATTGATGATCACAGAACATCGGATTGAATTTGAGCATGACTTCAATAGGGAGAATGTCGCGATATTAAATGAAGAATGTTTTCTTAAATGTTTAATGTCTTCATATATACTCATGCAACAAAATAATCTCAATTTACGTTCAGATACAGAGGTACATTGTACATCAAACTTACATACAATTATTAAAAAACATTAAATAGTTACATTTTGTCGATTTATACAAATTATTGTTTATGTATTGACATTGTTCTTTTTTCTTTTTATTTTCCTTGTTGACCTGACATGTCTTTCTTATTATATTAAATGTATTAGTCATGTTCCGTTTGAGCTGCGACATGTTTTTTAACTTGATACTCTGATTATAAATTTTAATTAATTTTGATCTAATGTCGAGACGAATTTCTTCTTGGAGTGAGTCACCAGTTTTTTTAATTTGTAACTTGTTGGATAGAATGGTTTCGAAATATTTATAAGATAATTGTTTTAATGTTTCGAATAGATAGACAACATCAAATCTGTTAATCTGATGGTGATTTTTTCTTGGACATGAAGGGATTGATATTTTGAAATTGTATTGCTGAGAAAAGTTCCAAAATGAACTGAAACGTACTATTTTCTATTTTTTGGAATAAAGATTCTATTTTCTGGAATAAAGATTTAAGAACGCATATTAACTACCACTGATTCTCATTCGCCCTGATTTTTTTTTGAATTTTTTGTTGTTGAATTATTGAATAATTTCTGGTAGGCAAGAATTATTATGACAAAATGTTTTAGAAAATTTAGTACTTGATTTTTTTGCAAATGCAAATTAAAATTATTTTACAAGAAAAATATTCTTTAATAACGTAAAGTACGACCTCCGTACGTTTAAGCTCCTGAGCCAGAGCGTCACGTGAGCGCCCGGCGGCTCGGCCGAGCCTCGAGCAGTAATAGGGGTCGCTCACCGGAATTGGTCCGAAATGTGCAAATCTTTGTGAGCACTGCTCTGAACATAATTCGCGTGTAATTTCGGTCAAACTGTTAATGATGTCGTATAAATGAAACGTGGTCACTGAATAAGAGAATATAAAAATAGTATAAAAAAATCGGTGTCACATCACTGTGTTCGAATTATTGAAATAATCTAGTTGTCAAAGAACATAACAGTTCAGTGTGAATATTGAAATTTAACTGGCGCGTGATATGTTTTTCCACTAAAGTCAACGAAATGTTGCAAACAAAATATTATAAACAATAGTCAGTGTAATGAGTTATAATATACAAGGTCTGTCCCAAAGTATCCGATCTCTATCTTTGTCCTTGGGCATCCTATTGTGGAAAACAGGTATTCAGTATTTAGGGTGGACCTTTAGGAGTATCCCCACCAAGCGGCACGATCCAACAGCTGTTCAATCAATAATGATACGCAGTGTAAGTGTCCAAAAACTCCGAGCGTTGCATTTCACAATGACTAAACGGTAATGTACCTGCTCATTCATTTCACTTGATTCAGAAGTTTTTGACTAAACACGGCATTGTCCAACTTCGTCAATCTCTGTACACTCCAGATATAGTCCTGTGTGACTTTTGGTTGTTTCCTAAGTTGAAATATCCGTTGAAGGGCAAAAGATTTGACGATATTGAGGAAATAAAGCGAAATGCAACGAAGGAGCTGTTGGTTATCAAAAAACGACTTCCAGGACTGTTTTCGCAAGTGGATGCACTATTGGCAGAAGGTCATTGCTTCGGAAAAAAATTACTTTGAAGGCGATTGTTCATATCACTCCGGAATAGCTCTTTCTCATAATATAGGCAAAGGTTGGATACTTTTGAAACAAATCTCGTATGCATGCTATATTTTGTTAATGTGTTTCTTCTTTAAAGTCCACGAAATATTGCAAATGAAATGTTATAAACAATAATCGGTGTAATAAGTTATAGTATATGCAAGCTATATTTTGTTAATACGTTATAGTTTGTTATAAGTTGTTAAGGAGAGGCACATATGTTTCATCTAAAAATTCTGTCCGTTTGACGATTAATCTTTAAGATACGTCGTCGTTACTATTATGCTTATATTCATGTTCATTGTCCTTCAGTTAGAATGTACTGTTGAACATTTTGGCGCGAGAGTGCGCTAGTCGTCCAGTCAGAATGTACTGTTGGACGTTTTGGACGCGAAAGCGCGTTAACAAATTGATGCAAGAAGCGCTAGCAGTAGTAAACGAAATTATATGCTAGTATTTTGCAACTAAGCCAGGAAATGATAATAAAAAAACAATTTATTTATCATCGATCTCTATAATCTTATTTATAATTAATATTTAACAAAAGGAGATTGTGTGAGAGGTTGTTTTTATTGTTTATATGTAAGATTTTTATGTTAATAGGTGTAGACAGGCAGACATAAATCTCACTAGGATTCAGAGACCAATAGGAAACGATCTTAAAGATAGGTAGATGACAGTACGAGATCGTGACTCTATATTCTTTTTGGCAACTCTGGACACGCCTTACTAACTATATAGTCCTTGTATTTTTCTCACAAGATGTATGTATCGTACATCCGCAACATTAAAGAGTTTACTATATTACGTGGTTAAATTATAAGATATTATTTATCGATAGCCTCCTATCCTCACAAATTGGTAGCAGAGCGTGGTTTGCTTAGTGTATCCGTGTGAGGCTATCGAATATCGTGAGAGTTTGCTTGAGCATAAAAAAGACGCATTTTCAATATGGCTGAAAATTGGAATTTGAGTTGTGTGGAACCGCTTGACGACACAAATTATTTCCTGTGGAGCGAAAAAATAGAAGGAATCTTAAGGGCAAAGAAACTTTGGAAAAAAGTAATGAATGTGAAGCCAACAGACAAACCAGAAGAAGATGATGAAAGATATGCGGAAAAATTTAAGCTATGGAATGAATAGGACGATGATAACTACGCCGCACGTACAGTCATGATAAACACGATGAGTAAAGCTCAATTATTGAAGTACAGTCACGAAAAGGATGCAAATAAATTATGGAATCTAATTAAAAACAATATGGCAGCGGAAACTGAGCAGTTGAAGGCGAGATCATTAAGTGAAAAAGTGTAGATGCGTACGTTAATAGAGCTGAGGCTTTGAGAAACCAATGCAGACAACTCGGTAAAAACATAGAGGATTACGAATTGAGGATGTATATTATACGAGGACTAAAATCTGAATTCGATCAGAATGTACGAGTGTTTGAAACACAGAGAGAGCTAACCATAAATGACATAAGATATGCATTAAAACAAGAGGAAATACGAAGAGACAAACATAAAGATGAAAAAACATCGAAAGAAGAATATGTAAGAAAAGCCAGAGATAAATCAAGAAATAACTATACATGCTACAATTGCGGAATGAGTGGTCACAAATCAAGCGAATGTCGTAACAGGAAGAAGTGCTTTAATTGCCAGGGATACAATCACATCGCGGTTGATTGCAGAGAACAGAAGAGAAACGTTTCACGTGGAAGAGGATTTAGAGGAATCTCAAGAGGAAGAGGAAGAGGACGTAGTCAAGGATATAATGAAAGTACATTAAAAACTACAGATGAAGCGGTATTAACTGTAAGAGATCGATCACACGTGAGTACAACAAAAATAAATAAAGAGCCTGAGCATGAAATAAAAAAAAAGGGGACAGAAGGGTATATAGCTATTAGATTCAGGTGCAACAAGTCATATGGTAAGCAATAAAGTCGTATTTGATAATATAGAGGACGATACAAGAGACGTTACCTTGGCTGACAAAGAAGGAAAAAAACTAACCTCAGATGGTCGAGGTGAAATATAATAGTAATAAAACAGAATGTTAATGAAGATAGGATACGGTTAAGAAATATATTATGTGTACCAGACATTAATATAAATTTATTATCGGTAGCAAAAATCACCGATCATGGTTACAAAGTAGAATTTGATAAATATGGAGCCATTGTTTACAGGAACAAGGATGAGATAAAAATGACAGCCGTCAGGGAGGAGAATGCGTACTATGTCAAATCGTCTGTGATAAAAAATGAAACAGCAGCGAGAACAGAAGAAATGGACATTTGGCATAAGAGATTCGGACACACAAGAAGATCATCGAAGAAATGAAAAAAGAGGATCTAGTGACAGGATTAAAAGAAACAGACAAGGAGATAAGTCAATGTGAGACATGCGTGGAAGGAAAAATGTGCCGTAAAGCGCATCCCAGATTAACACATAGAAAAACCAACAAAATAATGGAACTATGGCATATAGATCTAGTAGGTCCCATAAATCCGTCGTCATATGGCGGTAAGAGATACATATTTACCATTATCGACGACTATTCGAGAGTAATATTTATCGATTTTTTAAAAGAAAAAAATGAAGCTGGTGAAAAATTAAAGAAGCTAATTTTACTGAAAGAGAATCAAACTGGAATGAAGTTAAAGGCTATCAGATCTGATAATGGAGGAGAATTCGTAGGAAAGAACTTACAAGAGTGGTTCAGCCAGAAAGGAATAAAACACGAATTAAGCCCGGCAAGAACACCCCAGTGTAATGGTGTGGTAGAAAGAGCTAACAAGTCAATAATAGAAATGACAAGAACAATGATGACAGACTCACAAATGCCGCTAGTTTTTTGGGCTGAAGCAGCGTGTACAGCAGTGCATATAAAAAATAGAAGCAAGACATCTGTGCATGGGAAGACACCCTATGAAATTTGGAATGGTAGGAGACCGAATGTAAAATATATGAGGAGATTCGGATGCGTAGCATATTTATTAAACAAGGAACCACAAAGAAAGAAGTTTGATCCCAAAGCTATTAAAGGAATATTTATTGGATATGCAATGAACAATACGTACAGAATATACATTCCCAAAAATGGAAAAAAGCTGATTGTGATGTAAGGTTTGATGAGACTAGGAACGGATGTGAGTTATTAAATACCGAAAATTCTAAAAAAATTAAGAAAGAAGAATTAATAGTTATAGGATTAGAGTACAAAGATGAAAAAGAAACTAGAGAAGAAGAAGGGATCGAAGAAAATGAAGAAAATGCAAGAACAGAAGATGAAAGCAGTGAATATGAAGACGCAGTTATAGGAGAATCTTCAGAAAATGAGAGCGATGACATCACATCAGAGAACGAAGATATGGAAACAGAAATACAACAGATGGAAAAGAAAAATAGAGGAAGACCAAAAGGGACTACAAAAGAAATGATAGAAGCTCGAAAACAACAAATGAGAGAGGAACAAAGGGAAGAAGGGGAATACAGAAATCTTAGAAGGTCTGAGAGAATCAAAGGGCAACAGATGGCATTGATGACAATGGAGAATGAAGTAACGAAGAATATTCAAGAAGCGAAACAATCAAGTGAATGGATACATTGGAAACGGGCAATATTTGAAGAATTAAAATCAATGGAAAAACATGAAGTATGGAACACTGAAACTAGACCTAAAAATGAGAAAGTGATCAAGAGCAATTGGGTATTCAACATCAAGGAAGATCCAAATGGAGAGCGACGATATAAAGCGCGATTGGTGGCCCAAGGGTGCGGACAACGTCCTGGAGTGGATTATGATGAGACGTTCGCTCCTGTAGTAAAAACTGAAACAATAAGATTGCTATTCAGTATATCTACCCAAAAACAGAGAAAAATGAAGATTTAAAGACCGCATATTTACACGGGAAGTTAAAGGAAGAGATTTACATGGAACTACCAGATGGGATCCAAGAAAACCACGAAAAAGTGTGTAAATTAAAAAGAAGCATTTATGGTCTCAAACAGGCCGGAAAATGTTGGAACGAATTTCTAACAGAGATTATGATTAAATGCGGAATGAAATATTCTAAAGAAGATCCGTGTTTATTCTATGCAATAGAAAAAAATAGATTCGTATATTGCGGTATTCACGTTGATGATATGATAACAGTATCAAGCGATGATGAATTCGAAAGAGGATTCATGAAAAAGATTGAACAGTATATGGAAATTAAAGATCTCGGAGAAGCAAAAACTGTACTCGGAATGGAAGTGATTCAAGAAGAAGGTAAGGTGTAGATTAGAAAAATTATATAAAAAGATTACTTGAATTATACGGGATGACTGACCCAAGAGCAATACACATGACAGGACTGAAGAGGATCCTTCGATATTTGAAAGGAATTATCAATTATCAACTACAGTTTGGGAAGCAAAGAAAAATTAAAAAATTAGAATGCGAAACCGATGCGTCGTGGGACAGAACAGAAGATGCCAAATCGTTCAATGGAATCCTACTTTATTGGAATGGAGATTTAGTACATTGGAGATGCAGGAAACAAAAGAGAGTTGCATTATCTTCCACAGAAAGTGAATTAGAGGCAATGTTAGAAGGAGTAAACGAGCTTACATGGACTGCCAAACTATTGCAAGAGATTGGATTATCAAATGAGATACAGTGTGAACTGAAATGCGACAATTTGAACGCCGTCAGACTAGCTAATGGTGGAAATTTTAAAACAAAATCTAAACTAATGAATAGAAGATGCCATTACATCCGACAGACAGTGAAAGAACAGAACATTCTCGTTAGACATGAGCCAAAAGATAACATGAGAGCAGATTGTTTGACTAAACCCTTAAGTGGCCCCACTTTACTGAAAAATGTAAAGAGATTTATGTCAACCATGGATCAATAAAACCAAGGGGGCTGATTGTGAGAGGTTGTTTTTATTGTTTACATGTAAGATTTTTATGTTAATAGGTGTAGACAGGCAGACATAAATCTCACTAGGATTCAGAGACCAATAGGAAACGATCTTAAAGATAGGTAGATGTACGAGATCGTGACTCTATATTCTTTTTGGCAACTCTGGACACGCCTTACTAACTATATAGTCCTTGTATTTTTCTCACAAGATGTATGTATCGTACATCCGCAACATTAAAGAGTTTACTATATTACGTGGTTAAATTATAAGATATTATTTATCGATAGCCTCCTATCCTCACAGATTGAACGAAAATGGAATTATATACTGATATTTGTTAATTAAATTAAGAAATAATGTCAAAGCAATTCGATCTTTAATTGATTATAACTTAATATTTAACAAAAAGGAGATCAGACGGAAACGAAATTATACACTATATTTGTTAATTGAAGATTAGAAGATGATAATGACAAAGCAATTTATTCGACAATCAATTCATTTGCTTATAATTTGACAAAACGAGATCGAATAAAACCGAAATTATATGTTGGTAATTGTTACAAACTTACCTTCTTAAAAAAAATAGTCTGTTTTCTGTTCCTGCACTAGACTGCACTAGAATTCTCTTTCTTACTTTCGATAAATATTAGATATATACATATCTCACTTTAAGTCTCAAAAGTGTATACCAGTTCAATCACAGAAAACAGATCCAAGGTAAAAAAAAGGCGCTAAAAATATACGTGCTTCTCGAATAAAATCTAAGTGTTCAACCTAATTAGTAGTTTTAATTCTTCTTCAAAGATATTCTTATCCCAACCCAAGTTTTAATTCTCTATCAAAAATTATTATTACTTAAAAAAAACTATTGTACCAAATGAAAAATTAAAATCTACATGCTACAATTTTAATTAACCAAGTTAAATTCCATACCAAATTAAATAAAGAATACAATCCATAATTGTGTTACTTTGTTCATTCAAATGTTACCACAAAAAGTTAAAGAATGCTAAAACAAAATTCGAAATCAGACACACTTAATAAAATCGACCTTCTTTATTTTTATTACCTTAAATGTTATCGATAAAGTGCAATAAACTAAATAAATAAATCTGTTTTAAGGTATAATATTAATAATAATATCGGTTCGAGAAAACGAATTCCAGTAATCGCGAAAGCTAGGTAATTTTACAATATCAACAAATTTTATAATATCCATTATAATATGCATTCCTAAAAAATCAGTCATTTCATTCACATTTACATTAAGACATTTTCCAGTTTTTTGCATGGAATATAAATTTATCATTTCAACAATATATTTTACTCAAGAGTTTGTAAAAAGTTCACTAAGATAATTAAATGTTCATTTTGTTCGTTACTATTGATATGCAATTCTGGACTTAAAGTATAAGTGGACAAATCAATTTTTTCATTTTTAATTACTTTTTCTCTTTCCGTTTTTTAGATTTACTTGGTCCAGATCTTTCGCACCTACAAATTTGTTCAAGATTACTTATTCTTCCGTCTTTTCAATAATCCAATTCGGATCTGATCTGTCACATTCATACTTACATCACATTCTTACTTGACAGTCTGTCGAGTTAATTTATAAAAAAATACATTAAATAAAATTTTGAAATACATATATTAATTTTACTCGATCAAAATAAAGATGCAATTACTTTAGTAATCCAATCACTACCGACGTCAATAATTGCCTGGCATTTTCAAAGCATGCTTTCGATTAAATTGACAGCGTATTCTAAATAAGGCTTTCCAAATCCGACGAATCTCGTGAGATAGCTGCTTCAAAATGGAAATGCGTTTTCCACGGCTTGTGCTTAATGTATGTCTACACGTTTTTGGTTACACAATGTAACCATGCCTGATTGCTCCTTCCACTCGGTACAGAACTTGCTGCGGTGTTTGAGATTGTTGTCCTCCTGCAGAATCCAGTCTTCATTTTTGTCGATGAACCAATATTTGGCAGACGGTAACAAAGCATTTTTGAAGATTCCAAACATTTTCTCGGCACTCAAATTATCAGTAAATAGGTACAAAGTGCCGAACCCTTGCTTTGAGAAGTAGCCTCAAAGATGCATCTTTATTCCAAGTTTAACTCCAGGTTCGCTCGACAATTTTATTGGTGGAAGTTGACTAGATTCGCATGAAGGTACAACGTGCCCATATAGAACATCGTCAGTGAAAATTACGTTGCTAAAATCTCGATCAATGTTCTCGTGCGCCAAAGCGAGTAGCTTCTTTCAGTCACATGTTTTCCAGTCAACAGAGGTTTCTTTATCTCTGTTGCGCTATTTTATGTATTTATATGTCATGGATACGGAGATGATCTGATAGTTTCGTATGATACATCTAACCTTTTTGCTTTAATTTTTCTTATCCTTGACGCAGTGTTAAGCTAAGATTCTGCAAAAGCAGATTCATTATTTTTTATTGTCTTTTTTATCGATTTTGTCTCGAGCCACGTTTTAGAAAATCGACATTTTTTGCTATATTATATTGCACCCTTCTGTATGAATACTTTAGACTTTCTCATATATTTAGTAATCGCTGGTTACATTTTCAGATCTTCAGGTACAAAGAACACAGCTTCGTAGCGTGATACATATCTGATACTCATAGCGCTTAACGTATTTCTCTTACAAAAATTTAATGAATCTTTCTTGACAGTGGATCAAGAACAAAGGTCTTTCTATCAACTTACAAAAAATTTAGGGCGATACCTTCTACCAGCTGTGAATAAAGCTCAGTCTTGACAGACTGTCTCTATTCCTAGTCTCTATATCTAGTTTTTATTTATGACCTTGTAATTACGAATTGAAGAACAAAAAAAATTTTACTAAAATTTCTCAAAATTTATCCGTCAAAATAAAAAAATTATATATATAATTATGTACATGCATGTTTATTACGTGTGTCCCAGTTACAGAATTTAATACTTCGCATAATTATAATAATAAATATAAAGAACTATTCTCGCACTTTAAGATGACATAGATAAGAAAACAAAAAGTTACTAATTTATCTATTTTCGTAAATAATTTTGAACAAAATCAAGCGAATTTGTTCTGCAGGTAATCACAGTAATGACTTGTTTAGCGGGAACATAATCATATTTCGAATTGGGGCGACTATTCTAAAACCATTTAGGCTGAATCAAAAGTATCAGAGTCACGACTTTATCAACAGAGAACACTTGAAAAAAGATCAAAATGTACACAGAACACCATCTATTAGACGTCCACATGACCTCCATAGCCCTATGCGACATCTATCTCCATAACGGAAGTTAGATATCCATTACAGATCTTTGATAGATAATCGATTAAAAATCCATGATAGATGGATATGGTCTATTAGACAGATATAATATTTAAGCAAATTTTATTAGTAGGGGACTATAATTAATACTTTCTAAAAAAGCAGCTATAATTTCGAATCCAGACATTATTTGAATGTATTGCTTTTTGTAAATAATAGTATGATCATTTACCCAGAGAGCAAGTTTCCCGCATGTTGCTATAAATTTGATACAAACTGCGTCGCCTGAGTTGTCATCTTTTTTTAGGAAAGCGACTTCCGATTTTGCTTATGATATTGACGACAATATATATCGTGAACGGTTATGCGTAAGGAAAATAATTTCTCTCTCCGGAAGAAAATAATTTCCCTCTCCTCTTTTATAAGTTTTATAGATTAGAACAATCACACGGCAACATGATGGAAACTAATTCCATATAAAGCAAATTTGCTAACAATTTGACAGCAATATGAAAGAAATTGTTGCAATAAAAAGGATTAACTAACAATGCTTCTAATGTTTAATGTTTTCCAATGTTTAAAATCGCGACTCACAAGAGAACTTTAAAATATCTTTAAGAGTTTTTTAAGAAATATCTTTGAGATATTTCATAAAGAACTCTGAAAGATATCTTAAAGTGACTTATGAGTTGATATTAGATTTTATTCATTGGATTGATAAGTATAAGTTACTATGAATAAAATTACAAAGTAGAACAAAATACATGTTAAAGTATCAGGAAATTTTATTTATTCGGTAAACATTTCAAAAAAAGTATTATGTTTTCATCTTAGAGCTCTTGGGGCTCACTTCAAGAAATTATTATATTTCATTAGAACACAGCTGAAAAATCTTTTAATGCTGCATCTTTTATTCTATTCTATGCCTTTTTTCGAAAAATTTAAGTCGATGCATTCCTCTGGTGGCGGTACCGTATACTGCCCGAAGATGATCCATTTCTATTAGATTGACAAAAATGTGGATTAAATATTTTACGAAAACGATTTTCAACAAATTATAGCAATTATGGCAATAAGTTTGCCACAGCATTTCCGCTCGTTTGCGCAAACTACTGTTCGCATAAATCCAGATTGGCCTAAACAAAATTACTATTGCCCTGATGACAGCAATATGATGGTAATTGAAGAGGAACTTGTGCTAAGCACTTATCTTTTCTTATGCCAAGGAACGTTTTGTTATCTAGGTAGTTAATAAGCAAAGATTTTTTGAAAATCAGCGATAAGTTTTTGACAAGGCATTATTTCTAAAAAGAATGTCATGTTAATTCTTGTCCCCCCCCCCCCCGTATTTGGGGCAAAAATAAACAGTCCAGAAATAGCTATTAACATACAAGACATATATTGACATTACTAGTTATTTTGATTTTATAGGATTTTTTTATTTATTTGAGGTTAATTGAATGATGTGAGCATATACAAAACAATTATTTGTTTATAGCAAAAAAAAGATTATGACTCATCTATTATTCATTAAATGTATAGTCAGTAATATTATATTACTATTTAGGAATATAATATCACAGCATATAATTCTTATTATATTAATCAGTCTTTGATTTAAAATAAACTGATTTGTTAACAAAAATATCGCATAAACCTCTTTAAAAAGCAAAAAAACATCGATATTCATTAAACATATAGTTAGTAACATCATATTATTACTATTTAAGAATAGAAAAATCATAGCATAGTGATCTTACTATATATATTAATCATTTAATTTAATAAAGTTATTCCTTAATCAATTACAGCTACTTATCATTGTCAAAATGACAATTAACACAAATAAATGAGATAGCATTAATTTTACGCATTTCACGTAAGCCCATTGTTTACAAAATATACATTTGTTCACTTCTCGCTAGAAGCACTATTTTCATAGACTTCACCACATGCAAAACCAATCTTCTTGATCATTTTCATTAAAAATTTTCCTCTTTACATTCTTAAAACTAATCGCAGAATAAGTATAGTGTTACAACTTGCCCCCGAAGCTTATATGCCTCAGTCCAATATTTTTAAGTAAAGTTAATCAAATTCATCAAAAACTAAAGAAGATTCAAAATAACGTAGAGCACTAAAAACAAATTAATATCAAAGTCATATGAAACAAATTAAAGGAAAAAATGACGATAAATTTAGGCAATAATCAAAATTTAAGCATATGAAAATTTTAGGTTACCTGACTAAAATTCAGCGCACACGCACCACCTCCTGATACAATGTCCAGCGGGATAATGCGTGTCTTTGACTAGTGCAGGGTGTTATATAGAAGAAAGAAAATACAGAAAATAACGGAATGGAACATCTAAAACGGACAGTATTTTCAAAAATTGAATGTTAATATTTATCCCTGTTAATTATAGCCCTGGTCCTCCCCTAAATTATTAGGTGTTGGAATTAATTCGTAGCGTTTTACAAGTGATGGGAAGTACTTTCATTAATGTATTTTTTAATGCTCATGTGAAATAAATAACATTCTTTCATTAAAAAACGCTACGAATTAATTCCAACACCTAATAATATTTTCAACTTCATAAACATATTCCATAAAAAAGTTAAAATATTATACATCACATTTCAATACATATAGAAAATACTAAATTTCTTATTACAATTTCTTATTACAGATATTATAATAATTATACATAATAGATCAACTATAGATAAATTCAGACTTCTATAAATGTCTATTTCCAAAAAAAAGGTACTATTGATTTCATAAAATGTTCATTTGTCCAGCGCTCTTATAGTATACTTATGTAGCTTGTGTCATTTTATGTATGATGCAGACAGGAGGCATATATACATGAACTGAAACAAGGACAACTTGGAATCAGGTTCATCTCTTTCTATCATATTGAGTCAACAATCTAGTTATAGAAGTCTGTGGATGAATTACAGAGCTCTAATAGATGTTGAAAAAACGTTATATGAATATAAATGTTTTATAGAGTTCTAATAGAGAGAGAGAGAGAGAGAGAGAGATGTTTAAAAAATGTTATATGGATCAAATGTGGATGTTTAATGGAGCTTTGGTAGATGATTAATATACATTTATCGTATGGATCAACTATAGACGTGTTATTTTTATTGCAGAATAAACATTATAAAGAAGTAAATAAAAAAATTACACATTAAATTAGTTAGAATTAAAAAAATTATTGTATTTATTGTAAAAATCACATCATTACAATTTAATAAAATATAAATAGGAGATTATTATATTTTGCAGCAACTGATGATAACATCTGTGCAATGCAAAATTTCATACAATTTTATAAACTTACATATTTAGTCTGTCATGTTGTTCAGGACCTGCCTGAGATAGAATGAGATAGTTCGACATTTGGGTCGCATTCAGCAGATTCAACTGTTACGAAGCGGATCTGTAAGCGCTCGCTGCTATTGGATGATCTAGAAGAATACTATAATAATAACAGCAAGCACTCACAGATTCAACAATACAGACTCTGCAATACAGACTCTATAGTTGAATCTGCTGAATACAACCATGGGTATTCAATTTCTTACTCGAGGTTCTTTATGGCCATTCAAGCACCAAAATTCAAGCAACGCGAAATAGCATCACTATCTGTTGCGATTCGTTTTTATTATATGTATAATGATTTGTTTTTCCGCAATTGAGGGCAAACATTCCGTTCTCATTCTTTAATCGTAATAGACGCATATGATAGAGATTTATTGATACAAATATACTGTAAAAAAAAGGCGCAAAGAATATATATGCTTCTCGAATAAAACTTAAATGTCCAACTAAATTATTAGTAGTTTCAATTCTTCTTCAAAGATATTCTTCTTATTCCAATTCAAGTATAATGGCAGCTTTAATTCTCTGTCAAAAATATTATTACTCCTCGAAAAAAGTTAATGTATCAAATGAAAATTAAAATCCAGTCTTAATTAATCAAGTTAAATTCAGCAAATTAAAAAATAAAACCCAAGTGGTACTATCGCTATTATTTACTTAGCTCTAATGATATGTATCATTCGTATAAAACATTTGATATCTTTAGACGGTAAAAATGTCAAGATGACGGTCATCTGTATTTTCCGAAGAATAATAATTACAAACACCAGCATATAATTTGTATTTACATATATTATTTGTATTTACATATATTAAATATGTATATATAAATATGTATATATATTAAATTTTATATTATATATATCTTCATTTCCATCCGATTTTAAATATTACTTGCTATATTCGTTATTTTACGTAAAACAAAATTATGCTGTAAACAAACGGAAATCAAGGACAAGACGTATTTTTATTATCATTTTTTAGCTTAATTAACGAATACAATGTATCATTTCGTTTCCACTTGATCTTCTTTTGTTAAATATTAATTATATACAAATAGAGATCGATAACGAATAAATTGTTTTTTCATTATTATTTCCTAGCTTAATTTCGTTTCCTTCCGATTTCCTTTTATATATTAAGTTATAAACATGACATGTTATGAAGATGACAAATAAATCGCTTTTTCGTTATCATTTTCTAGCTTAGTTAACAAACCAGCGTATAATTTCATTTGCGTTTGATCTGCTTTTGTTAAATATTAAGTTATAAACAAATGGAGATCGATGATAAATAAATCGCTTTTCATTATCATTTCCTAATTGAGTTATTAACAAATACAGCGTTTAATTTCGTTTATCATGCACCGTTAGCGTTTCTTGCATCAAAACGCTAACGCATTTTCGCGTCAAAACATGCAACAGTACATCTGGCTGGTCGATGAACATAACGAACATGACAATAATAATGATGAAGTATCTTAAAAATTTATCGGCACTTTGCATTGCAATATCTCCGCTCGTAGGATACGTAGAAAAAAAAAATAAAACCTTTATTACACAATTCGAGTGGAAGTCGATTGAGCGTATGTAGAATTTGATCGGTTCTGCCGTTATTGAGATCCAATAATTTCGATCTCCCGCAACTTGCAATCTCGCATAAAGAAACATGGTAGTGTCGCTATTCTGAGCTTAGCGCCGGGACATTACCATGTTTTCTGATTAATTAAAATCCAGTCTTAATTAATCAAGTTAAATTCAGCAAATTAAAAAGTAAAACCCAAGTGGTACTATCGCTATTATTTACTTAGCTCTAATGATATGTATCATTCGTATAAAACATTTGATATCTTTAGTCGGTAAAAATGTCAAGATGACGGTCATCTGTATTTTCCGAAGAATAATAATTACAAACACCAGCATATAATTTGTATTTACATATATTATTTGTATTTACACAGCAGTGAATATTATTGAGCAATTGGCCGATATATGAGTGTGCACTTATTGGATAACATTGGATAACTATTAGGTGTTGGAATTAATTCGTAGCGTTTTACAAGTGATGGGAAGTACTTTCATTAATGTATTTTTTAATGCTCATGTGAAATAAATAACATTCTTTCATTAAAAACGCTACGAATTAATTCCAACACCTAATATATAGATTTTAAAGAAGTAGAAAAAAATATATTTATTAGTGCTGCTTAAGATGTTGTTTAATATTCCGATTACATATTTTACACATTTTTTACAGATATCAATATATAACAAGGATGAAGAATGTCAGAATTAAGTAACATTGTTCGACAAAATTGATCTTTTTTTTGTCATACTAGCATGAATAATAATTTCCAACTAATTTCCAAATATTTTTGTTTGCTGAACATGAATCCGTTGGTGAAAGTTGGTTTGGCTATCGTGTCAAAATTTTGAAGAAAAGAAGATGTCGAAGATGTCAAAAATTATTATTTTAAGAGTTTTCAAGATATTATAGCATCGATAACTAATTTGTTTATTATTTAATTTTGTTAATATTATATGAGAATATCAACTTTTATTTTTAAAATATTTCCCAAATAGCCAGACGTGGCAGTGCGCATGCAAAGTACGCATGCAAAGGACCCCGCATAAAATCGTAGGATTTTGGACCTCGGTAAAATTGATTGTAATTTTAATATGTTATAGTTCTTGATTCACTGATCAAAAGTATCCATAAGCACAAAGCTTGAAAATGATCGGTTTTTTGTTATAGCCGTTTAAAATTTTATTTTATTAATGCTTCGAAATCAAGTTTCTGTCATAAAAAGATTTTAGATAACAATATGCTATCCTCTCACCATCCTCACTATCACTCTCCAACCTTCTTACTTCATCTCCATCACCCACCTCCAGCCCATTTTTTTTACGCCCACGCGCGCAATTTTATATAAAAAAGTAGCATAAAAATGATAAATTATTTTCAATAGTCTTTAATGAAAAGTCTATAGCCTACAATTTGCATGCAACTTCAAATAATTCCTCCTCGGATAGTGATCGTGACGAGATTGTACATATCAATTTTAGCATCGTTTATGAAATTGTACAAGAAACATTAATTTATTATTGTCTGTCAAACGAATATCTCCAGATCTTATATTTCTTTGAACATAATGAATTTTTACAACTAACCTTTATAACAAAGACAAAAGAACATAATTCGAAGAAAGAAAATAATGATTCTAAAACATTTTTAATAAAATAATTTAAAACATAAAAATTTAAAACATAGTGTCACGACAAATTTCTATCTGTGCAATGATTATACTTGAAATTCATCGCTTTATTTTGCTGTAAAACAGGTAATGTTTCTTTTGTTTTATACTCCGTTTTAAAAGATATTAATAATAAAATAAATTATTGTAAATTAGAATCTGGAAATTCTCGTTCTACACATTTTACTATATGACTTCTGACGTTCTAACATTATTATACGAAGCAGCGTCGCATTGATGCAAACACGATTTTTACAATTATAACACACGACGGTTGAATTTTATTCCAACTTGATGTAACTCTGCGTCTTAAGAATATTATTAATTTTACTGAAGATGGCCAGATTGTGGCCGAAACGTTTAATGTTTTTATTGTAATTCGTAATGCAAGAATAATTAAATATCAAATAACTACATCTTGTGCTGTGGTTCTTTATGCTCTTTCTTTTCATATTTTTGAAATTATAACCACATTCGTTTTTTACATTTTTTAAAAAGATCTATTTACTGATCATATTTGTTCGACATTGTGTCACATTGTCGATACTGTAACCTTTTCAAACCTCTTCATAATTCGAAAACTACTTACTGAAAAATAATTTTATTGTAGTGTTTTGAAAAGTTCACTATTATATTGTGGAATAAAAAATTAGATGTCCTATTTAAAAAAATCGATGTTGACTTGATCTTGGCGACGCCACCCAAGATCAAACTCATTAGACCAGTAAATAGATTTTTTGAAATCCTACAACTTTTATCTGAATTTTTTCCTAAAATGCTTAATTTTCGAGATATTTCGTTGTTCCGGTATTTTTTATACACCCTGTATATGTACAGAATGCCTCTAAATTTTGATAAAGTTAATGTAATTTTGATAAAGTTTGTGTGTAGATAGAGCAGACTAAACTGAGTCGATAAGTCCTCTACCATTTTGCAATTTTCGCAATAGTTAACAAGATATTAATTTTATTATTAAAAATCACTGAATTTTGGTCTTAAATAATTTTTTACTCAAATACTATCAACTTTACAGAAAAACAGCAAAAGATTTTCTCATAAAACTCTATGAATTTTTTCAGAATTTTTTAATACCACATTTTCTCATGTTGGTGAAAAATAAGAAAATGCAGTATTAAAAAGTTGATAAAAAATTCTGAAAAAAATAGAGTTCTATGAGAAGAAAATAAACAATTTTTGTCTCTTAGTTTTTCTGTGAATGAGTTGATAGTATTTAAAAAAAAAATTATTGAAGACCAATATTCGGCAATTTTTAGTAATTAATATCATTAACTATTGCAAAATGATAGAGGACTTTTCGATTTAATTTAATTCACTCTATCTACACATACGCTTTGTCAAAATTTATCAGACCCTGTATATATAATGTACGTATATATATTTTTTTGTGTTGTAGTTTTAATAATTATATTTATCTAGAAGAGAGAGAAGTCCCGTCAAACATGATATGATATCGAGAAACTAAGGAAATTATTAATAACCGATGGATATAGGATTATTGATGACAATGGCAAGATCCTACCACCTTTAAATTCTATATATAAACGTATCTCTGAAAATATGGATGGCAACCCTAGTGCCAAACACATTTATGTTATTGCTAAAAATAATAGAAATGGCATATATGATTTTATTTTGGCATTCTATGGATTTTTAAGTACAAGCATAATATCATACCAAAGTGACTCTTTTGAACCCAATGTGTCGGCATCCAAATATTTCGATAAATTTGAATTAAAACTTTCAAGGAAAGATTGGAAAGCGATAAGACCACGCGATATATTATATGAGGATGGTCGAACGTACATCACTTTGCGACCTGGATGGGCAGATATTTTAGCGAAAAATATTTAGATGCAATTTCGCATACCCTGCCCTTGGTCTTTTAAAACTGCAAAAGGTTCGCAACAAAAACAAATTTATTATTGTCGAATCACAGCAAAATGTACCGAGTGTTGCGCGAAGTTAATTTGTACACTTGCAAATGAACCCGAGAAAAGTGATGAAATTGTATTTAAGTATACTATTAAGAATCCTGTACCGGCCTATGTTCATGAAAAAAGGAGACAACTGAGAAGACGTACAAGAGAATTGGTAGCGAACTTTGGTAGATACTAAAATCGATGCAATAACGTATGTATGAAATCAAGCGAAGGAGTTGATTAATTTTGGAGATTCATACCTTCCTATTTTACCTAAAACTACTGTACTCAGGAAAGCTATTGCTGAAGCGAAAGACAAACGTTTAGGACTTGTTGGAACGAAATCTATTAATAATACAATATTATTAATATAAAACATACAACGCATGTAGATTCGATACACAAAATTGGTTTCCCATTTTTTTGTCATTATTGGACGAAAGAGCAAAAGTTATTATATAAATTGCACTATAAGAACGATCTTCAATCATTTATGATTATTGACGCAACGAGATCTGTAGTAAAAAAGATAAAATATGATTATTCTAAATCAAATCACATTTTATTTTTATACCAATGTATGAGTGTGTCACGAACGGGTAGTGCGCCAGTATTTCAAATGTTGTCTGCAGAGCAAGATACGATAGCGATCACAACATGGTTGCTAAAGATTATAAGCACTGGTGTGCCTATACCTCGTGTTACTGTTTGCGACTTTAGTCAAGCCTTATTGATATCATTATCCATAGCATTTGCTCATAAGTGTGATTTACGCGATTATATGCAAAATTGTTATGATATTATAATAGGAAAATGTAATAATTTGCCGGGCACGTTTATTAGATTAGATGTTAATCATTTAGTGTCTATAATAGATGGAATTGCGTAAAACAACATCCATTGCCTAAAGTGCGACAGTTTTTTATTCGAGCTATTTGCCACATATATAAAATTTATAAAATGTAGAATACTTTTTAGAATCTTTGTTGGTAGTAGCATTAAGTGAAAGTATTGGCACATGCGAAAAGCATTTAGAATCTCAAACGCGATATAATCATGTAAGTAATGTAATTAAACGTACAATTATAGAAACGGATAAAGAAGCTGCAGAAAATTTACGTATTATTCATGATGAAGTAAATATCGAAAATAATTGTTGCACGGGATGGTTAGAATGGAATAATACTCTTTATGATAAAGCTTGTGTTATTGCAGAACATTGTAGAAGCGGAGACACGCTAAACGCATTTTACAGTACTGAAATAGCTAAAAAAATTAAAAGGCTAATGAACTATTTGCCGATTTGGACATGCATTATGTTATCTTATTTCAAAGTCGATTCTGTTATTGCAACTTCATCCAGCGTTGAATCGGAATTCGCAAATATTAAATGTCGAGTATTCAAGAACGAACTTCCATTGCGAGTTGATAAATTTATTATACGCCATTTAGAATACATAGACGGACGCATAAAAGAAGCATTATTTGCTTCAGCAGACAAATTATTTGACTACAAGCGCAGAAATAGAAAATAATAACATAATGGATAATAATAATAATGAAAAGACACATCGTTCCAAATCAGCTTGAAAATGCATCAGATCCGGTTGCATCTCTTAATGAATGTGAAAACTGGGGCGGTTTGGATAATACCCATAGCAAAAAGCCAAATTATTTAGATTCTTGTTCTGATTGGGATTATGTACAAACGCATAAAGTTATTCACATACCAATACTTAAAAATGGCAATCTTCTTTGCAATAGCATACGTGTAGACGGGACACATGTTTTAATAAAAGAAACATGTGCATTTGATTCTATTTTACAATTAATTATGCACGCTATTGGAAAAGATTGCCATTACAAAGAAATTGTACAGCAACTCGACCATTCGATGATACAATTAGCTATGAGCGTTCTTAATCGAGGAAAAGTTACAGCTTCGGATTACATAGAGCGAGTTAAAATTTTAGAAGAGTTAAATATTTCTAAAAAATCCATAACAAGACACATGAAAATAATAAATGCAAACTGCAATGTAGCACACTTAATAGGCGTTCTTTTTTATAAATTACCAACTGTGATACAAATTAAAAGCTGCAATGTATGTAATTTTAAACAAACATATTTTTCTCATTTACATATTAACGTAGGTATACTTACTAAAAAAGATCTAGGTGCAGTACAAGAAGCAATTAATGATACCAAATTTAACGATGCAGAAAATACATACAAATGTAACAAATGTGATGGTTTCATCACTAGAAAGCACGAATATGATCCACATGTTTTTTTAGATACTAGTTTAATAACTGACCCAAATTATGAACACGAAACTCACGTCCAATCTACGTTAGATAGTATTACAAAATCTATTATCGTTGAAAACAAAAATTATATTATGTGCGGAATAATTAATTACATTTCGTACGGCAACTGTAAAGAAAAACTGAATCGAGGACACTATATAGCGATGGTATATACAGGAATTCAATGGTACGAGTATGACGATTTAAAAAACACAAGAAATTTTGTTTCACCGCAAAAAATAGTAACACCTCATATTATCATATATGTAACACAGAGTGTATAAAACACAAAAAGCGATTTTTTTAGTTTATTATATGCTATCCTTCAAGCAATATTTTTTTTATTCTACTTTATTTTATTGTTTATTATTAAGTTCAAACTCCGTAAACTGTAATACATAGTTTTTTTTATTACACATACATATTTATTTTTATGTACAAATGCACACAGAATGTGATACACATTATATTATATTATATAAGTTAAATTCAATACAAATGATGAACAAAAAATATTATTCATATAATTAATAAAATATAAATTATATATTATATAATTAAATATATATATATATATACATGTGTTTATATATGTAACACAATTAAAGATATATTAGGTGTTGGAATTAATTCGTAGCGTTTTTTAATGAAAGAATGTTATTTATTTCACATGAGCATTAAAAAATACATTAATGAAAGTACTTCCCATCACTTGTAAAACGCTACGAATTAATTCCAACACCTAATACATACTTATTTACAGTCGACACATTATTTTCATCAACTAGAATCATATCAGTATCGCTACAATCAAAATTTGTATTCGAATCCATCAATAATTAACAAGTTATTCGAAGGTTTCGACCAAATATTTCTTTAAGTATGATACGGAGACATTTGAACTCTATCATTGAAAATTTTCTAAATCCGACATCGAAAAATTTTTGAGAGTACCGAGTAGTTCTGATTAGAGTTCTCTGTAGTTCTCGACGAGTTCTGTCAAAAAGTATTAGGTGAAAAAGCGATTGGGCCAACGGTTTTCGAAGTGTGAGGATATTTCTATCGTTGAAAATTTTCTAAGTCCGACATCGAAAAATTTTTGAGAGTACTGAGTAGTTCTGATTAGAGTTCTCTGTAGTTCTCGACGAGTTCTGTCAAAAAGTATTAGGTGAAAAAGCGATTGAGCCAACGGTTTTCGAGATATGGGTACATTTGAACTCTATCATTGAAAATTTTCTAAACATTTTTCCGACATCGAAAAATTTTTTTTCCAAAAAATTTTTTAAAAATTATTTAAAAATTGTTATTAAATGAATCTTGCATTAAAAAATATAGAGAACTCTTCGTCTCGTTAAAAGGAAGCAGGAACTCTAATCAGAACTATTGTATCTAAAAATTGATTTTTCAAAAATTTTTAATTTTTTATTTTTCAAAATTTTTTTTATGCATCAGGAATTCTAGGTATTCACGAAATGAAGCTATTGGGCCACTCAGAACTATTCGATCTCGATTTTCGATGAGAAGTTAGCACTCCATTTTTTAAAAATTATTTAAAAATAATTATTAAGCGGAACTCTTGTTATAAATTATATAGAACTCTTTGTCTCGTCAAAAGGGAACGGGAACTCTAATCAGAACTCCTGAGTACTATAGTTGGGGTGCTAACTTCACATACCCGATTTCATCTCTTATCCAGATTCAAATCGATGATATGCCGACCTCTCGATTCAATTCAATTCAAATCAAATATAGCCCATTTTGAATTTATGCCTCACGAGAAAATAGTTCTTATCGGTTATTTCGAAAAAAGTAAACCAGCGGATGCGAATAAATTTTTACAATAGTTTGTAAAAGATATCAATAATTTGAATAATAATGACTTATAATGAAACAACGTCGTCAGTGTTAACACACTTTATCATGTGTCATGATCCTGCTAAATCTTTCATTACGCTCACTAAAAGACACACCGACTATTTTAGCTGTTCAAAATGTACATTTAAAGGTGATTTTATCGCTAACAGAATTTGTTTCCTCGATTTTGATTGCCTAAAAAGAATAGAAGAACTTTCGTAATTTAATCAAGAACATCATCTTGGTCGTTTTATTCTTAAACATTCCAAATTTTGGCAATGAGCAAATCTCAAATCTCATTAGATTACATGCATCTGATTATACATTAGCGTTATTAGAAAGCCAATAAGTTTATGGATAATTGCCGTGCTTTAAAAAGTACATAAGAATATAAAGGATCAATCGCCTATTTGTTAGTATCCGGTTTTCTATTTGGATTTATTCTATCCATTTGAAATTTATAAGCATTATATCTATCATTAAGTATTATTGCAAATAATAATAATTGCAATTAAATAATTAATCTCATTTTCTTCTCGATTTATTAATATATGCGACGCGCGATACTTTGTCAAAATACGTGGCAAAAATTTATGCTTTGGCAGAGTTGGGCATTATTTAATAAAAATTAGAAATTAACGTGCTTTTTATTTTTGTAATCTAGCTATTATTCAATAAGTGCACACATATATTGCATAGAAATAGAGGACTTATATGAACGTTTGCTTCGAAGTCAGCGGAGAGGTTCCAATCCGATTGAATCCGACCTAAACTAAAGTCGCAATATTAATAGATACGATTCCGGTATAATTTAATGAAAAATAATTAATAATTTTTTCATTTTTACACGATTGTTATCATTTTTTTATTTTTCTAGTTTAATTTGTTGTGTTTACTATGTCGCATATATTCTATTTTAGTAATTGCAATTCACAATCATCCATAATGAAAATTTTAACATACACTGCTATGAGTTTATTATTATAATTACCGTTTAAATTATTTTATATATTTGTTATGTTAATGTTTTTCAAATAAGTCATTGCTTTTTTAAAATTGTATTACTTTTTATATTGATAATGATTCAATTAGAGTCGAAACGTATGTCATAATAAACTTTTGTTTCATAATTACACAACATTAAGACCTTGCTCGTAGTCCTATACTTATTATTACAATTCATTTTTAAAAACACGTCACCGAGATTTGAACCTTCGATCCCTAGAAAGATGACCTAACATACTAACACTGAGCTAATGGCACGCACGTAATCAAGCCAGCGAGATACTTTCTGCAGTAACTATTCTTAATTTCATGTTCTTTCTAATAATATTTAAGGAGATTAGATGGAAACGAAATTATACGCTGGTATTAACTAAATTAGAATAAAATAACGAAACGATTTATTCGTCATCGAACTCTATTTTTGTTTATATTAGATTAGGGAAAAAGTCTTTTTACAAATTGGTGAAAAAACTTTTTTTTAGAAACCCATATATTCCATTTTTTAAAAATTGGCAATTTGATAGAGCAATGTTTCAGCTTTAAGAATCTATATTTTATTTTTTTTTTGCAATACGATGATTTTTAATAGAATTACAAGCAATAAAGAAGAATGTTCTTTTTTACTTAATCCGCAAGTAACTCAAGAATAAAAAATCGGAACATTTTTAAAAAACAATTTTGTAGTTAAAGCCTCAATCTTTCACGATAGACAGTCGAAAATTTGCTCAAATTTTTTTTTAGCACGCTACAGCCTACAAATTAAAAAGAAAATTTTTCATTTTTTTTTTAACAGTTTTCTATATATGTAAAAATTAAAACACTCACATAAATTCAAAAGATGTAATAATCATTTAAAAGATTTCAAGCTTTAAAACTCTTTTTTTAAATTAAAATTTTGACGAAAAAAAACCTAACTCTAATCAATCCATTTTTTGGTGCGAGATGGCCCTCATTTCGCGTGGAAGGTTGTAAACCTAATAGAACTTTGCTTCTTGAATACAATTTTCCATGCGTAAGTAAAAAATGAATTTGATTAGGATTAGATTTTTTAATGCGAAACAACATAGATTTACAATCTTCCACGCGAAATGAGGGCCACCTCGCATTAAAAATTAGTTGGTTAGGATTAGGTTTTTTTGGAAAAATATTCCAAGTGGACACTGTTTACGCTGACACTCCACTGTTCACAGATTTCCTAATCTCAATAGTTGTCGTGTGTCCGTTTCAACTTGTGTCTGATTGGAATTGTGTCTGATGGAAGCTGTAATATGTTCCTTTTATCTATGTCCGATTGGGTCCATCGTGTGTTCGTTCAATCCGTATCCGATTGGAATTGTGTCCGATTATTTTTGTGCGCATTTGGGACCCTCCCTTTGTTATATACTGGTCCCGTTATATTAAAAAAAGAATTAAATTCTGATCTTTTCAATTTTCTCACTTTGTTGTTCACATTTTATGTCAAAAAAGTTGAATATATTAAATGTGCGAATAATAAATCATTGAAACATTTCGTTGAATATTTTATTAAAATTTACACCCGAATTTGCATCTCACAATATTTACGATTTTTTACATATAACTGATTACACAAAACAATTTGAATCATTAGATACTTTTAGAGCTAAATACTTTTAGATACTTTTTCCATTTGAAAATTTTATGAAAGAGTTAAAATTTATTTTAAGAAAATCAGAGAAACTATTAGAGCAAATTAGCAATTATTATGCAGAAAAAGATTTCTGTGAAATAAATTCTGACAATGTAAATGTTTCAAAAATCAATATAATAAAGGCTCGACAACGTGTGTGAAGTTGGCACCTCATTTTTTGGCACCGCAAGTTTTGATAAGAGTTCCATTGGCACCCGCAATAGTTCTATAGTTCCTGATAGGTTTTATAAATAGTTCCGTTGATTTAGTTAAAAAAAATAACACTTGAAAATTTGCGGTGCTAACTTCCCGTGGCACCGCAAGATTCGAAAAATCAATTGAAAACTATGAAATTTTATAGTTCTCGAAGAGTTCTACAGTTCCTGATAGGTTTTAACAATAGTTTCAGTCTCTAAGTTATTTTAAATAACAATTAAACCCGCGCGCTGGCATCGCACCACAAGAGTAAAGTACTCTTTAACAGCAAGATCCAGCCGACTTGTTGGCATTTTCTTATAGTTCTACAATAGTTCCGACGATTTTTATAGATTTCGCTCAGAATTCTGCCCTTTAAATACTTTTTAATAACAATAATACCCGCGCGCTAGCACCGCATCACAAGAGTAAAGTACTCTTTAACAGCAAGATCCAGCCGACTTGTTGGCATTTTCTTATAGTTCTACAATAGTTCCGACGATTTTTATAGATTTCGCTCAGAGTTCTGCCCTTTAAGTACTTTTTAATAACAATAATACCCGCGCGCTAGCACCGCATCACAAGAGTAAAGTACTCTTTAACAGCCAGTTCCAGCCGACTTGTTGGCATTTTCTTATAGTTCTACAATATTTCTGATGATTTTTATAGATTTCGCTCAGAGTTCTGCCCTTTAAGTACTTTTTAATAACAATTAAACCCGCGCGCTGGCACCGCACCACAAGAGTAAAGTACTCTTTAACAGCCAGTTCCAGCCGACTTGTTGGCATTTTCTTATAGTTCTACAATATTTCTGATGATTTTTATAGATTTCGCTCAGAGTTCTGCCCTTTAAGTACTTTTTAATAACAATATT